>CM057098.1:10492500-10935000 GCA_029959045.1 Taenioides sp. WSHXM2023 | reverse complement strand
AAGACCGATATATCTAGGTGCAGAGTCAGACATACTGGACACCTCTCCCCTGGTGTTAGAGGACAGAGGTAAAAGAAACAAACTTATAATGAATCCAGAGGGAAGAGGCCCAGGCTGGAGACAGGAGACAGGACAACCAAGAGTTTGGACGAGTGTAACTTTAAGCACTTGGTATTTCAGACACAGCAGACACTTTTACATTTAATTAAAAACAAATAAAAAAATATGAACTCTGCTCCAAAGCACATGCTTTTTCTGACAGAGGATTGGCTGTAGACCACTCAGTTTAAATGGCTCATATTACGCTTTTTTCTGATCTTTATAACGTTGTTCGCTCATCACAAACATATCTGGAGTTGTACTTTGTTTCAATCACACGTTTAACACACAAATCATGTATATTCAGGCAGATTCTCAAACAGAATAGACTCTGTTCCACCTTGTGATGTCATGTGGTAATACAGGAAGTGTTCTGTTGTGTTTTTAAATACATGACACACATCAAACGTGTGAATGAAACAAAACACAATCAGGTATGTTTTTGAGGAGGTAACAACACTGTAACAAAATCTCACAAGAGTCACTTTTGTGTAATAAAGGACCTTTAACAGAGTTACGATAATCATTAACAAACAGAAATGATGGAATCACAGCCCATTACACTCAGCAGATACCACAATTACCAGTACTTTAAGTTCATTAAGTGTTGGAAATATCTTGTTCTTCCAAAATATAAATAAGGACAGTAAAAATGTCATATAATCAAATGCATTAAGATGCAAGTCAGTACAATTTTCTTCATCTGGACAGTTATAAAGGTAGAAGATTACGCACGTTCTCCACCTCAGACACTTCATTCATGGAAATGCAGAGACGCCCCTGCGGTTTGTACCAGATGTCCTCTGGAGGCGTCCCTCTGCACCCACAGCAGAGGGGGGCAGGGTACACATCAGAATAATGCCTCCTCAGGCTGCTTCTCATGTGCTCATTTCACCTTTTCTGTAGAACAATGTGCTTAGTATTTTCAGACATATTTGGATGCACTCAAATTCCAAAATAATAACAGTTTTTAGAAACAAACAAAGTTGAAATAGAAGCAATTATGTGCCAATAATGGGACACAAATTGAATAGTGTATATGTAGGCTACAACTAAAAATAAAATAAAATGTAAGTAAATAAATACATTTAAAAAATATACTTATGTTATGTGCAATAGGCAGGGTATAGGGAAAAGCAGTGTAAATAAGAAAATGACAGCGCTGAGATGACATTAGGTCAAGGTTCTCTTTGTTGTCCTGTATTGTTCACTGGGGGAATGGAGCTGTTGTCTGTTGGAGAAGCTCCTCTGTCCTTATATCGTCTGGTGGAGACAAAATATACAAACCAACCATTGAATCCTGAGGTGCCAAATTAATATTAGAATAATATTATACTTTTGTCACCAGTTGAATCTCAGATGGGCATGACTGACAGGAGGATTATCTAATCAAGGACATGCATGGTCCACATGGTCCACCTGTATCAAAACAAAATATGGCTGTTTATGAGGAAGGAGAAAATATCACAGAGGACTCAAAAATATTACACAGGAGGACTGAAAGAACGCATCAAGGTGAGACTAAATAATGGGCGAGCTCATTTGTTTGACATGCATCTCTGATTGCACCATCGTATTTGAACTCGAGGAGTTCAGACTAATCCAACTGTATAAAAAATAAAGCAATATCAGGATGGCTTTGAAGCCTGCTATAGTACATTTCTCAAGCAAATAAAATGTAGTCAAGATAAGACAAAACATTGTTCCAAAAAGTGGTGAAACAAATTCAAAATAGTTTCTCTCCATGACTGATGTGGGCCTAACTGCAGTCTGTAAAACTAAAGCAAGAAGAAGCATTTGACAAAACATCTTTTTACTCTCTTCCAGATGTTTGTTTTGAAGGATGCCTTATTCAGAGGCATTCAATGAAACACAAAGCAGAGGAGGGGTACAGATCAACCCTTTCCTGCACTTAACCCAGGCGCCAGTTTCCCATAATCCTTCATGCCTCCTTCTCTTCTCCAGTGGGACCTTCTCTCTCCCCCTCTCTCCTCTCCTCTCTTCTCTCCTTTCCTCTCTCCTCCTCAGATCCTGGCAGCTCAAACGTGATTTATTGATGCATCGTGTGATTTTAGCAGAGACACACAGGGGCTGACAGCAGAGGAGAGGCCTGTGCTGTTGTCTTCACTGCAAGGATTATTGAAGGACACATCTGGCTCTGCTCCTATAACCACTTTTCTGAACATTAGGAGCACTCAGCCTCAAAGTTAACTCATTCAAATCTACTTTTGAAGCAATCATCATTTTTATTTGTTCTGAAAATATTATTTTATAGGTTTTTACTTGGACGGATGTTTTACAGTGCAATGCCAAGAGTAAATGCTTTCTTCGATGGAGTATTGCCCCCTGTCTGCTGGAGTTAGTATGTCAATCATTCAAATCAGTTAATTCAGATCCACCTCAAAGGTCATAATAGTCTCATTATCATTCTTTATTTCCTATTATAAAGCAGCCTATATATGTTGCATGTTTTCCTTTTAGTTTTTACCTGTTTGGCAAATCCTTACTTTTCTAAAAGAAA
This sequence comes from Taenioides sp. WSHXM2023, assembly GCA_029959045.1. Classification (NCBI taxonomy): domain Eukaryota; kingdom Metazoa; phylum Chordata; class Actinopteri; order Gobiiformes; family Gobiidae; genus Taenioides; species Taenioides sp. WSHXM2023. The sequence continues at coordinate 10,932,380 of CM057098.1, read as the reverse complement.
AAGTTACATAGTGCACCTTTAATATTTATACAAATCTGTTTTCCAAAGTAATGCCTCTCTAATAACCACACTTTCTGCAAACTATATAGTAATATGGCCCTACTGGCAACACCTGTCCATCACTAGTCCTTTCTTTACAAGTGTAAGAATGGGTTTTGTGTCTCTGGCATGAACAGTGGAGGGCAGATGGTGACCCACCTGGAGCCAGGGTCTGGCTGTTAAAAAAGCAGTTTCTCCTTTCCATTCACGCCAAATGTTTACTCATGTAGAATATTCTGGTTTACACCCTGAACTACAACTACAGCACGGTCAAAACCTCACACCCATAAACTGTGGACTGGCAAATTGTAATTTGGTTGTAATTTTTTGCCATTTAAAGTATAATAAAATGGTTTTCGGACAGACGTAGAGAAAAATCTTATTTTGATTTCTTCTGGTTAAAATAAACGCCCTTTATATGGTGCAGTACATTGTCAATACAAAGTATTTATTGGGTAATAAGTAATAGAAAAGCTACAGGGGCACCACTTTCTGTCTAATCAGGAACATTGTTTGCTAAGAATCATGGGAAAACAACAACCACTATCCCTGACAGTTGATGAGAATCATGCAGAAACAACTGCATGAGACTATTCCAGATAGTTATTGTGTCATGGGCTGAAAACACTAAGTGGACGGGGTTAACAGTTCAAACTAAAACATGTTGATTCACTCTTGAAAATGAAGTACAGCTAAATTTGTCAGTGTTTTTGCCCATTCAGTGTTATCAGAAAGGCTAAAATGATGTTTCTTATATGAATCAATTATACATTTTGTCTTCAGGGAAGTCTCTGACCTGGAATACTCAAAACCCAAATACCTTGACTGCGAAAAAGTGCAACTGGTGCATCTCTATCTGAAATAAATATGCATTAAAGTGGGACTAAACACCTAAACTCCATCCACCACCACAGTCCAGATAGTGCCCAGAAGTGCCTGGAGGACTAAAATGGAGAGGAGAGGGGAAGATGGAGGAGGGGGAAGGTGCTGTTTGGGTGTATGAGGAACACAGTGAATGGACAAGTATTCAGTTTAGTAGCAATTTAGTGTTTAGTTTAGTGTTTGGTACATATAATGAAACTGTGTATTTTGTTCTTGCTTATTTTGCAGTCCATCCCAAGAAGAAGAACCGTCAAACGTGTGTGCGGAAGAGCCTGATCTGCGCCTTTGCCATGGCGTTCATCATCAGTGTCATGCTCATCGCGGCCAATCAGATGCTCCGAAACGGCATGGAGTAGTCCCCATAGTAACCACTTGCACTGTGAGCATAACTGGGACGGGACCTGCAGGAGCCATGAACCTCACCCCCTTGACTCTAAAACAGGCCAAAGCCCGTGCACTTGTCCAACCATCACTGCTGTTTCTGTACACTTTGATTTGAACTTCAGCAGCATGTGAAGTCAGTCTGTTTGTGTTCAAGTTTTCTTTCTACAAGGTGTAACATCGATGAGTTAGATCATGGTGGAAAAGGTTTTTTTTTTTTTTTTTTTTTTTTTTTTCAGTAGTTCTTTATAAAGTGATTGTTGCAAATATTATCTGCATACATTTGGCAGTATTAATATTTTAGAAGAAGATGATTTGCTGAAAAAAAGATTGACTGAAAGATTTGAGAATCCTGATTTTGTTGGTTGGAAGTGTCCAAATATTATGATATATGTGGTGCATAGATATATAGATATGTTTTTGGTATTGATTGATTGAACATTTTGACAATTGTTTTGTCAGTTTTCAAAATCTATAATGAAATATTTCCATTTACAAAACATCTTCAAACTGACTAATTTGATATTTTTTTTTTCTTTCAATGTACATCCTGACACATCCCTTTTTATCCAGGTTTGGGATTGGACTGTGCTAAATATAGTAATTTTACCATTTCACCGGTCCTTCATTTGAACTACTGAAACAACTAACTTTTCCACTATACATAATTCACTGATGTAGGTTTGAAAGACAAATATTGTGATCTGAAATAGAAAATGAGATTTTGTATAAATATAAGGGGTATAACTTGCTGTTTTTGCTGCGAAGACAGAAACCACCCTTTAACCTTGACTTTTACTCAAAACGTGTCTAACATCAGGTGCTTTGAGCTAATTTCCATAAATCCTGCACACAAACAATTACTCAGCCAAAACTAATCACAAACTGAATATGAGCTTTGAATGTTGAACACAGGATCGTACTGCATTTGTAACCACCACACCACTTTTCTTTTGAATGTCTGCATCCTTGGATCTGCCCTCTAATAATCTCGGGGCGTGTGAATTTTTTATGTACAAGGAGCACAAGTTAAAACTCAGAGAGGGACCATTGGAGAATAATCAAATTGTTCCACAAATACATACGAATAGATAGGAGACATGCTGTACAGTGCTGTGCCAAAGTTTAAGCAAAAAGTGAAAGAAAATATCTTGAAGTAATACACACAGTTGTAACTTTTCTGGTGGAGGACCCATCACCTGTTTGTTTCTAAGGATATGTCATTGTTCTGCCTGGAATGTTCCGCAGTATGACATTAAACAGCTCTACCTACTATATGTATTAAATTACAATGTTTTTGTTTTTTTTTTAGCTCAAAATACCTAGAAAAACAGGAATTGGGCAGGATTGTCTCGCCACAGATCTGACTTGTAATTTGGTCTGGCTTGGTCTCCATGAAGATAGAAAGGTTTAATACCAAACTGTGAAACATTACAGATGAAGCAATAACATTTCAGTGGAGATAAGCATGTGTCTCCACCAGAAAAGTTACACAATGCACCTACAAATTGAAACTGGCAAAGAACACATTTAATTTCATGTGTCCAGTGTGATGCAGGATGATGTTAACAATTCTTTTACATCTTTAGTTAATTGTTAAAGACAGTTATTTTGCTTTTTTTTATTGTGAGTATTACTGAACTTTAAAGGTGCACTGCATAACTTTTGTAGTGGAGGGTCCATCACCTTCTTTTCTTCATGGAGATGTTATTTCTTTGTCTAGAATGAGGGAATACAACTATAGATTACATTACAGGTCAGATCTATGGAGAGGCAACCCTATTCACAGAGACAATTACTGTGTTTTTGAACAATAGAAACTCCAGTAATGAATAAATGCTAGATAGGTTTGTTTACCGTCGTACCATGGAACATTCCAGGCAAAGCAATAACATCTCCATGGATACAAGCAGGTGACGAACCACCCACCAGAAAAGTAGCACAATGCACCTTTAACACAACACTGTCAACGCTTTGCCACCGTCACGTGAGCCCGTACCTTGGCAGGGGCTTTCCGTGTGCTTCGTATTTTGTGTTTTATATATTTTCATTCATCAAAACCTACTGAAAACTTTTGCACAGTACTACATCCAATAAGTAATACTGACAGCGCTGTCAATATCAATCACCTCTAGGTTAATATATACTGGGTTATATTATGTGAAATGGTTTGGGGCAGTGGGCTAAGATATATTACTGTATTTTAACTGTGGTGTGGGGGGTTTGTTTTATTTATATCCCCATTGCAATACTGCCCTTATGTGGTGAATATAGGCCACACGCACACACAAGCATGCCAGAGAACACACTGCCATAGTAAAGCATAGTAATGACACCATTCCTTTGGACCCCATTGTAAATATAGCTCTATTTAGCCTGTGTAAAGTATTACTCCTCTTTACGGCCGAATGTATAATGAGTAGAAACTAGTGAGATACCGTATTTCAGGGATATAAAGTAGAGCTCTGACTGTTGGTGTTGGAGAATGGTGAAGGCCGCTGTCTAGTGGCCACCACAGGAACTGCCATTTTAATGATTGTACTGTATTGAGTTTTAGCTTTGATCAGAAAGGGTTGGACTGGTCAGAAATAAACAAACGTTACTTATTTAAAAATAGATTAAATGAAAGTAAAAAGTATATGATTAAAACAACCCAAGTGAGTATTTATAATTTTATATTAAAGTATTAAAGTGTACATAATTAAATAGTGTTTTGAAACATTACTTCGAAAACATGAAAAAAGAAAATGAGATTCACACAATTCAAAAAGTCTTATTATTGCCTTAGTTATTATAACACGATTACTCAAATGTTTAATGTTGAAACTGAAATCTAGGACTGATTAATGTTTAAATAAAGGTCAAATAAAAAAATAACAAAAAAAAAGCCTTAACATAAAAGATATTGAAAAAGTGATAACTGCGTAACTGGCCCACCACTGGTTTTGATATTTGGTGATTTGAGTGAAAAGTCTGAGAGCTGAAGGTGACTGTGAGGAGCTTCCTGTGTGGAGAGCAGCAGCGTTTTACAGGGTTGAACAAGTCTGGAGACCTGGGAGTTTATCACACTGCTCTGTTTTCACATAAAATAATAGAAATAGGACACAGTGACTGAAGAGCTGCACAATATTATGATCATTTGTCTTCAAGAAAACTTCACAAAACGTACCTTACATTTGCATATCTGAGGTGAAGTGAAGTAAAAATAGGCTGTTACAATTGTGAAAAAGCTTCCCGTGAATACAAATTGAGCACAGTTTGAGAAAAAGCACATTTTTTACCTTGCACCATTTAACATTCTCAAAAACAAAACTGTATTCAGTTCAATCTGACTTATTACTTATTCTTTCCAAGTACAATTTTACTTACACTAGAGCTTCGTATTGTCAACTTTATATTATTGGTGGTTTTCAGATCCTAAAATGTGATGATATTTGTAGATGGGGACAAGAGACAGTTTTTCCAGTTGATACTTTGCAGTAACTGATCATGCTGGGGGTGTTCAACATGTATCTCTTTGGTGGAATGTTCAGATATGAATGTGCACTTGGAGACACAATGCAAACTCAGTCAAAAAATGTTTTAAGATGAAAACTCAAGAACAAATACAAAATGGAACAATACGAGCGTTCATGGTCCTGTTTAAGTGTTTTTTGAACAAAAAAGGTGAGGTGAAAAACTGTTGGCTAATGGTAACTACCTTGTGACTATTGTTATTTGACAGAGACTTGTATAACAGCACAAACCAGATCACCTACTGTAGTTCCAACTAAACTGGCTCTTTCTGATCAGACTGTGTTTAAATAATGATCTGATCAAAGTCAAAATAGAGCTTCTGACAGAGTAGTGCCTTCAGATAGTATCAGACCCCCAGACATCAGCTACAAAGTATCAATTAATAACTGCACTTTGTCATGAAATATCTGAAAAGTAAATTCATAAATGTTGAATCTGATCGTTTTGGTGACATTTTAGTGACTAGATCCAGTGCAACAACAGTTGAATAGTACAGAATGTGTGAAGTCACCTTAAACCCAGCAATATTGTAAATTCATAAATGTGGATTTGCTATATTCAATAATCTTGGTGTAAAATGCTTGTAAATTAGTTTGTAATATTGTGCAGCTCTGGTTAAAGTAGGTTATCAAAAGCACCAGAGACATTACCTGCAGTATAATGTAAATCCCTTATTGCACGGTGCTCCTTTTGAATATTAATATTTACAACGCATTTCTGTGTCCATCATTGTGTCTGTGCAGGCTTTTCACTGTCCAGGGCTGAGGGAAGAGGCACAAACGCAGAGGGCTTTCTTTAAAAAATAAAAACAAAACTAACCAAAAAAATATCTTTGTATAAGATCAAATACAACAGTGAGATGTAATATACTGTAAATTGCATGTTGTCGTTTCGATTTTCACGTCTGTAATGGGACAGGGAAAATCCATCTACTTTTTTCTTTGCGCTACCCGGACCTTGTATGTATCCTTCACTTTTTAATAGCCATTTTTTCTAGTTTTTACCAGCTAATTATCAAATCAGAGAAAAGCAGGAGAGGGCATTTTCATAAATATGCAAATATTAAATCACACAATCGTCATGTGTCAGGTTGGGTTTTGGCCCTGTCTGACAGTGAAAACACTAAGCTCTGTGTGTTACAATGTACATGAATGTCCACACTGTCCTGTGTAGGCTGTATAATGTATGCTATCCTCATTATTGTATTTCACTGCACATTGACATCTGATCACTGGACCATGTCTCAGTCTATAACCTTTTAAAACCAGCATAGACCACTCCATCTTAACTACTCTCCACTGACTGTGTCATAATTACGTCCCTGCATACTGCATGTACGGGAACTCATTTGACCTTTTGAAGTTTACATTCAAATACTGTATGTACATTTGGTTTTGTTTTTATTTCTTTTTATGACCCAAGTATGTTTTTACCTTGTAGATTGTATAAAATTTAAATTTAAAACTGATATGTACTACAACCTCGGCATGCTGCTTAGAAAAGAGGAATGAAAAGAGCAATAGTTAACAACTGAATGGATATTTAAAAATGCAAATAACATGTTTAATCTAAAGTATATCCATATATGTTTATGCAATAAAACTTGTTTTGATAAAAAAAAAAAAAAAAAAAAAAAGTATTGTATTTGTATTTAACTTTCATGATTACACTAATTATGGTGATGGCAATTAACTTAAGTACAGTACTTCAAACTGCATTTATTTAGATAATCTAAAAAAGGGTTCACTGTGTGACATTCCTGAAGTAGATCTGACTAGTCAAATACAAGTATTTTATATTTATTTTTTCTTATTTTAAGTACACATGCACACACACCACAGTGAACTGTAACTAAACTGGGATTAAACCATGAAACATGAACTAGACCAAGACTAAATCAGGACTAGAAAGTGATCAAACTAAGTCTACATCAGGACTAAACCAGGATCAAACCAAGACAAGTGTAAATGCCCCAAAGAATGAATCATTTCCCATAGACAATAGGCAGATCCTGATTCCTTTGTTTAATTCACCAGGAGATCATCCTATGTACGTCAGTGGAGTTATAATTGGACACAGAGAAGACCAGATCACATGTGTTGTCATGTTGGCATGTTGTACAACAAAAACAATGCACACACTTCTCCAATTGAGTGACAACTTGAACTATTTACAATCAAAGCTCAGCAAATCCTATAATTTAGAAAGTATGGCGTTTTTCAGCAAACACTCAATTAACTGCATCTTAAAACACTGGCACTAGAGGCAACATGTTGACATAGAAATTACTTGCTCAAACTTCACTTTTATCTCTCTTCTAGCTCATATTTCTGTCATAACATTGCGGGAGAGGCAGATCCATGGCGACAGCTGCTTTGCGTGCCACGAGCCCCCTTATCAGTCAGGACGAGGCAGGAGTTGTTGCTTTGCTTGTCAGATTTTATTACTGTGCTGGAGTTTGTATAAATACCAAATCTATAAATAGAGTGAGGGACTGATGCAGAGTTTCCAGGTCTCAGAACACTTAAGATCTCACAACACAAATGAGACAAATAAATTTCACTTCAAAGATGGGGGATGACTTTAGCACATCCTGTCTGTTCACAATGCCCTGCAAATATGACATCTGCATCAATAGGAGCCTCGTGGAACAGTGGATGAAAGAATAAGCTCATACACCTCAAACAAAGTATGTGGCCTGTAGATATTCTGTTTTATAAAATTATTTTGATATGCTTGACTTCTTTAAGAAGTCATTGCTTTGCTTAGAATGGCAAAAGGAGAAATTCAATTTGTCAACTAGACAAAAGTTTATTTGGTCGAATATGTTTTGCAGCTCATCCAAGCTGCTTCTTCAGTTCTGGTCAGATGCTGGTGGACACTGCTTTATATCTGTCTGAAGGGAGGAGCTAACTACAATTAAATTACTCTGAGACTACCACACCTATTTGTTTACAGTTTCTGTTAGTTAGGTGGGCCTATTCAATATGCAGTGGGAGTGGGGTGTTGTTAGCATATCCATTCAGGGCCATGATGGGTGTTTTCACACCTCTGGACCTGACCTGGCTTAGCCCTATTGTTTTCTTTGTTTTGATTTAGGTTTAAGGATAGAGTTGTAAATGGGAGACAGATGATGTCTGAGACCTCCATTTCTGTTCAAGGAAGGATTCTCTTTCTTGACAAAAATAGCCTCTTTAACTCCCCTCTCAAACCAGTTCTTTTCTCTGGCCAAGATCTGGACCTCACTGTCCTCAAAGGAGTGGCCCGTGGCTTTCAGGTGGAGATGTACAGCAGACTGAGGTCCACTCTGGCTCACTCTTCTGTGTTGGTACATCCTTTTGTGAAGTGGCTGTTTTGTTTCTCCAATGTAGCGCTCACTGCAGTCGTCACTACACTGAATGGATGAAATGTTTCTTGGCTCTCTTCGTTTTATTGAAAGCCCATTTAGGATATCCACAAACGGAGAGGGCTTTCTCCACGTGTTGTTCTTCTTTCTCCTTTCCCTCTGCGCTTGTAGGAACCACTTGGGCCCTGTGTTGTAATGTCCGAATGACTCCCAGTTTGTGCTGAAGTGGGTGGTGTGAATCAAAAAGCAGATATTGGTCGGTGTGTGTGGGCTTCCTGAAGACCTCTACCTGGAGTCGCCGGGCTTCTCTTATCGTTACTGCACAATCTAAGAAGGCCAGTGTGTTGTCCTTGGCATCTTCACAAGTGAATTTGATGTTTGGATCTACCAAATTGATAAGTGCAGTAAAAGGTTCTAAATCTTGAATTTTGATTTTTGAGAAATTATCATCAACATAACGATACCAGTGTGTGGGTGGAATGCCTAGATATGAGGCCAGGGCACTCTGTTCAAATTGTTCCATGTATAAGTTTGCAATGATCGGGGAGACCGGTGAGCCCATTGCACAGCTGTGGATTTGTCTGTAGAAGTTTCCTCTGAACTGGAAATAGGTGGTATTTAAACAAATTTCCAGCAGTTGGCATATTTGGCCACCGCTACCGATGTAGGATACAAGTGAAAAGAGAGGTCACATCAAAGGAAACCATTGTCTCATCCAGGTCAAACTGGAGATGCTTGACTTTGCTCACAAATTTGGCTGTGTTCTCAATATGGTGCTCCGTGTTACCCACCAGAGGAGCCAGTTTTTAGGTGTTTGGCCACATTGTACGTGATGGAGTCTGTGCTACATACAATCTGCTGCTGTGATGTAATCCACCGTGAGGATGCGGTTAGAAGTTACAGAGAAATTTGCTTAGAATGTTTCATAGCATGGCATTAAGCTATCTCCATGGAAACAACCGAGTAATGCCACCAAGTTACCTGCCGGCTCTGTGAACAGGCAAGCCTGCACTAAGAATGTATGTTTTTCAGAGTAATTTTAAACAATACCACCAGATGTAATTGAATAAATGCAAGATGTATGTTTCATGTAACATCCCGATGACGACAGGCAGGTGACAGGCCCCCAGATAATAAAAGTTACATAAAGCATATATGAAATAAGTTGCAGTTTAATATAAATAGCAACAGTAAAATACCAGCCCCAAAAGTTGTAACTGTAAGGTATCATAAAATTACAGTAGTCATATGCAGTCACTGTAGTAAAAGTTATGGTGCAATTGGTAAGGTGACTGAACTTAAATTGAATAATTTGGAAACATTTTCAAACTATTCTTTGAAAAACAGTGTAGTGGTGCAATGGAGCAAGATCTGGTGGGTGGCTGGTTCAACTCCCCAAACTGCATTCTTGCTGTGTCCCTGACTTAAACTCTTCTTTGCCTTTATCCAGCCGCAGGAAGGTTGGTACCACCTTTTCCTGAATGATGATGCAACATAATTACCCAGTGTCCATGCTAACTTAAAGGCCCCTCCTGTTGAATGTGCTGACAGTGCATTGCCTCTCGCTCATGCTAATTAGCCAGTGGATGCCAGTGACAAATGGTCGATGTGTCTATACAACAGCAGCTCATTTGAATCAGGATTAGTCTTCTGAGCTGACCAATAATGAAACAAAACACTGTTAAATGAACAAAAGGCATTATGCAAAGTGTAACGATCCAAGCAGACATTTATAACTGGGTTTAGCTGTAATCCTTTAAAACTCTTTACGTTTTCAAACTCACACAAATACTGGAAGACAGTTTAATGCAATAGAAGAGGGTTTCCTGCCGGGACATTAAGGTTAATTAATTTTCTAGAATTTAACGGTCAACAAACATCAATTACATCCCATAAAATATTGGTAAAAGATGGATAATTAGGCTTACATGAAAGGTCATAATAGCATCATTTGCATCTATCTGCAAAATAGAACAGGGTGTACTGTACTGTAGTAATACTGTACTTAAGTATACATTATAGATACCTGTACTTTACTTTCTACTACACTGTATTTGGGAGCAGTGTATCTGGTGTATCTGTACTTTCTACTCCACTACATTTTATAACTGGTCTGAAAAGTAAGTGTTTTTTATGATTATGAGACCTGCTGAAAAGGCCAAGGAGTTTTTTTTAAACATTTGTAGTTTGAACACACAAAAATATACAAAGAAAAACAGCTAGAAAAAAAACAATCTATTCAATTGGTTCTGCTGAACAAAAGTGAATCTTAAATCTTAAAATCACTACATTTGAAGCATTATTAGAGCTCAAACTCGAAATACTCAAATAGTTTTTACTCTTTAAATACATTTTTAAACACTTTTACTTTACTTTTAATTGAGGTTTTTTTTCTCTGGTATCTGCACTTAAGTAACAAAACGGAGTACTTCTTCCAGCACTGCTAGGTACACATTCATAGTTCTGGGGACTCTTGTTACTTATGTGTAAATCCCTGTAGAGTAGTGTTCTCTTAAAATACACACAACAGTATGTTATTCTTATGCATAAAAATCACTTTAATTCGAGGTATTTCTCATATGTTGGTTGCTCATATAAAACTTGCAACACAAACAGCATCAATGTAAAACACTGTTGTCCAAGATATTGTTTAAACAAATTCTGTAGTGAACAAAAACCTTGATGAGCTGTGTTCTATGAAAAATACTGATATGCTAGGCTGCTTATTTGCTGTCTGGCTGAAAACAACAAAATAAAAAGTGGCAGAGTGGAATACATTTGAGCCAACCCTCTCTCCACATGAATACTGAAGCAATCATTAGACAAAAACACAACAAGAAACTTAAGATGTTCTGAATCAGTTAACAATTGGAGATAACCCTGTGTATTGGTCTTAGTGTTAGTCCAGATGTGACATACTTGTGTACTGTGTAAATACTGTCAAATACCCTGAAAAGTAAAGGGATAACTCCACTATATGTCTACAGTGAGCTCTGACACATCGCTATTCTAATATAATTAACAGTATGTTGATGGTGGAAATCTGATTAACTGAAAACACGTATTTTGAGATTGTACATTTTGGCACTTTCTCCTCAAATGATAAGTGTACAAATAAGAAAAGAATAATCATTTGGTTGACTTTGAAAATGGAATGGCTAAAGCAGTTTATTTTAACAGTGAAATTAAATTATGTGGAGAAGCTACAATTTAGAATTTGTGCTCACAAACCTGAGGGACTTAAGTTTGTAAATTCTGAAACAATCATAACTTCAGCTGTAATTGTGTAGTGAATCTGTATACTACTTGTACCTTAAATTTATTTTATGTAACTTTTTCCTAGCAAAGCAATAACATCTCTATGGCGACAAGCAGTTGGCTGACCCACCAGAGAAGTTACATAGTCCATCTTTAATACAGTGACTTTTTTACAGTGGCTTGTAAAAAAAAAAAAAAAAAGTATAGAAAGTGTTGAGCATGAGGGCAAGGAGGCACAATTGAAGGCTGCTGGTGTAGTCTTAATAAAACTGGACAGAGCAGACCATTGGGGGCAGACAATGACAGTAATAGGCTGGGACAGTGTTAAACGTCCACTAAAATTCAGTGTGGATGTGCTCCCCCCTGAATGCTGCACTGTCGCTGGGCTTCATGAAGACCCCCTCCATGGCCTTCCACAGACTGTGCTGGCTGGGGCTGGACATGGCGTGCACCTCCCTCTGTCCCTGGATGGGTCTCCCGTACTGCTCGCCGGTCACAGAGAGCAGAGCGTCTGTGGCTCTGTGCCTGAAGCGGACCGCCTCCTCTCTACCCCACACGCTGCCTCCACACTGCACGGTCCACTCGTCCAGGTGGTCCCCCTCGCCCTCCTCACCAAACGCACTCACCTCCTGCACATAATAAGGTTTACAATGTTATGCATGGAAATGTATCCATTTTTTGTAGGCCAGGAGCCAGGCCCTCTGCCGTGATTATTTTGCTACCGAGTGTACACCTTGCAAGTTCAGGGTCTTTTGTTTCAAGCCCCATTTGGTCTCAGGGCCAACAAAACCCCCTGTGTGAGACCCAACTTGTGCAAAATTATGTAAGTCTGTTAAAAGTAGTGCTATAGTCACAGCCATTGTCACATAGTCATGACTTTTGGAACAAAGATTACTGACATGATGAAGAATACAACAATATAACCTTACAGGGGTTTATTTATTTCTGTTTACCATTTATAGAAAAAAATAAATAAAAAATTGCATTCTCAAACACAAATCTCTCTCTACAAACTAACTGATTGTGACACATCGGCATGAAAATACAGTTACATTTGTAAATAGAAAACCTCCCCAATTCATCAGTTTCAAATTAAGCCCAAAATTAGCTGTGTCTCCAAAGGATCACCTGCTATAACAGAAATAATGTTCCACACCCCCAAACCCATGCATAGAATTCTCAGTCATTTGTCCATAGAATGCATATGGGGTCATTCCATGGGAAATATGCAGATTTCAGGTTAAAAATTCAACTTAATTTTCATGGATTTTATTCATGCGTATATATAATATAGGATTTAAGTGAAATTTGAGTCTTATATCTTTTAAAATGTTTGAGTAGTGGGAGTCTCAAATGGGGGGCAGGGTCAAAATCAGACCTATTACAAAATAACTTCCCTTAGCCACAGATTTTGGAGTGTTTGTGGGAGATTATACTTTATATCAAGCTTTTTTTTAGACTACATGTTATAAATTTGTAATATATGGTCAGTGTAACATGAGTTTAAGCAACATGTGCATCCTTGAGAGGAACAAGGTCTCGTCATCTAAACTAGGACCAAAGCAGGTCCATTACCTCAAATGGCCATCCTGTTTTTGTCAATAAAAAATATAATAGGCCTAGTCTAGTGGTATCACCTCAGACAGGTTCAGTGGCATAATTCTAAAATTTTTGGTTTCTCTGTTCACTCACTGTTAGACATGACTGGATCTCATTAGACATGACTGGATCTCGTTTAAAATTTTACTAATGGCCCAGACCTATTTTATTCTGAGTAGATGATTAGAAACAACATGCACACATTTGAGAATTAGATGCTAGAATTCATGAGAAATTATTTGAAATGTATGACAGTGGGCACAGCTGGCTTGAAGAAGCTAGCTTGGGAAAGATCTGTTAATTGGAAACATGTCTGGGTATGTAAGATGTAATGTTTGCTTATCAAATAGCATGCAAATAAAACAAATCATTATCATTAAATTAATGTTTAGGGAAAAAAAAAAGTGTGATAGATATTCTCCAATTCTACTCAGGGTGGAATGTTCTTGAAACCATTTCAAATATTATCCTTGTACTGAACCTGTACTTGTACCAATGCTATTATTCATGTATTATAAATGATTCATTCTGAGTATTTCTAAAGCGTAATGAACAGAAACCCATCTCCAACGAGAAGTACTCTGTGCCAAATAGTGGCAGGCTCTTAGAAAAGCTGCCCAGACAGGCACACACCAGCAAGGAATCAAGCTGAGAGAATATTAATGACTAAAATGTAACTCACAGATTTATAAAAGAAAAGAAGATCAGAGGCAAACTACAGGGCCTTTAAAAACATATGTGTGGAATTTTCTATAATCAACCATCTACTGTATGAATTTCAAAGAAAATATTAACTTGGTAATCATAATTGAGACAGTTTAATGGTCAGATCTATGGAAAAGCCAGTGTGCAAGGTATTTTTGAGCCATAAAACACCTGTAACTTCACAAATGCAAGAGAGATAAAGTATGTTTAATGCCCTAGTGTGGAAGATTCAAGGCAAGAAATAACATCTCCATGGAGACAGGAAAGTAGCAGACCCTCCACCTTAGAAGTTAGATAATGCACCTTTAATTGTGGACATGTGTTAAAAATACACATTCATCAAAGGAGTAGTAAAGCAGCAGTGGTGATAGTAGTTCTAGTTGTAGTAACATTTGTTTTTTTGTAGTCACCTTTGGCACTAGTGTTGTGATTGTATATCTGAAGCATTTTATTCAATGGCAACATTACTTGTAAGAATACATTTTACATTAAAAGTTATGTTTTCCCCTGAAACTTGAGCAAAGTGCTGAAGTCATCTGAAAGCGGTCTTTCTGTGTTAATTCAGTGGATCTTTGTGTCCTTGCTGAATCTGCACTAAACATGACTAAAGTATTTCTATTCTCTCTGACACAGAAACAGATCAGGAAGGCCCAGTAAATCAGTAATGTATATTTACCAAACCCGTTTGTACTTATAATGGAGAAAAAACATACTGTAGTAATCCTGGACTATATGCCAACTTTTGCATGTATTGATTATTATATTTTTTCTTTACTGGAAACAAAGAACATGAACAGTGTCAGTCAGTGCCATTTCACACATTTACAGAAAAATTACATGTTTTTCTCCAAAATCTGTGAGGTAATAATTACACTATTTTAACTATTGTTTGCCTATATTTGTATAGTTGTGTGAGAATTTATTGCGCAAAGATGCCATGAACAAGTTATGTTAATTTCTCTTATGATTCTTGTAGAAGTATGTCTGGTCCTCACCTGATTAGAGGAGAGAGGAGAGGCAAAGTAGTGGCTGTGGAGGTTGCGTCCCGTGTTGACGTGAGTGAGGCGAATGGTTTGGCCACATTTGACCGGAGTTCCACGATGGCACACGGCATCCCTCGTCCCACGAATACTCCAGTAACTGTTACTGTCCTCCACTGCTGTAACCCCAGTAACAGACTGCTGCCCACTACCTGCACACAAATATTTAAACAAAAAGAGGCATATTTAGATCGAAGGCCAAGGTACATGTTATTGCCCCTGTATGGAAATTTGTCCTCTGAAATTGACCCATCCTTCAGTACTCTGCTTGGTCAGGACTAACCTTAATACTAATCCTCAACCCATACATTTAAATAACTATATAAACGTTAGCCATGTACACATTTGATCTCTTTTAGACTGATGGCCGTCCACTGTGATCTAATATAGTCATTATAACCAAACTCTTCAAAGGTTTGGAGAACTTTGTTATGTCGAAGGGCTACTTTAGTACTACAGAACTCACACGGCATTTAAATTCAGTGTTGTTAGCCAATATATTTGTCATTTTTATTCATTTTCATTCATTTGGCTTGCTTCCAACTACAACAGAAAGGCTACAGTGGTTCCTCACAACGCAGATAAGATGGAAGATGTAAGACACAGACAGTGATTTTAAAATGATTAATGAACATTGCTAAAATGTTTAGCATTGAAGTTGTAGACAGGTCACATCAATCAGTTGTTCCAGATACTCCATGTGTCTCTAACAGTGACCCTTACACATACTAACTACTACAGTCTACCATTGTAAAACAACCCTGAGTAAAAATCTAAGCATTAATGTAACATGGTCCAAAACTCACCGGAGCCGTAGCGTACGTCGTGTGAATGGAGTCGCACGTTATGCTTTATGTTCAACAGCTTAATAACTGATCCACATGTCACAAAACTCAGCTCGGAGCCCAAACACAGACCTAATAGACACGATAAGATGAATATAAAGGCTGACATTGAGGTATGAAGAATATTACAACTGAAAATGCCCATTCTTTGGCTGATCAGTGCCTCACAAATCTACTCGATACCGCTACGTCATTGAAAAGGTTGTTGTGCTGCTGCAAATCATTAAAAAACAACTCCACCTACAGAGCCGGAGTGTGTACTGCAAGGAAAAAAAATTATTATTTAAAAATACTTATTGTCAGTGGAGATGAAGAGGTGGACTTTGAAGAATGTGACCATTGGAAATCTGAAATCTGAAAAGAAAATGATTTAAGACATCCAAGAGAGAAAATTAATATGTGTATAACAAAATATAAACATATATTTGTTTATAAACACATGCACGGGACACAGAAAACAGCTTTACAGATCAATGGAGAGATTGTATGTGTGGACCCACAAAGAATTTCTCTCAAAACATCAGAACTTTTACTCAGAAAGGTGTCTAAAAATTGTTGATTTTAGAATTGCCCCCGCAGCATTGAAAACAAGCCTAACACTAAGCTCAAACAAATGTAAAGGTCTTTGTCTGTGAACACAGAAATGCTGGCTGCATATTTAAAGGGAAATTTCTCTGGACCAAAGGTAGTTTAATATGGATAAAAAATAAAAAGAAAAAAAGAAAGTATTAACCAGTCCTGTGTAAAATTAATTCTACTGGTGGCAATGTGATTTATATAGGGTACATTTTAAATATGAATTCCTTTTTTTTTTTTTTTTTTTTTTTGGAAAATCGCTTGATTCTGTTATTTTGTGTATAAAATATTTACACCAAGTGTATGGTCTTCAATTTACACTGGCTTACCAAAAATATAGAATAATAACGTCTGACAAACTGGCGATTTGTGTCATTGTTTCGTAGTTTGTAATAAAATGATTCAAACCTTTCTTGATGTGTTTTTAAACATAAATTGTATAAAGAACCATGAATAGGGCTACCGTCTATGGCTTTAAAGCAGCGTTTGGTTTATTTTATTTTGAAAACTCATCCACAGGAAATTCTATATGACCATCCCGGAAGTGCCCTCATGTTGCGCATCGCGGCCATTTTTACAGAAACCTCCTCGAAACACAACATAGAGGCACATTCATTATTGTAAATATTAACTGGAAATACGGCTGCTGTAAGACCTGTAAGTAAAATGTATCCGTGATCCTTTGTGGTTTTTAGAAGGATAACAAAAGACCCGATATCGTCTTAAATCTTGTTTTGCGAGTGTTGTTGTTATGTCAGGTTATGCTGGTTGGGCTAACGGACACGAAAATTACAGCGAGTGAAGGCCTCTCTGAACACCAGACATCTGATCGTCTTAAACGATTAATATTTTATATGATGAGAGAGATACGAGTTGAAGCCATTACAAGTTATCTGTAGTATTGCTAAGACAGTGGGCTTGCTCGAATTTCCAAAGCCTACCCGACCTAGCGTTTTAAACACAGTTAGCCATGCGAGTCAGGGCTAGAAAGTAGAAATCCTTTTATTTTTACTAACAAGGGCGTGGTAAATCACGTTTTAACGTTTTATTTTAGCCCAGTGAATGTATTTGTAAATGTATTTGTTGATGAGCTACCTATGTTGAGAATAGAAACAGCTACGAGCTTCAGAATGGAAGAACACAAAAAACAACGTAGGAAATATGGTAGTTTAATCAAACATGAAAATAGCATTATATGTTATATTTACTGAGTTAGACTCAAAGCTTCGTCAGCTTTAGACGAATGTAAAACTTCCCACTTGGTTTTGCGTCCAAATGTCTCATTTAGATCTGTATAATGCATTTTCTGTGGCCTGAAAATACTTTCATATAACTTAGTAGAAAATAGTGAAAAAGACTTGGAATGTAAAAGGCTGTCAATGAAGGCATTTTATTCACAAATTACTTTATATTTTATAGAAACATGTCTCACTTTATTGAAAGCGAAGCTGAGGAGTCAGAGGAAGAGTTTGAAGAGAAAGATTTGAAGCCGAAGAAAACTCAAAGATTTGCCGAAGATGGTAAGGCGTTATTTTTCATAGACATTACAATGGCACCATACATATGATGGATCTGCTTAAACAGACGATGAGGAGGAGGAGGAAGAGAATACCGAGGACCAGGATGAACAGGGAAACCTTCGAGGACTCATTGATGATGGAGATGAAGAGGAGGAGGAAGAAGCGGAACGCAGCGCGAGTGGAGGAGGCAGCGACTCCGAGGATGAGGTCATGCATCGACGGAAAAAGCGTGGTGAGTTAGTTTTTCATTATATTTTCAGAACTATTATTGGTTTGTGTATTTTTCTGGAAGTTGTCTTTTGGCTGCTTTTGCATATTTATTTTGTCTGTTACTGCTCTGCAATCTTTTTGATCAGTTGAGTAGTCTTACTACATTTAATTTTAATGTGCCTTGGAGAATGTAAAATCAAATTAAAACAATTAGCCTAAGTTTGTGTTGTGTTATTAGCCCACTAATAAAAGGCATGATAGAAATGAATGAGTGACATACGGGATTTGGAAATTACCTCAAATGATCCTGGACAAGAAAATGTAAGACATATGTGTATTTAAATTATTTAAAATTGCCCCTGTTGACAGCTTATGATGACTACCTGGATGATGATGACCTTGACCTCATCGAAGAAAACTTGGGAGTTAAAGTCAAAAGAAGGGTAAGGACTTAGTGTTTTGTAGAAATTTGTTAAATACTGTTTAGTATTAGAATCCTCTGTAAATATCTACAACTGATATAACAAGTAATTCTAATTGTACATATGTTATGTGTTACAGAAGAAGAAATATGACCGTGTGAAAATGATGGATGATGATGAGGATGATGATAAGGACATAATTGCGGATGAGATCTTTCATGGTGATGGAGACGGAGATGCAGAGCTCGAGGAGGGAGACAACGTTGAGGAACCACTGCCACAGGCCGAGGATGAGGAGGGTGCAGAGGATGAAGAGTCAGGTGGGCATTTTGTTGTTTTTGGAAAAATAAGGATTCATTGACCTGGAACTTACTGAACTTGCAAGAGCAGCAGTGGTAGTTAAGCGAAAGAAGATGAATAAATGATCTGAATGAATACTTAAAAAACAAAAGAATTGTCTATATAAAAATAGTAAATGTTATGAGATGATTTGTCATTTAGATATTGATGACTTTATTGTGGATGATGATGGCCAGCCCATCACGAAGAAGAGGGGAAAGAAGTTCTCTGGATACACAGATGCGTACGTGTCAATAATTTTGCTGTATTGCCCTAGTTGATAATACTTATTTGCACATTTAAACAAATTGTGAAGTAATAATTGTGCCTTTTTCGACAGGGCTCTGCAGGACGCCCAGGATATTTTCGGTGGAAGTTTAGATTTTGCTGATTTTGACGATACATATGATCAGGGTGAGGAAGAGGAGGAAGACCAGGATGAAGAGGGTTGGGATCGTCCAAAGAAACAGACCAAGAGGAGATTAGGACGAAAGAGCATCTTTGAAATCTACGAGCCTAGTGAACTGGAGAGCAGCCACATGACTGACCAGGACAATGAGATTCGTACCACAGACATGCCCGAGCGCTTCCAGGTAAGGACAGCTTGTTTATTTTTTTATATATATATGTTAATTTAAGTGGAAATGTACTCTAATCAATATTAGACTTTTTTTTTTAAATGTATTACAATGTTTTCACCTCTAGTTAAGGGCAATTCCTGTTAAACCTGCTGAAGATGAAGAATTAGAAGAGGAAGCAGAGTGGATATTCAGACACGGCTTTTCGACCCTCACCATCTCTATGCAGGTGCAGCTTTAGATACATGTTCGTAATAACAGTACGTTTCCCTCTGCGAGTCTCTTAATGAATGTATGTATGTATGTATGTACCTTTTTCTTCCAAATAGGAGAGCACAGATTATCTTGACAGAGGGACCACCACAAACTTCAGCAGAAAAGGCCCTAGCACAATAGCTAAGATTAAAGAGGCGCTCAACTTTATGAGGAATCAACAATTTGAGGTAATGCATTAAATTAATACAACTTGAGATTCAGTTTGATTACGATATGCAATAACATACAAAAAGTAAAACAATCACCACAAGTCTTACAACTTACACTACAATGTTATGCATTTGTTATTTGCTTGCATTGTATTTTAATTTTTTCACTTGGAAATGCTTACAACTCTCTTTCCACTGTCTCAGGTCCCCTTCATAGCATTTTACAGAAAAGAGTATGTGGAGCCAGAGTTGAACATCAATGACCTCTGGAAAGTGTGGCAATGGGATGAAAAGGTGAGTCTGTTTAGTTTTAACATCAAATTTCAATTTTTAAAACTTAATATTTGACCTTAAATATTTCTGAACCCTCCAGTGGACTCAGCTGAAGACCCGGAAGCAGAACTTGACTCGTCTGTTTCAGAAGATGCAGTCATTTCAGTTTGAGCAGATTTCCGCTGATCCCGACAAACCTTTGGCTGATGGCATCCGACCACTGGACACAGCTGACATGGAGAGGTAACTGAACTCAAACTTCTGTAAACGTGAAGAGTATTACTTGTTAGATTAAAATTAAAATCAAAAGAATATACTGTACCACATTGTTTAAATTGCTGAATGTTGCATCAGACAACACTAGATCTGTGTTGTAAATTGCAGTATTTTAACTGTTACTATATGTCAGTATTTTCTGTACTAGTGATTTCTTATGCAAATTGAAATATTATTTCCAGGTTAAAAGATGTCCAAACTCTGGAAGAGCTGGGTGATGTGTACAACCACTTTCTGCTTTATTACGGCCGTGACATCCCTAAAATGCAGAACGCAGCCAAAGCCAACAAAAAGAAACTCAAAAAGATTAAAGAAGTGAACGAGGATGGTAGGCCAATCTCAAAAGACTGATACACTTTCAACAGTGTTAAGTATTTTGTAAATTCAGTGTTTTTGTGGGCTGTAGGAGAGGAGGAGGAGCTGGAGGTCGAAGAGGAAGAGGAGCAGAAAGGCCCAGATCTGAAACAGGCCTCTCGTCGGGACATGTACAGCATCTGTCAGAGTGTAGGACTGGGTGAGTAACAATTTTAAGGAAAACATTTAAGGAATTTTATTTAACTTAAACAGAATGTATTTTGAATTTTATTTGTAAATTATATGTGACGACAAATATAGACTTTTATAGTACTTCACATAGACATTTGAATTCAATAAAATAAGATAAAATGTGTTGTTTAATCTGTATTCAACAAAGTAAAAAAAAAATTTCCTTCAGATGGGTTGGCAAAGAAGTTTGGTCTTACCCCCGAGCAGTTTGGTGAAAATCTCCGTGACAGTTACCAGCGTCACGAGACGGAGCAGTTTCCTGCGGAGCCAGTGGAGTTGGCCAAAGACTACGTGTGCAGCCAGTTCTCAAACCCTGAGGCCGTGCTGGAGGGGACCCGCTACATGGTGGCTATGCAGATCGCCCGGGAGCCTCTGGTGAGACACGTGCTCCGACAAACCTTCCAGGAGAGAGCCAAGATCAACATTAAACCCACCAAGAAAGGCAAAAAGGTAAAGGCTCTAACCAGTTAAATACAGCAGTAAATACACATGTAGCCTTATATGCACACAGCATTGGCACCTTTTTCGCTGCATTTTGTACACGCATGAAAACCACTAGATCTTTTTATTTTGTACACACATGAAAACCACCAGATCTTTTTATTTCAGTAAATTAAGCATATATGATATTGCAACCAGAAATTCAGAGCTTACTTGTACATTTAGCCCAGGGTTTAGTTGAATCCATAAAATGTTATTTCTACCAGGTTGAAATGATCTTTTATTGTTTTACTTTGTGTTAATCTAGTGTTACTTTTTCCGATAACAGTCTTTCTTTATGTTCCTCCTACAAACATTTTTTTCCTCACAAAATAGTCTTTAAAATATAAATCTTTAAATCAACAGCCCATCTCCAATTTCATATTTTTAGGTTTGACCTTTACCACTTTTTTGCAGGAAGTAGATGAAGCACATTTTGCCTACTCTTTCAAATATTTGAAAAACAAACCAGTGAAGGAGCTCAATGGAGATCAGTTTCTGAAAATGTGCCTGGCAGAGGACGAGGGACTGCTCACCATCGATATTTGCATTGACCTCATCGGAGTCAAAGGGTAAAGAGGCACTCGTACAATTAAGAGAAAATGTGTTGTGTCTATTAAAATTTTTTAGCTCAATGTTATTTTCCCTTCTGCTAAAGAGAAACAGCAGTAGTAGTCCATCTAAAAAAAATTGAATATCATGAAAAAGTAAAATAATTTTTCACTCATTTCAGAAAGTCAACCACATATATTATATAGAGTCATGATACACAGAGTGAGACTTGAAAGCTAAAACATATGCACATTTATTTTATTTCAACGAGCTTTATTTCAATTTAGTTCAGGTTTCCCACTGTGACGGCCCTAATTTCACATATGCTGCAGTGATTTGATCGTCTATAGCTTGCATGTACCCTGGTATATTATTTCATGTCTACTTTGAAAATCTAAGCTTCGATGTTACTACAGCCACCATTAATAGGGTAGCCCCTGTGTGATTACTTTTTTGGTTATTCATATTTTTCATTTTTTTTGTACCATGTTGATGTCTGAATACTTTTGCCTTTCTTGTTTGATGCAGATTTGCTGGGGACCAGACATACTTTGACGAGATCAAACAGTTTTACTACAGGGACGAGTTCAGTCACCAGGTGCAGGAGTGGAACCGGCAGCGGACCATGGCCATAGAGAGGGCGCTCAACCAGTTCCTCTATCCGCAGATGTCTAAAGAGCTTAAGGCCAAACTCATCGCTGAGGCCAAAGAAAGCATCGTCAGGGTAAGAATAGTCTGCGTAATATGAATATAATATGAAAGTTTATTATTGTTTAGAAATTACACAAGAAACCAGTTCTAACTTAGAATTGTGTTTGATAATTTAAACATGCTAAAAACCAAAACCAGTGTGCCATAATCATGCCATAAACCACATACATCTAATAAGCCAGTCAAAGATGAATTGTACATGATATACAATATACCTGCTAGTCTCAATTGGCTTCATTTGGCTGGAGCCGAACATTATGGGTGACGTCACACTCACTTAGTCCACTTCTCTAAACGGTCTCTGGATCAGACTCGGTCTAGAGGCAGACCAGTATTGCATTTGAACTTGGACAGGGCTAGGACTAGATTCAGACTCACATTCAAACTACTACTATATCACAAACTGTACTAATGAGGTTTTATCTGCAGTCTTGTTGTCGGCGGTTGTACAACTGGCTGAAGGTCGCCCCCTACAGGCCCGATCAACAAATTGAAGAAGATGATGACCTCATGGATGAGAGCCAGGGCAAAGGCATTAGGGTGATGGGAGTAGCCTATGCACCCAGCCGGTATGTGTGGTTGTTTTCTATTGCTGTTTTTGAGGTGAATATTCTTACTGGATCATAACTCCTTGATTTACATTGGCAGAGACACACCAGTATTTTGTGCACTTATTAATGGTGAGGGAGAGGTGGTGGACTTCCTGCGGCTGCCCTACTTCATGAAGAGGAGAAATGCCTTTCGAGACGATGAGAGGGAAAAGAAGGTGCGTAGCCTTTAAGCGTTAAGTTTTTTATGTCATTCAGTGCATGCATCTGTAGTACATGTAGTACAAGTACGTGTCATAAATTGTTTAGTTTATATCTGCATTGTACTTAGCAACATGTAATACATTAAAATATGAATTTTGTAAAAAAAAAAAAAAAAAAGATTGATAGTTGTCAGTGTCAGTCTTAATTTTCTTTAATAATTTCCTCTATTTCTTTATTTTAACTTTAGGCCAACGACATGGAAAATCTGAAAAGGTTTTTATCGAACAAGAAGCCTCATGTGGTAGCTGTAGCAGGGGAAAATAGGTACATTTTTGCATACAGTTACTTTTTTTAACATTCTTTTAGAAATATTGTTAAACTATAATTTATTTGCAGAGATGCTCAAATGATCATGGAGGACATCAAAAGAGCCATCAGTGAGCTGGAGCAGGAGTCGTCACTGCCTGTTGTCGGAGTGGAACTGGTGGACAACGAGCTAGCCACACTTTATATGAACAGCAAGAAATCAGAGGTGAAATAGTGTACAAAAATACTAAGTTATTCTCAATATGAATATGTCTGACTATCTTTCTTCATTATAGACGGACTTCAGAGATTACCCTCCATTACTGCGTCAGGCTGTGTCCATCGCCAGAAAGATCCAGGATCCTCTGGTGGAGTACGCTCAAGTCTGCAGCACTGATGAAGACATTCTCTGCCTTAAACTGCACCCCTATCAGGTTAGTAATAAAATACTTTGTTTGCTCTGGCTTTGCCACAACAAACAGTTTCTTGTTATTGTGCAATAATAAACATTTTTATATTGATAGTAAGGTTATATGTCTGTAGGATGCTCTACCTGGTGTAACCTTCAGAATTATTCTGAGAACACAATTTACAAATATTTATCTCCAAGCTTGGGGCTGGATTGCTCTTGCATAAAAGACAACTTCATCACGTATCACAACAAACAATACAAGTAAAGCTACACTGTCATCTTTCTCAGGAGCATGTGGTGAAGGAGGATTTGCTCAACGCGCTCTACTGTGAGTTCATAAACCGAGCCAATGAGGTGGGCGTGGACGTGAACAGGGCCATCGCACACCCTCACACTCAGAGCCTGGTGCAGTACGTCTGTGGACTGGGGCCAAGGAAGGGCTCCCATCTACTTAAGGTAAATACGTATAACGCTTGTATAGTAATAATGAAGATATCACTAATCTAATGCTGGTTGTCAAGGTACACATTTATATGGGTAGAAGTGATAATACAGAATCTACTATACAATGCAAAGTTCAAAGTTTGGGTTCAGGCCTTCTTTCATTTTAAAATATAGACACCTGTTACAATAAAGTCTGATTTAGAATTTCAGTTTTTGAATTATCTAGTTTAGTTACCATCTAAACTGCAAATAGACTTATTATTGACTCCTAGTATTTATGTTTTGTCTTAGATTTTAAAGCAGAACAACACTCGCCTTGAAAACAGAACCCAGCTTGTTACAATGTGTCACATGGGACCCAAAGTATTTATCAATTGTGCTGGATTTATAAAAATTGACACCGCGTCATTGGGAGACAGGTAAGTTGAAACTAAAATGTTACGCCATAAGCTCAGTTAGCTCTGTGTTTAACTAATCTTGTGGCATAATACCAACAGCACTGACTCCTACATAGAGGTGCTGGATGGGTCCCGTGTGCACCCAGAGACTTACGAATGGGCGCGTAAAATGGCGGTCGATGCCCTTGAGTATGATGAGTCCGCTGAAGATGCTAACCCCGCAGGAGCTTTGGAGGAAATTCTGGAAAACCCGGAGCGCCTCAAGGATCTGGACCTGGATGCTTTTGCTGAGGAGTTGGAGAGACAGGTCTGTGACTAAATATAGTTTGGTGTTAAAAAAAATAATCAGTTTGTGTTAGCAGTAGTATAGGCCTGAATATGCCACACTGTGCTGTCAAGAAAAAGGAAAAAAAACAACCAGTGTATTGTTTTCATAATTTTACATTTTAACTTTAAATGTAATTTTGATTTTAAAAAGTTTGATCAATTAATTAGTCATAACATTTTTGCAAATGGGACTTGAATACATTGTTACCTTCCATAATAATTCCCGGCATCCAAGATGTCCTTAATGTCAGCATCCCTGCTTACTGCTTATTATTTGTTGTAAAAACATAGAATTTTCTGTTTAGGGTTATGGAAACAAGGGAATTACACTGTATGACATCCGTGCTGAACTGAGCTGTCGATACAAAGACCTGCGCGTCCCATACAGGGTCCCAAATACAGAGGAGGTTTTCAACATGCTCACCAAAGAGACTCCAGAGACCTTCTACATAGGTAAAATACTACAGACCACAGAAGCCTAAAATAGAAATATTGTGTTAAAATACATGTGGGCTTTTCTGTATGTTGTTCTTTTAGGTAAACTGATCACTAGTATAGTGACCGGTATAGCTCATAGAAGACCTCAGGGGGAGAGCTATGACCAGGCCATTCGTAATGATGCAACCAGTCTGTGGCAGTGTCCTTTCTGTCAACAGGACAATTTCCCAGAGCTCAGCGAGGTAAAATTGTTCTGATTATTACTTGTTTTCAGAGGTCATCACAGAAAGTTGTGAGCCTCCATTCAACTTGGAGAAAGTCTGTGTATGTTGCTGTGTTTTATAAATATGAATACCAGTTATGTGTCAATAGTTTTGTGAAATTTATGTCAGTCATGGGCAATGATTAAAATTATACCTATTTCTTTTTTTTCCCGGTTTGATAATCTAGTCTAGTTTTACAGTTTCTATAGTTAACTTCCCTTGTCTTGTGTGGTTTAGGTTTGGAACCACTTTGACAGCGGCTCATGTCCAGGCCAAGCCATAGGAGTTCGATCCAGGCTTGATAATGGCGTCCAGGGATTTATACCCACTAAGTTTCTCAGTGATAAAGTAGTGAAGCATCCAGAGGAGAGAGTCAAGGTTGGTAAACTGTTGAAATCCATTATTAAAATTAGCTGCAATGTTGCAATGCCTTTCACTGGTTTGTCCTATAGTTTATGTCATAACCCGTAATTAAGATATACTGTTGCTCTTCCCATAGGTTGGCATGACGGTCCACTGTCGCATAATGAAAATTGACATTGAAAAGTTCAGTGTTGACCTCACGTGCCGCACCTCAGACTTAATGGATCGGGGTAACGAGTGGAAACTTCCCAAAGACACCTACTATGACTTTGACACAGAGACCGAGGACCAGAAACTAGAGGAGGAGCTTAAGAAGAAGCAGCAGAGGACACGTAAGCACTAGGCCTCGTACTCAATGAAAATATATTTATATTTATAAAACACACTAGCAGTTTATTTAATGCTATGACATGTACACTGGCATAAACCATTTTCCCTTACACATCAGATTTATTTTGTTAATGCAGGGAAGTAATTAAATCTAAACTAGTATTTTGTACAAGTGCCTAAACAAATTTCGAAATCAAGTCAAGCATATGATTTGTAAGTGGATGAATAAACCAAATTTAAAAGTAAAATTGCAATGCTGGGAATATGTTAATCAATTCTCCCCAAATATGATATATAATTTTAAATTAATTTGTTCTTTATAGCCTATATAAAGCGTGTGATTGCCCACCCCAACTTCCACAACATCAGCTTCAGTCAGGCAGAGAAGATGATGGAGACTTTGGACCAGGGAGATCTGATCATCAGACCAAGTAGTAAAGGCGAAAACCACCTCACAGTCACCTGGAAGGTATGGGGTCCATTAGTAAGAAATGAAAAGTGTGTGCGTGCGTGCGTATTTTTTTTTATTCATTTATTTTTTGTGTTATACAGGTGGCCGACAACATCTACCAGCATGTGGATGTGAGAGAAGAAGGCAAAGAAAATGCATTCAGTTTAGGGCACACACTCTGGATTAACAATGAAGTAAGAGTTCCCATGTAATTTTATAGTGACGTGAATAATAAATTATATACTAAATGTCCACTATTGTTGTTTGTGTTGTTTGTAGGAGTTTGAAGACCTGGATGAAATCACAGCTCGTTACATTCAGCCAATGGCGTCCTTTGCTCGGGACCTGTTGGGGCATAAATATTTTCAAGACTGCAGTGGTGGCAGTAAAGAGGTATGTTTAAACCTGTTTTAAGTATTTTAATATGCTTATTTTTAGCTTAATCATGCTATATTCATTCTCATCAAAACATACCTACAGTTGTTTTGCTTCATTCATGTGTGTTTGGGTTAACCAATATGTTTTAATTCAAATGCTTAATGTATTTTAATAAGCTGAAATATATGCATAATAAAGACAATTGTGAGTATCTGCAGTCCATTGTTGCCTTGAGTGTTAATTCTATGTCTTTTTTTTTGTTACTGACAGAAAATGGAGGAAATTTTGGTCAAGTCAAAGAGGGAGAAACCTACTTTCATTCCTTACTTTGTTTCGGCCTGTAAAGATTTGCCTGGGAAGTTTTTATTGGGTTATCAACCACGAGGAAAACCAAGGTACCAAACTAGAGCCCCATGGGAAGTTTGGGCCGGTGTAAAGTTTAACATTATTAACTGTAGTTTCGATGTTTGAACAGAATTGAGTATGTGACCATTACACCAGATGGTTTCCGCTACCGTTCACAAATATTCCCCTCTGTGAATGGGCTTTTCCGATGGTTTAAGGACCACTATCAGGAGCCTGTGCCAGGTATTTTCATAAGACTTAATTTATACAGTGTTGGAGAATAAAAACTAAACTTCTATCATTTTTAAGGCATAACGCCAAGTAACAGCAGTCGAACAAGGACGCCTGCTTCTCTGACCACGACGCCAGCTAATATCAACATTGCAGGTGTGTCCCTTCACATCATCATTCATGAGTACTGTGAAGTTGAACCATTTTTAGTCAAGTTTTACATTTAGGTATTCTTTTTTATTGTTTTTTTAAGTATTGAATTGACCACTTTTCTGACTTACGACAGTATGAAATATAGAGTTTCTTTAAAAGATGCAACTTAAGCTATTTTCTGATCTGTTATAATGTTGTTTCTTCATCAAAAACATACCCAGCGTTGTGTTTTGTTTCATTCGCACATGTTTAACACACAATCCCTGCATATTTAGGCTTCTCTCAAAATGGAAATCCACCTTGTGATTTCATGGTAATACAGGATACACCTTCACTAGAATCATTTGGATGATTTCAGCTCTGAAATTGCCAATCTTTACTGAACAGAAGTTAAAAAGTAGATACTAATGTGAAAACCAATGGTTCATGACATCACATGTTGGAACAGAGCATTTTGAGCTTTGGAGATGTAGACAGACCAGTAATAAAGGGTTACTCAAACGTGTGAACGAAACAAAACAAATCCATGTTTTTGATGGAGTAACAACATTATAACATGGCTTAAAGCTCATAAGAATCAACTTTTGTGTAATTTAGGATCTTTTATATGTAATTGTTAACATGGTAGAATGATAAACTTGAAAAATATTATGGTGTATCCCTTATGTAACACTCAAAACACCATTAAAACATCTATCCTTGTAGACCTGACAAGAGCAGTCAATGCCCTGCCTCGCAACATGACATCCCAGATGTTCAACGCCATTGCTGCGGTAACGGGTCAGACGCAGAACCCAAACTCGACTCCAGCTCAGTGGGGGTCCAGTCAGTATGGCTATGGAGGCAGCACTGGTGGAGGGGGCAGCTCGTCCGCATACCATGTGAGTACAGATACATTTATAAATTCATTTATACTAGTAACAGGCTTGGGTGCTGGATTTTGGAAAGTAACTACATTTACTCTTGCTTAATTAATTTCTGTTTTTTTGTTATTAAACAATTGTATTTATTTAGAATTTAACAACATTGAAGTAAAAATTCTTTACTATTTACTGTGTCATATATGCAAATACTGCCTAAAATCTAATTAGAGGTTAAAGAGAAGAGATCAAACATGATGATGGATGTATGACTGTAATCTAAACTCCTCGGTGCAGGTATTTGCCACGCCACAGCAGCCGATAGCGACGCCTATGATGACACCCAGTTACTCATACACCACGCCCAGTCAGCAGCAGATCATGGGGACACCCCAGTACCCCAGCTCCACCCCACAGTCCTCGCATCATCACGGAGGTCACATGACGCACCACAGTCACCATGGACACCACAGCAGTCATCATGGACACTCCTCTGGCACGCCATCCTCATCCACCTCTTCCAGGGGGCGCACTCCACAGCAGCAGCCAAAGTATGTCCACTTCTGAGTGTAAAAGCAACAGTTTATAAATGCTTTAGTCTTTAGTTTGTTGAACACACATCTTTGCACCTTTTGGTGAATCAGTCATTCTTGTTTATTTATTTTATTTAATACCAGAAGGTATAAGATTACACAATTTTTGCTAATATGGGTGTGAATTTAAAAAAAAAAGTTATCCAGAATCCTGCCTAATTTTGTTACGTGCTTCCCCTGCAGGTCAAGCAGCAGTGCTGCAGCTGTGGACTGGGGTAAAGTGGCTGAGCAGTGGCTCAAAGAGAAAGAAGCTGAGGGTCGAAAGAAAGCGCAGAGGATGACGCCACGGCCCTCGCCCAGCCCCATGATCGAGAGCACCCCCATGTCTTTGGCCGGAGACGCCACTCCTCTGCTGGATGAGATGGACCGATAGGACACAGAGGGGGGCACAACGCACCCCCATCCCAACCTCAGCTGATTTTCTGGACTAATGTGACCTCATTCACTTCAGAAAGGGTTCAGAGCCCTGCATACACATGAGCTCTTCTAAAATCATTTTATCAATATCCTCAATATCATGGTGAATCTCATGCTGTCTTTCCTCTAACCTTCAGCCCAACCAGTCGGCATAGTATTTTTTGAGAAAAACAATGTATGTCATACAGTCAGTACATGATACAAACACTTGAACGAACAGCAGTTACTCTAAGGAAATGGACCTACAGATACTGACCGCTGTTTATTCTGTTTATTTTGGTTTTAGTTGGTTTCAAGAACGGGTTGTGACAGAGACACATTATATCCCACCATTTTATTTTGGAGTTGGTGGGTTTGGGAGCAGATGCCAACATAGTGCTTTGCCAAACTGGTCAGGAGTTTTGTATGGATTGCGTCAGAATGAATAAAGACTGTATTTTTCAGTTGAACTTGAGCCTGCGCTCCTCACATCTGTTAAACACACAGCACTACATTTACATACATGGAGCAGATGCATGGGATGATTTCAAAACGTAAAAAGATTCAGGCTGAACCTGTTAGTCCAGCTCTGAACCTAAGCCAGTGGTAGTTGAATTAACACTCCTGCATTAGAGGAGGTTAACTCTGGCTTTTGTAGATAGACTATTGCATCCTTTATCTTTGGACACAACTGTGTTCAGCACTAGAGCTAATAATGTTTTAAATAAATGTGCGTTTTACAAGAATTTGTGTTTTTAAGTATTTTATTTTATAAAATCCGAGACAAATGGCACCAAATATTATTGGCATTTTATCCACATTAACTGGGTTTGAGTAACATTTCAGTATTTCAACCGTAACAGGTTATTCCTGCCTTTTTTCAAGATGAAACACAAACATGTTAATCCGTCTCAAAAACTACTGACAAAGATAATATTAAAAAGTGTAAAAAAAAAAAAAAGGCCTTTCAGCTCTTTGAACACTGTTGCTGGAGTTTGTAGTATCACAAATGCGTCCTTTATTTTCTGTAATCCACAGAAGAGGTTCAATGCATCATGAACCTTCTAATATGCATATTGTTTGACATAAGGTGTTGGAGTTAACCTTTTTGATTTCTGGCCATATAAAGACGTTGCTTTTTTTTTTCATCCAGACTGTGACTGGTTTGTCAGCAGCACCAGTGACCTGGTGGTGACGCTGTTGGCGACCTTTTACTATCTGTGACCCTTTAATAAAGTGTTCCTAAGTAAACTCTTGTCTCTTGTGATCATTTGGGGAGACATCATTATCACCTATATATCAGGTTACTGGTCCCTGAATGTATTTTATTATATTGTATATATTTTTCTTTTTAATCCAGTATTGCCTATTAACTTATTTGACCACAGCCCAAACTCTACCCAATCAATCCCTCCCTTTTTCAGAATCATGCGAGAGGCAGTGTCAGAGGAGAGAAATGCATTGTGGGTATAACCGCAGTCATGAGAGTCGGCGTATGCGTCACATTAGCAGCAGCAGAAAAGCACAGAAGACACATGATGAGAGAAAAGCAAAGATAACACATTTTGCATGGGGCTGGAAGTTCAAACCGTGACAGAAAGATTTTAACCATTTTAATGTTATTTTTGAGATAAAAGAAGGCTTTTGTGTAGTCCAGTCGATATAATTTTATGTTACATGGTAGTAAACTGTTGAGTTGAGTTACTTCAGTCTTATTTGGGTCATATGTTGACTTTATTCTCATTTTGTGCATACAACATCTAATTAACATCTCAGTTAGCTCTGGCAGTTAAGTAGTTTGGTCATGGTATATACTAAAATGAAGTTAGATAAGCTCTGATTTAATTTAGTTTAATCGCAAGTTTAACCAGGTACAGTAAATAGTCCCAGTTTGTTTCCTGTTTACTCAGTAATGCTCTTGTATCATTAAAAATTGCACACTGACTGATTGAGACACACATTTCTGAGATAAAACTTGGTGTGACAGTTTGAAAATCACAGCTGTAGTGCAGCACAGAGCAGTGGTTGTTGAGGGCCTGGTCAGTTGACACAGATTCCAAAGAGGACACGCTGGTGGAGCATCTTGTTTTTGTTGCGTGGTTATGGGCTGATGTCAGACATGGCCAAATTACATTCCTCTAAGAACGGGCGCAGAATAGTGAGTCTGTAGTACTTTTCCCATGAGATTTTCGAGAACTCCGCAGCTCTTCATTAGCAGCAACTTGATTTCCTCTTGGGGTTGTCTGGGTTGTCTGTGATTCCTTCAACAAAATACAGCCAAAATGGATTGTGCATATTTGGAACATGACATGAAAGACAGCCACCCCCTAACACAGATTGCTTAATCCAAAGACACAACTTGAAACATGATGATAGTAAAGCCATTCATCATATAGCCATTCATCATCATTCATCAATAAAAAAAAATAGCATATTGGAAGATGCCCTGTAGAAGGTTTTTGAACATTTAAAATACTTACTGATAATGTCCCCATAGGGCTTTGACCCATTTTTCTCAAGTTCAGACAAAACATTGGCCTCAAACGTCAAAGAAGCCACTCTGAAGAACAAATCCTTCACTCCGTCTCCTGAAATAGACATTTGAATTCAAACACATGGATAAGGAACACTGCATAAATGTAAATGTGAATTGGGCTCTCACCAGACTTGGCGGACACGGCCCAATACTCCGCCTTGATTTCCTCTGAGAGTCTGATGGCTTCTCTCTCAATCTTCTCCAGCTGATCCGGAGACTGGCACAGACAGAATTACTGCATAAACAATAGGGTATAACACAGACTTGTTTTTATATAAATGGTTAGTCGTCCATGCCTTGACCTAGCTAAGACTTTAATCCTTGTTTACAGGGCTGGAACGGCACAATTTCCGCAGTCCTTATTTTTAGTATTTTGGTTTACATAATGAAGTGATATATTCCTACACCTGTAAAACACTAAACTCTATAAATAAATGGATAGATTGTTTTTCAGGTGTTTCAGCAGCATGAAATGAGTATAAATGTAATATAATAAATCTAATAAATAAATATTGTAGAAGCCATACTGAAATGTAAAAATCTAAATTGTATTGTAAATAGTACAGTAAAGTACTGTATATCTTACGCTGAGGTCTTTCTTGGTGCCAACCAGGAACAGTAAAACACTAGAGGGGTCATTTTCCTTCATGGAGTCCTCCAGCCACTGTCTATTCACAAATCCACAGTGTTAATGTATATCTAATACCTTTTTAATGCCCCTGCTGCACTGCAATGAGGTGATCCTTCTTACCTGGCATGTGCTAAAGAAGTAGTGCTGCTCAAGTCAAAAACCACTATAATAGCTGTGAAAGGACACATTAGTTAAGCTACATCTATTTCAATAGTAATACATTTAATAGAAAGCTCTTTACCTTGCGCTCCTCTGTAGTAGGTCGAGGCAATGCACTTGAATCTCTCTTGCCCGGCTGTGTCCCATCTGCAACAACATTAAAATTGTCCAAAAAAAAAAAGTCCATTGTAAGAATAAGACTATTAAGTATTGGGCTGGTTTTATTCAATTATGTGTTTGTGGAGTTCGCATGTTCTCCATTTGTCTGGTGGATTTCCTTTGGGTGCTCCAGTTTCCTCCATCAACCGAAAACATGCAGTTAGGCACTCATGACCCTCATAACCAGGGGTTGGTGAAAGGCCATAAAAAGATGACTAAACCATGTCATGCAAAATGACATTATAAAAGACATGTTGGTACCAGAGTTCTCAGATGGGAAGATGAAAAAAAAAAATACAAAATAAAAGTCTAATGAAAATAAAATATTTCAGAAGCCAAAAAAGCCAACAACAGCTATCCAAGCTACTGACATTTAAAACAACCCAGAGAAGAGATAAAATGTTGTATTTAAGAGTCTGTAATCACGTTTAGAACAAATTAAATTCAAATCCAATTAATCCAGATACTCACAGTTGCAAACTGAAGGGGACTCCCAGCACCTCGAATCTCTCCATCTCAAAATCTACTCCAATGGTCGCTTTGTAGTTTTTATCAAACTCGCCTTTACAAAACCTCAAAGCAAAAAGAGCAGACAGAGTAACATATATTACTGTAATATTACTGCCAATATCAAAAGTCTCACAAAATTATTGCAAACTTTATATAACATTTTTAAGAAGAGTGAACTGAGGAAGCCTCTCTGGAAGATTTTTTTTTTTTTTTTTTTTTTTTTGTGTCCAGTTGGGGATTATTATTAATATCTTGAGTCAGAATTTTGACAAATCTTTCCCTCTAGTAATTATTTGTACTTCTGACCATCACTAGTCTAATAGAAATAGAACAGGCAGCAGTCACTGTATCTTGGGCACACATGTATCTTCATGACCAGATGAGTTAATTAAGACAAACGGCCTCTTACCTGCTGATCAAGCATGTTTTACCGACCGCTACATCACCCACAACTATCACCTTGGCGATGTTAAAACTGTAAAAGTCAAAGTGTTTTTGTAGGAATTAAACAATAACTCAACATATAACAACCAATAGATAAACTAAACATTAACAGTACAACATAACAAACACTGATAAGAATAAAATGGGCCCTTTGCTAATGTCTACCCCACTCATGTTAGTAGAGTAAAATCTATTGAACTTTAACCATTCATTGGTCAAGTTTATTAATACTCTGTGGTTCTTTATCTGTTTTACTAATGAAAGACAACTAGCTAAAAGCTTTATTTTTTATATCTACATTTAAACAATTAGGTGATCAGACTGTGGGAGGTTTGAATAACTTTATAAAAGGATGGTCATATGCACTGAGGAAGGTTGCCATAAAAAGCAATACTGTCTAATCTTTTCGCACCAAACTGCCAAAGCACCGTTTGTCAGTTTTTGTTCACCAACAATAGCAATAAAGCTATTATGATTTTTTACAATGACTTTGTAACAATATCATACCATAAGTCAATAAATCAATACTCAATGAAGCCTCACCTGATAGATCCAGGTTTCTGCACTTGACACACAGCTCTGACCTGAGGATGGAAACCGTCTTTGGTGTGTAGCGCCGCAGAAGGACTGAAGCACTGAGAGGGAGGGAAAGTTTGGTGATGAAAATTCAAATAAATAAATAAATACATACTTTTCTTGTACCTTTGGGAGCTGTGTGATGACACGGTTCTTCTTCACTGGAGGTAACATGGTGATGGTGTACAGAGTCCCTAATTAGAACACATCGATAATTCAAAGTAATGCAAGTTAAGAGTATTATGATGATAAACATTCATGAAAAACACTAGAGCGAATGTGTCAGTTATTCAGTAGTATGCAGTAGTTAGTAGACTATTATTATTATTATCATCCAAATAAGTTACAATTTATGTATTTATTTTGCTTTGCTATAGGTCTATATATTGCTTTGCTGATATTCACTGTAATAATGCACATAAATGCTGAGAAAGAATCTGTCTGAAGTGAATGCAAAATTAGTAACAGACACCACTGAATAAAACTGATTAGTCTAACTAGGTCAAATTAAATTATTGTTAGAATGAATAAAACAGGCTTATAGAAAGAGGACAACAACTCAAAATATCTTTACCTCGTTTACGTAAATGGTGGTTAAAAAAAATAAAAAAAGAAAAGAAAAAAAAAACTAGAGATTGTTCCACCTTGCAGCTGTCATCTCTGTGGCTCCGTGTATAAAACGTATCCCGACAGTTGTGACACCACCAGAGCCCAAACCACAGATCCATCCATGGCCCAAACAGACACACCTCTGAGATTCCCCGTTGTAGAAGTCAAACACCGCCATCTGCTGGACGCTTATAATAACTAGTGATTTTAAGTCGTTTAATGCATTAATCAAAATGTGTTGTACAGTTTCAGATTTTGTGTATTTATTCTGTTGTTACCTTTTTTTTTTTTTTTTTTTTGTAATTTTATTTTATTTTTTTCTTGCTGGACACTCTCGTCAGCCGAATGGTGACGTCATCAGACCGCGACTTTAGTATAAAAACTACACCGACCACGTTTTATTTCCCTTTGCTTTCCGGCTTCGTGAGTTGTGCATGTGGAAAAGTAAGTGCTATAAAATACTATCGCGTTTATATTATATATACTATACTATACTATATTATAATACACTATCTCCTGCTAATCTAATTTTGTTCCGTTTTTGTTTTCTGTTGCAGATTACTAACTACGGGATTGACAATTTCTCATATTAGGGTTTTTGTCAAGGCGGGATTTAAGCACTCTACCCAAGAATTATGTCTGGTCAGTACCTAAATACTAATCGATGGTCACTATATGAATGTCTATGACGAAAACTGTGAATAGGAAGTGCCGTCTTATGCGATAACTGACGATATTTCTCACTGCACTGAGCTGCGCAAGACGTAGGCCTATGCTTAATCGAAAGAGTTGTATAGTTGAATAAAGTATTATGTTTTCCGTAGGCACAACAATTAGGCCCAGTGATGATCGGTCGAAGACTGCGAAGCTGAAAGGGTGAGGTTTGAACTATCCTCGTTCTTTAGGGTTTTGCAAGTAATGATGATATTCAAACTAAATAAGCTGGAATTACCGTCAGATGGTGAAGTGGTGATTTTTGGTTTTCTGAACTGAGTGAAGCCTTATTGATTTGTCAAATGTTGTATACTATTGGTCTAAGACGAGGTGTATCTTTTGCAGGTACTTCTTGAAGATGAACGATGGTAAAAGACTCGGCACTTAAAATTGTAAGAGAATGGACTGTATCGAAATGAGACCTTTATGAACCAGCAATGCATTTTTTCAGTGTGTTTTAACAAATCTGATGTGTTTAATTGTACAATACCTAAGACCTAATTGCCTTATTGACGTGTATTATAAAATTAAGAATTCTGCTTTGACTATATTCAGACAATGATGAAACTCTGGAATAGGAAGTGCCGTCTGATCCGACAACTGCAGATGTTTCTAATCCACTGTTCTGAGCCTTATTTGGGCAAAGCGTGAATCACAAAATAATATTCTTGTCCTAACGTAAGTGTCTCCACAGGTCAAGTTGTCTGGCTTTGGATTCAACCAGAAGAAATTTAGGTATAAACTATTGTATTTTTCTGTAAATTAACATGGCATGCATGTTGTGATGAGACCTAAATTGAAAAAGCTGGAATTACCGTCAGATAGCTCAGTGGTGACTTTTGGTTTCCTGAACTCCCAGAAATGACATTATGCACTTGAATGCTTTGCACTGTAAATCTGAAACCCTTCTCTTTGCAGGTCTTGAGACTAAGGGTTCACAAGTGATGCTCTTTTGTCAGCTGGTAAGATGTGCACTATAGGCTGTAATTTTAATTGCAATTACTCGTCAACCCTGCATCTTGTACCACATGAAAGTTTAGCTAAATTATGTTCTATCTTTATTTGAACATTATAGTAATTTTATCATCTGTCAATGATGAAAGTCTGGAATAGGAAGTGCCGTCTGATGCGATAACTGACGATCTTTCTAATCCACTGTTCTGAGCCTTTCTCCTCTAAACTTTACATCTGAAAATCTATTGTCATATCTTTTTTAAACTATAGTCTCTTCTACAGGCCCAGCGTGTCTGGATTTGGTTGCAAAGCTCTTCTCCATTCAGGTAGAGTATTGTAACTTTTCTGTAAAATCTTGTGTTGATGTTGTGATGAGACCTAAACTGAAAAAGCTGGAATTACCGTCAGATAGTTCAGTGGTGATACTTGGTTTTCTGAAACATTGGCAACAGCAGTGTTGTCTTTAATTAAATGATGGCAATTTATTAATAAAATGTTCTCTTCTAGGTTTTTTTGATGTCCTGCTGATAAAATGAGGTAAGAATTGGAGCGATTATATAAGCAGATCACTTTGTTCTCTTTGGTTATGTGAAAGAATTTGTTGAAAATAAAACTTTTCATGTGTACTTCTGTCTGAGTTTTTATTATGGAAATTGTTTGCAAAGAATTTGCTATGGAATAAAAGGCTCAGTGGTGAGGTACATTTCTCTTGTGTTTTCCCCTAAAAATAGAAAGTGTCAACTGTATACAGTGCATCCGGAAAGTATTCACAGCGCTTCATTTTTTCCACATTTTGTCATGTTACAGCCTCATTCCAAATTGTATTAAATTCATCTCTTACCTCAAAATTCTACACACAATACCCCATTATGACAATGTGAAAAAAGTTTTTTTGACAGTTTTTGAATTTATTAAAAATAAAAACCTAAGAAATCACATTTACATAAGTATTCACAGCCTTTGCCATAAAGCTCAAAATTGAGCTCCGGTGCATCCTTTTTCCACTGATCATCCTTGAGATGTTTCTACAGCTTCATTGGAGTCCACCTGCGGTAAATTCAGTTGACTGGACATGATTTGGAAAGGCACATACCTACATCTATATAAGGTCCCACAGTTGACCGTGCATGTCAGAGCACAAACACCAAGCATGAAGTCAAAGATAAGATAAGATAAGATAAGATAATCCTTTATTTGTCCCACAATGGGGAAATTGCGGTGTCACAACGCAAGTTACAGAAACAGTAGGAAATAAGAGCATGCATCAAAATCAAGATAAATAATAATAAGTATTTACAATCAACTAAAAAACACAACACTGTAAGCTAAGCTAAAAGGCACAGGAACATTGCACAATAAGTGTTTTGATTCTGAGATGGAGGAATTGTCTGTAGACCTGCGAGACAGGATTGTCTTGAGGCACAAATCTGAGGAAGGATACAGAAAAATTTCTGCTGCTTTGAAGGTCCCAATGAGCACAGTGGCCTCCATTATTCATAAACGGAAGACTTTTGGAACCACCAGGACTCTTCCTAGAGCTGGCCGGCCGTCTAAACTGAGCGATCGGGGGAGAAGGGCCTTAGTCAGGGAGGTGACCAAAAACCCGATGGTCACTCTGTCAGAGCTCCAGCGTTCCTCAGTGGAGAGAGGAGAGCCTTCCAGAAGGACAACCAGCTCTGCAGCAATCCACCAATCAGGCCTGTATGGTAGAGTGGCCAGACGAAAGCCACTCCTTAGTAAAAGGAATGGCAGCCCGTCTGGAATTTGCCAAAAGGCACCTGAATGACTCTCAGACCATGAGAAACAACATTCTCTGGTCTAATGAGACAAAGATTGAACTCTTTGGTGTGAATGCCAGGCGTCATGTTTGGAGGAAACCAGGCACCGCTCATCACCAGGCCAATACCATCCCTACAGTGAAGCATGGTGGTGGCAGCATCATGCTATGGGCATGTTTTTCAGCAGCAGGAACTGGCAGACTAGTCAGGATAGAAGGAAAAATGAATGCAGTAATATACAGAGATATCCTGGATGAAAACCTGCTCCAGAGCGCTGTTGACCTCAGACTGGGGCGAAGGTTCATTTTTCTGTAGGACAACGACCCAAAGCACACAGCCAAGATCTCAAAGGATTGGCTTCAGAACCACTCTGTGAATGTCCTGGAGTGGCCCAGCCAGAGTCCAGACTTGAATCCGATTGAACATCTCTGGAGAGACCTGAAAATGGCTGTGCACAGACGTCTCCCATCCAACCTGATGGAGCTTGAGAATTACTGCAAAGAAGAATGGGCAAAACTGCCTAAAGATCGGTGTGCTAAGTTTGTGGCATCATATTCAAAAAGACTTGAGGCTGTAATTGCTGCCAAAGGTGGATCAACAAAGTATTAAGCAAAGGCTGTGAATACTTATGTAAATGTGATTTATTAGTTTTCTATTTTTAATAAATTAAAAAAAAAAAAAAAAAAAAAACTTTTTTCACATTGTCATAATGGGGTATTGTGTGTAGAATTTTGAGGTAAGAGATGAATTTAATACAATTTGGAATGAGGCTGTAACATGACAAAATGTGGGAAAAAGGAAGTGCTGTGAATACTTTCCGGATGCACTGTACATTTGTACAAAACTACAGAAGGAATAAGTTGAGGAGAATGTGGCTTAAAATTGTATTGGTCACTGAAGGCTCTCGTGGAAACGTGGAAATGCTTTTGCGTACTACCATACTTAATAGGCAGGCCTGTAGCTGTAATGTCAAAAAAATGACTGCACAGAAGTGATAACTTTAATGCAATTGGTTATGTCTTTTGTAAAACATGTTAAAATTAAACTATCAAGTAGAAACTGTAAATGTGTCAGGATGATGCATGACATTGTCTTGTAAAGCTCCTAGACACTTATGTAACAATTCAAAGTGTTTTGTTGACGAGATGGCAGTAAATCCTGTTGTGTAATTTTCTCAGTGATTTGCATACACTGAACATCTTCAGTTTGGCCCCCAGGCGTTTACCTGTGACTATGTCCAAACTGGTTTAAGAATGCAGTGCACTTACCCAACACCAACTTTAAGCTCATGTGACATTTAAGGTGACACATAAAATCGTATTTATACAACAGCTAAACCAATAGGCAGTTATTTATTTTTTGTATTGCATCAACTGCCAAAATTTAAACATCTTTTTCCCTTTTAATTTCCTTAACTTAAAATGGGAAAGATGTCAGGGAATAGCAAAATATTATCTCAAAATGCATACTTTATAACTATTTGATGTTAATTATTTTTCATGATTAGGTATGTGCACAGCATTAAAGTAATGGTAAAATAATAATATAAACTGCATTGCTTACACATTTTCTTACTTAGATTTTCTAACGGCAAAAGCACTTGAGGCTTATTTATGAGGTGCGTGACATTCTTCCAAAGCTATAAAATGTAATTTCAGGACTAAGTAGTTTTTTGTTTTTTTTGTTTTTTTGTTTTTGCATTACAGATGGAGTTGGGAAGTGAATCTTTCTACAAAGAGTATTTTAAGGGGATTATTTATTTTTATGTCCTGTAGATTGGCAGTAAATGAGAGTAGGCAAAGTAAATTTATTTGTAGAGAGCACAGTTTGTATACAGTGCAATTTAAAGTGCTCTACAAAACAAAAACAAAAAAAAAATCCTAAGTCATGCAAACAAAGACATAAATTATAAATTTAACTTTAAAAGTGAGAAAATATAGATTCATTCAACTAAACTGTTTTGAGCCTATAGATTTGATCATTGTCTGATGGAGATCTTTCTCACTTCTTCGTGGAGACGGCTTCAGATGTTATCTACATCAAATTGAACCGCTGATTCTCAATGTTAGACCTTTGTTTGGTATTGTTTATAGTAGATGTGAACCTTTTTACAAAAAACCATCAGAAAACATTGAATATCATGAAAAAGTGCAATGTTTCTGGTCACTCCT
The DNA here is from genome assembly GCA_029959045.1 of Taenioides sp. WSHXM2023. Taxonomy (NCBI): domain Eukaryota; kingdom Metazoa; phylum Chordata; class Actinopteri; order Gobiiformes; family Gobiidae; genus Taenioides; species Taenioides sp. WSHXM2023. The sequence continues at coordinate 10,891,180 of CM057098.1, read as the reverse complement.
TTCAGAATATCAAAGCCATATATTATACAGACTTATAACACATAGAGTGAAGCTTCTGAGCCTTTATTTCTTGGCATTTTGATGATTATGGCTTATAGATTATGAAAACCCAAAATTCTGTGTTTCAGAAAATTAGAACAGTGCAAAAAAGTTCGATGTTGGGAAGTCATGGTGTCACAAATTAACTGAAAACACCTGCAAAAGGTTTTCTGAGCCTTTAAATGGTCTCTCAGGCTCAGTGGGCTACACAATCATGGGGAAGGCTGACAGATGTCCAGAAGACAGTCATTTACCCTCCACAAGGAGAAAGCCACAAAAGGTCATTGCGAAAGAAGCTGGTTGTTCAGAATGCTGTATCCAAGCATATTCAAAAAAAGTACATTTTAAATATCTTTCAGAAATCAAGATCCCAGAGTCTGGAGAAAGAGTGGAGAGTTACAAAATTCAATGTTGCTTGAAGTCCAGTGTGAAGTTTCCACAGTCAGTGATGATTTGGGCTGCCATGTCATCAGCTGGTGCTGGTTCACTGTGTTTTCTGAAGTCCATAGTCAACAGAGGCATCTACAGTATCAGGACATTTTAGAGCACTTTATGCTTCCTTGTGTTGACAAGCTTTATGGAGATGCTGATTTCATTTTCCAGAAGGACTTGGCACCTGCACACACAGCCCAAGGTACCAAAAGATGCTCAGTGACCATGATGTTACTGTGCTTTATTGGCCTGTAAACTCGCCTGACCTGAACACCATAGAGAATCTATGGGGTACTGTCAAGAGGAAGATGATATGTCTAATTTTGAGATGGTTTGCATACTGGAATTTATATTAATTGGATGCTATTATTTAAATTTAAAATAACTGAAATCACTATAGATTTTCCTTCCCCTGTTCACATCTGCACAGTCAGTCACAATCACTCTGTAGATCCTATATTCAGTATATTTAATCTGTGTACATAAATGTATGCACAAAATGTGTATACCTTTTTACATAAACCATGAACCTTTGCAAACAAGTCCAAACTTATGCAAACTTACATAAGTTTGGACTTAAGAGAGGTGCCTCAAGCCAGTCCTACAAGCTTGAGGCACCTCTCACCTCTCACAGTGAACTAGTAATTTACATTCTTCCTGTCAGCCAGAGAAAGCTGTCTGTTTTGGAGGAGGGGTCGACTTGACTCTTCAGATAAAAGACTGTGCTTTGGACTGCTGCTCTGCTCCAGGTGAGTTTGGCAACAACCTCAAACCAACAGGTCAGAATTATCACTATTTTTTTATTAGTTTGTATTTTGATACTGAGGTAATGATTTGTGTTCTATATTGCAGTTCAGATGTCATTTTTGTCTTTTGTCTTTAAAATGTTCATGGTTATTACTAACATTGTTGGCTATATTTTACAAGAGACAGATGTTAACCTTGCAATTGCAAATATGTAGTTTACTCTACTGTAACTCAGAAGTTCAATGTCACTTTTCATGAGTGAATGAAACTCCTTACTGAATCCTGTGTATTCTGTATTGTAGTATGTCTTCCCAGTGCACTTCTATTGTTAACCTGCGGTACCCGGCCGGAAGTGTGGGGAGTGCCTCTAACCCTGAGAAGTTCAACAAAAACCAGGACTATGAATTCCTCAATAACTCCTATGTGAAACAAAAGAAAATGTTTGTGGACAAAACCTTTCCACCCAACAACATCTCACTGGGGGACCTTGAAGATTTTACATCTTCACAAGAAGCACAAGTCAGATGGTGCAGACCAAATGTATGTATTCACAATGTTACCCTATTCTAGCACAGTGTTTCTCAAGCTGAGGTACATGTAGCTCTGGTCATGCACGGGGGCCCTCTGCAGTTTGACTAGGCTTGAACAAGTCCAGGCTTAGAACTGGTGTAATTGAAGAGCTAATTGCTATTTTTAGGTGGTACTTGATGTGAAAAGTTTGAGGACCAAATTAAATGTATAGTTTTTGGGAGAGTTTAAAATTGCACTCATTTAAGATTTATTCAAGATCATTTATACTTGAAACAATTGACATTTGCATTTATTTTCAGGAAATTATGGAGTTGCTCAGAATAAGTGGTGATCCAGTCTTCAGCAGCGATGGGGAATCTAGGTTTGACTTTGGCCAGGGCCTCGTGGGTAATTACACAACTATAATGAACGTAACTTAAGTATTTAAACTATCATTCATATAAAATCTTAAATACATTTTAACTGTTTGTTGAAGGTAATTGCTGGTTTTTGGCTGCTATTTCTTCACTTACTCTGAATAAAAGGTTGAAGGTGCAAGTTGTACCAAAGCAATCCTTTGATGACTATGCTGGGATCTTTCACTTCAGGGTACGTGTGTTATAAAATCATTGTTTTGATAAAAAAACATCTTATACTTGAGAGAAAAGTGTATGTAACAGCATTTGAATTAAACGGCTGGTTCCTACGAGGTCCAACCCGGTCCACTGTGGCTGTACTGAAGTGTTGCATTATTTTCCAGTTCTGGAGGTTCGGTAAATGGGTCGATGTTGTCATTGATGATTATTTGCCAGTCTATCAAAACCAGTTCCTCTCTGTGCACTCAAAATCAACAAATGAGTTTTGGGTCCCTCTGATGGAGAAAGCCTACGCCAAGTGAGTACAAACTTATTTTAATTACCTTTTTGTTTTTGTTTTTTATAACATGACAGCTGCAAGTGCAATGTTCACTGAGATTGGGATTGGGTGGAGTATATGATGTAAAACCAACCACATTCATTTTTTTTTCTGTCAGCAGCCATAATAACTCTGATGAACAAACCAAAAACGGTGTATGGGTTTGACACTGTCTTTGCCTGGTTTCTTTTCCTCCTTTTTGCTGTTGTTTCTGCTTGCACTTAGTCTAAAACAAATAAAGAGGACAAAACTGGATCATTAGAGTTGTTGTGACAAGCATATGATCCCTTGAAAATATTAAAGAAACTACTATAATTGTGTGTTGTTCTGTTTCCCAAAAAGTGTGGTGTGTTTAATTATCAGTAGTGTTGTAGTATCAAAATTGAGACTGATATTTTAGCATTGTAACAAAACTAATAAGAACTGCTCGTTTCCCTTGAATTGCAGAGTGTGTGGGTCGTATGCAGACATGAATGCTGGATATACCAGTGAGTCCTGTAAGGACATGACAGGGGGCTTAAGTCTGGACTTCCCTCTTCAACAAGTGCATGATAATGACCATGATGCTCAGCTGTGGACCTCCCTGTTCCATGGCTCCGGGTGCAAGTCCATGATGTGCTGCGGGACGCCCTCAGTAAACAATGTAAACATTCATGGACTTCAGTAAACCCAACATTTCTTGAGTTATCCACTAACAGATGCCATGATGATAAAGTAATTTGTATTCCTGTCATGAGAAACTTGCACATATAAATGAGCTCTAAATCGATAAAGGAGGTTTGATGACTGAGGGCTTAGGAGAAGTTAGAGCTTGTAGAATGGAAAGACGAGGAGATGGATAGGCTGAGGTGGGAAATGGGATTATGCTGAAAAAGCACACTACTTCCAGTCCATATGCACTTCCTATACAGAGCATTTATTGTGTTTCTTTTTCAGGGAAATATTGTCAACAGCATAAGGGACAATGGTTTGGTCAATGCGCATGCCTATTCTGTCACTAAAGTCAGTGAGGTAATTACACTCATACAAAACAGAAACAAAACCTAAATACCAAGTACTTGTTATCAATTATATTTAACATGCCATTTATGCATACACTTATACAGGTTTATCACAGGGGCTCCAAAGTTAAGCTGGTGCGTCTGTTGAACCCCTGGGGCCAACAGGAGTGGAACGGAGACTGGAGTGACAGGTGAAAAGAAAAAAAAAAATCCCAACTGTTTTTTCAACTTGCAAATGACAATGCCTAACCAACTAAAAAATAAAACTACATTATTTTCTGATAACAGTTCTCCTCTGTGGAATCAAGTGAGTCGTGAGGATCGGGCTAAATGTGAAAAGGACGACAATGGAGAGTTCTGGTTTGTGGACATCAAAATAATATTAAGCACTATCCTGTTCTTTTCAAAGCATCACTCCTCCTATAAATATCAAACTTTCGAAGTCTTGCATTTTACCCACATGGGATTGATTTAGTTATTTTTTTAGTAACTACATTCTTTATGTCCAGGATTGAACTGGAGCAATTCTGTCATAACTTCAATGTTCTGACGATCTGTTGTGAGAACCCAAACTTCATGGACGGGGACCTGAGCTGTCAGTGGCAGCTGATGATACACGAGGGGGTCTGGGATACAGCCGGAGGCAACAAGGGTTATAGTGAGTGTAACCATCAATTAATAAATACATTAAATCAAAATTATTATTAATTATTATTTTGGCTCTGCAATAACTGAAAGTGATTGTAAACGACTCATGATAAATCATACTCAAAGGCACTGGTTTGTTTGGTGCCCTGACCTGGATTCAGATTGTAAGATCATTATTCAGTTAAGGGGCTTTTTTTTTTCTTCTTTTAGTGAAATATTGTTACGAACTTGGAACTTGTTTGAATTGTGGCAGGTAATGAACCAGCCTCATCTTCCCTGTAGGTACCTTCTACACAAACCCTCAGTTTCGTATCGAGGTGGACATAAAGAATAAGGAAGAGCAGTTTGACATGAACTGTTTTGTCACTCTGATGCAAAAACCAGAGGAGAGAAACCGCAATAAGGCCCGGTACTTCCCAGTCGCAGTAGACGTATTCAAGGTTGGCATGAAGAACTAAATTTACTGCTCTTGCAATGTCATTATTTGTGACATGACTTGTTTTATAGATTGCATGTTTGAAATTCATTTTTTTTTTAAATTAACAATTACACATGTAAATTACATATATAGAATTGGTTGTCTCGTGTAGTTTAATATTATGTTTTTTTTTTCTTGTCTAACAGATACCACCTGAGGTAAGTTAAAAATAAATAATACAATTTCTACACACAAACAACTGAATAATATGTTGACTCACATGGACTTCAAAGTCTTGTCAAAAACGAAGACTTCCTTTGAAAGTTGTGTTACTATAAACATGGGATCAGTTCTTCCCACAAGAAATAAAATTAGACTTGAACATTATGAATTTATGAGATAGATTCATAGCCTTCTACGTACTTCCCAGTCAGTTTGTCTAACATCCAGAGAACAGAGCAATACATGTGTTGATATAGTCCCTCATTTATCCAGGTGGTCACTTTTCTCATGCACAAGTTATCTTTCATTCCCTTATGACAGTATAAAACTCTGTTGCTAAATCAGCCTTTCCTTCAAAGGTGATTAACACTAGAGTCAAAATATGGTACTTAAAAACCTGCTCTCTACCGAACTGTGCTTGTAACACCATGCTTGCAGTATTTTAATTGTTTGTGAAAACATAATTTCAGACCAAACCAGGACGCCTTGATAAGACTTTCTTCAGGCGAAACAGACCAATCGGGCAGACTGAATACATTGCTCGGCGGGAGATCACCAACTGGTACAGCCTGAGTCCTGGAGAATATGTCATTGTCCCGTCCACAATGCACCAGTACATGAAGACTGAGTTTATCCTCTCCATCTATACCAAGACCAACATGGAAATACAGTAAGAAGATCCTGTTGATAGCAGGCAATGTTGTTAGTTAAAGGCGCACTTTGGTAGTTGTTTATCTCCATGTCACACAGTATGGCATTAAATGTATCCATCTCCATGGAGACAAGCAAGCGATGCCACCCGGCAAATTAAAAGCAATAAACACACCTGTAATTTAATAAATGTGTGATAGATACTGAGCTGGTTTAATGCCATTCAGTGGAACATTTCAGGCTGTAACATCTCCCTGGAAACAGACGGCAGAGGCCTTCCAGAAAGTTACACAGTGTACCTTTAAATGCCCAAATACAAGCACTCAAAACAAGTTTAGGTAAACTCTTTTGGTTTTGTTTTACTTTACTAGCCTCCCCTACACAAATAATATGAACACTAACACTTCATATACTAGCAATATTACATCCACAAGAATTGATTCCATCACTGTACTACTGTATATCCTCAATATAGTATAAATACTTTTAAATGAAGAAACATTTCCTCCATATGAATAAATAAATAAAATATGATGTACTCTCAGCCCATTTGAAGGTGAGGATGAAGATGAGCACGACCATAACCATAACGGTGAGACAGAGGAGGATAACCAAATAGAGGAGGAGGGCGACGAGGAAGAGGAGGAAATAAATGAAGAGGATAATCTAATTCTTCCAGAGGTATAATCTATTTCTTAAATAATTTTGGTCCTTATGCTGCAATATCATACTGTCTATCTGCTATATGCTGTGCCCTAAACTAGGCCTGTCACAATAATTACTATATATCTTTCAATATATAATCCATGAACAATAAATATATTTGGATCAATATATCAATATTGCACAAATTTCTTTTTTGTAATATATTTTTTGGAATTATTTTCATTAACTGCAACTCATGTGTTACTTAAAATATGGAGTCATTTAACACTTAAATGATCATAAGGTCACAGTCATTTATTTATGGGTTTAAACTTCGTTTATAGATGACATTTGAGGACTTTTGACCAAGTATAAATAAATATATTTTATTTTGAATTGTTAATCGATATGGCAACTGTCACAGGATTTTATCTGAAACCTATGAAAAAGACCTGCAGTTTGAATAGACCAAAATGTGATTGTTTGGACATGTACAGATTAAAGGTGGTATGAAAAATGAAAATCAAATCACTGAAAATTATATAATTTCCTCAGATTCCCATTGTGGATGAAATCAGTGGAAGTGACATATTTTACACATACGCTGACTGGGTTTGTCCACTTTCTATTATGAAATCTTTTGCAATTGTGGAACTTAACAGTTTTGAGAATGCTGTATTTGTTTTGTTGTGGACAGAGAGGAGAGCTCAATGCCAGGAATCTCCAGAGGCTCCTGAACGACCAGTTTTCCCATGGCAAGTTGATAATATGAGAGGACACAAAAGAAAAAGTCATAAATACTTATATTACTGCTTTTGTTTAAGGAATACGGGAAAGCTTCAGCCGTGACACCTGTATGAACTTCATTGTTCTTATGAATGTATCCAACGCTACATTTATGCACTTTATAGTTTTATTTATCATTTACCAAGTTTTATAAGTTGTTTAACTTAATTTCTTGCAAAGACTGACCATCAAATGAGGATGATGAACTTTGAAGAATTCTCAGCACTCTGGGAAAAGTTGACAAAATACAAGGTAATTTATATTAATAAATAAAAATAAAAGTCAAGTTAAATACATGCATTGAGGAGAAATTCACTGATGCACTTTTTACAGCAAATTTTTTTGGATGCTGACACTAATCACAATGGAGTCCTGAGTCAGGCTGAAGTCAACAAGGCGGCTCAAGCTGCAGGTGGCCCTATCAAAACTTAGATTACATTTACACTTATGTTTATTGCCATGATTTTAAAAGTTGTAACTAGTCAACGTTTATTTTGTGAACCAGGTGTGCACTTCAGTGATGGATGGGGAGATAGGGCAATGTTTCGTTTCAGCTTTGGGAGATCCACGATAGATCTGCAGAGTTTTTTGATTCTAATGATACGCATGGAGCATATGACAAGTTAGTTACACACACACACACACACACACACACACACATGCACACAAATCACGAATCAGTTGTCAAAAATAATGACATTCTCTGTTCTGGATATTGCTCGTAAGAGTTATTTTACTTGCCTGTAAATAAAGCATACATTTGTGTGATGTTCAAATTTCCTGATTAGTTTGTGTATAATTGAATGTCCCGAGTCTCAAAATGTGCACAATGGTGATTAAATGTCTTTTTTCCAGATTTCTTCAACCACCGTGCCTCAGAGGACTCTCTCGTTATGACCATGGATGATGTAAGCACATGAAAGGTCTTTATCTGTTGATAACTTACTTACTTTTGTTTTGTTTTTTAGTGGTTCGAGAGTGCTGTATTTTTCTGAACCCAATCAATCGCCAGGGGACCAGGAAGAATTCAGATGTATTGTCTTAAATAAATAGCCCAGACCTGCTTTTGCCTCTTCTTGGATTACTGTGAGATGAATTATTGTACATCAATAAATCATTTTCTAAGCCACCATCTGACTTTGCATCATAGCTAAAGATTGGCAATTTAGGAAATGTAAAACAAATAACATGTCATCTGTTTATTTTATGAGACAGGGAAAGTGCACAATAAACATTAACCTTAACGGGAGATGCATTGTGCCAGGTTGTAGCACTAGAGCAAATTTCAACCTGTAGTCCCTGGTGCATGTTTTTTAGGTTTGATCTGACTGAAATAACACTTGCCACTTTGTTTTGTCTCTACAGTACTCTAGATGGTAATCCTCTGATTATGGAAATCAACCCATGTCTTTTTTATTCGCAATGCCCCACGAAAGCAAATGAGCTAAGGTAGCCTTATGTCTAATTTATATATAAAAAGTTTACAGTGAGGGTAAGGATTTCTAAACTCTGCATATATTTTTAATAAATGACAATGAATTATTACCTCTTAATTCAAAAGTATACTCTTATTATTCATGACATTATGACCAACTTCATGCCTTATGATGATAAAAAACAATACCTTAAAATATTTGAAATGATGAAAAATGCTGCCAATTGCTGTATTTCTGGGAATGTCACAAAATATATACCGGATTATATTTTCCATTTATTTGCCACATCTTTTTTTTTATTATAAAATACATTTTACACATATTTACAAAATTAACTACGTCCAAACTGCTAATTTTCTAAACAACCAAAAAAGGTTCAACAGATTCTTAGAGAAATTAGAAACTTGAAGAGATATTTCTGCACTTTTAGGTTTCATTTTACAGTCCATCACTTTCAAGAAATTTGCAGGCATGTTTAAATCGCCCATTCCTCTCTACAGTTCAGTTTTACTAGTCTTTGCCATCACCAGTTCATCACCTTTTTTCTCCTTGGACCCTTTTTGATAAATACAGAGTACTGTGGACCTAAGAACACTCATTCTACTTCAAAACCAAATGTTTACTGTCTAATACAATATCCCACTTCCAGATACAATGTTGATCTGTCAGTGGTCATCTTGTTATGCAAGATCAGTTTACTCATGTCCGACAAGGTTAAAACAAAACCCGTTTCAGTCTTCCTCCTTTTCAATGTAGCTCTTACAGCCGGCCCGTGCCATTTGTCTCGCCAGATACCGCTCTCTTGCTGATCCCACACTCTGATCTGTACTGCGTTTTGCAAACTTACTTTCCTTTTCCACCTCATCACCCTCTTTTTCATCCTTCCTTTCATCCTTTTCTTTTCGCTTTTCCCTTGTTTCTTGACTATTTGGGGGACTTTTTGATTCAGTTTGTTGACTGTTTTGGGGGCTTTTCGGTTCTATGTCTTGTCTCTTTTTTGGTTCAGATTTAGAAGACGTTTCATTTTCTGAATCCTTCTTGTCCTTTTTATTGTCCCGATCTTTGTCTCTTTGCTTGTCATTGTCCAAATGCCTTCTCTTTTCCTTCTCTTCGTTCTTATGGTGGTCTCGGGCTTTTGGACTTGTTTCTCTTTTACTGTGCTTATCCTCCCTCTCTCTCCCCCTGTCTCTCTCCCTGTCTCGCTCCCTCTCTCGCCCTCTGTCTCTTTCTTTATCCCTCTCCCTATCCCTTTCTTTTTCTCGCTCCCGATCTCTCTCTCTGTCCTTCTCTCTTTTCCTCTCTCTGTCTTTTCGTCTATCAGATTCATCACTGCGTCCTCCATGCCTGTCTCGCTCCCTGTCTCTATGCCTCGCCTCTCTCTCCTTCTCCCGATGCCTATCCCTCTCTCTATCCCTCCCTTTATCTTGATCTTTGTGACTCTTCTTTCGCCTGTCATCCTTGTCCTGGTCCCGGTCATCTCCGCTACCTGATGAAGGGGACCTTTGTCTGTACTGGCGTTTTGAATGTGGCTTGTTAAACCCAAATTTCTGCTCCTGAATCTCTTCGCTGTCACTGTCACTTTTGTCTTTGAGTGAAGGTGACCGGACAGGTGATGTCCTTTCAGTGTCCTCTGCGGGTTTGGAACTTTCATTTCTAGAATGGAAAATAAGACATTATTGGATTGTGAGTTTTACACTTTTACTGTAATGAAAATAAGTACAGAAAGTTAGATTTACTTTTGTGTTGAATGATCCGGGACAGTTTCTTCTCCCACGGTTTGATTCAAAAGGTGTCGGTAGAAACCACTGAGGTCCTGCTGCTTCTTAACATCTAATGCCGCTGTAAAAACATTGGAATTGCATTGTTATAGTATAGGAAAGGTTGTTTTCATTCATTAAAAACTATACACTACTAGTGAAATTACTTCGGTGATAAATACTGGTATATTTTGCATTATTGTTTGTGTATTTCTATGGCTGGATAAAAATCCAATAATTACAGGCAACTTTAAAAATATGCAATACAATAAATAAAATTGGAATCAAAGGTTTATGACTCTACAAATTACACATACAAAATAAATATTAGTAACTAAGTATATTCATACCTTCTAGAGCTGCCTCTCTTTTCTCTCTCTCCTCCTCTTCTTTCCTCTCCAGAAGTTTCTGTTTGTATGCTGAGGTGACATACGCATCTTTATTAGCAAACTGCTCCCCCTCTGCCTCACGTTCTTTCTGGATCTTCCTCTCCTCTCTCCGTTCTTGTTCTTTTTTTCGATCTTCGACTGCTTTCATCAACTGGTGGATATATTTTGGCTGCAAAAGAGGCAAAGGAAGAAGCAGACATGTTAAATGTTAGAAATGTGAAAAGTCAGAAGAAGCGTCAAGTGTGTGAACAACAGTATAAGAAAAGCATGTTGATATGACAGTGGAAGAAGCTGTAACAAAGATGTCTTACTCTTTTATCTGTTCCTCCAAGTATTTTCTTGTCATTTTCATGTCTTTGTTTTTGAAGATCATCATACACGGCATCATAATCATATACTGTACTGTCCTGATCTAGGGCCTTCTGCATCTCCAACCGCGTCTTCAGAAACACAACCACAACATTAAATGAAAAACTATATATTTGTATAGGACATATTATACTGTATTTGAATTAAATATGCACATAGTTCAACTTACCTGCTTCATCATCTTCTTCTTGACTGCTTCTTTTTGTAATGTTTCACCAACTGATGTCTGTAACATGCAACAAAAGAGTGAATAAAACATCTTCAAACCTGAGATTAGGATTTTACCCATGACACCCACCTCATCATCAGAGTCATCTCCAAACACTGAGGGTCTGGGAAGTGTTGCAGTCTTGGATAATCCTTTCTTTTGAGGCAGGATAAGCCCATACCTGAGACAAGATGACATTGTTTCCTTATATTATTTTTAGATTCGTTTGCTCTGTTTTTTTGCGTTTTGTCATTGCCAAAAATGTAAACACAGAATGAATGAATTTGGTATGGTTTTGTTTTCATAAACATTGCACATAAATCCGTAAGACTTTCGCATTTTTCAGAGCATTTAAGAGGAAATACACACTTTCGCGTGCTTTTGCAGGGGCTTGTGAATCAATACAACAAAAATAAAAAAGAGGATGTTTTGCTGCGATAGCATGTCATTAGCACATTGCTAACATCCTAGCTAACATTACAGCAGTTTTTTAACGTAAGAATTGTACGTTGGTGCCTTATGAAAAGCTAAGAACTTTTACAGATCATGCACCGCCATATATACACTTAAATATATAAGTAATGCGTCGATTAATGAGCTTATCCTAGTGAAAACACGCAAGTTATTAGCCACTTACTGCTTTGAGGGAGCCGCCATCTTGCTTTATGACTGTGATCAGCGCGCTCACTGCGGCAGATTCGACACATCCATTTTTCACTTAATAATCTGATGTGGTTGATGTTCACAACTATACAAACGACAATGAGTAGGCTTATAAAATGGAAAACTAATGGACTTTTGATGAAATTTTAAATTAGTAAATAATATCCATGGTGTAATAAGACAGCAGGTGGCGCTGTTTGTGTTCCACACAGTCTATGGTTCCATAACAGTAAACGCTGTCTAGCTTCAGTTAATCCTTACCAAAACATCCCTGGTCTTGGTTGAGGAAAATTGCACAGAAAATGAAAAGAAATTCAGAAATTATATTGTCATAAACACTTATTTGAACAATTATACTGCATTTTTTATTAAGCTCATTTGCAGTCTAAAACAGTTGTATTATTACTGTCGGCAATATACAGAATTACTCTGCATGTCTGTCTTTATAACTAGATAATGATTTTTGTTTGTGATAGTACAACATATGACACGCAGGGATATTCTTGTAGAGTCAAAAATAACTCACACGTCACATCTGTTGACTCTGTCCACAAGGTGATGTGATAAAGTTACAACCCCTGATTTTTCAAAGACTTTCATTTAAAGTCAAATAAAGACCAATATGTTGTTGATCCTCAGTGGTGAATGCAAATGAACACTGCTCCCAAATACAAACTTTAATGTGTCAAAGCAAACAATGGCATAGTAAGCTACATAACCTTAAGAATGGAGCCAGGATTCAGAGTATAAAGGTCTACTTTATTTTCCCCTAAGGAAATCTGTCCCTCTGTATTTGACCCATGCTTCAATGTCGCTGGGACAACCTGTCAGAAGCAGAGACCCAGGGCAGAACTACCTAGGAGGAGTCATACTGTGCATATTTTAAATAGCTTGACAATTTGACCCGTAGTGTACTTTTAGACGGATGGGGAAACCAGAGCACCCAGTAAAACCCAAGACAAGAAATAATAAACCATAAAAATAAGATAATAACAGAATTCAAACCCCTTTTTGTGAGAAAGTGCAAGCACATTTAACCACAATGCAGTTAATGTAAAAGAGGCCCATGTTAAAATATAACAAACTTAAATGGTAAATGGTCACATTTTTATATAGCGCACTCAAAACACTTTACAAGGAACCACTCACCCATTCACACACACATTCATACACCAGCGTACACAGACACTGGGGGGAGGTGGGTAAAGTGTCTTGCCCAAGGACACAACGACAGCATTCATCTGTGGGAGCTGGAATCACACTGCCAACCTGTGAGTCAGTGTATCTGACCTCTCAACCAATGATGTTTATGTCGAGAGCAGGATTCGAACTGCCATCAGTGGACAAACGCTCTTACCAACTGAGCTACTGCCGCCCAGCTTAATATATTAACATAATAAACATATCTTCTTAAAAAAAAACAACCCTCAAAATACATAACATAATGAATGACTCAGACAAAACAGGTGCTTTTGTGAATGCTTATATTATATTATATTATATTTGAGTGATGCTAAAATTAAAGTCTACTCCTCGTCAGGAACCTGTTCAAAAGCAAAGTTTAGGCTGGAGTAGTTGGCCATATTGGGAAGGTCGTGCACAATGCAGCAGCTCAGACCAGAGCGGGACACTTTCATGTCATCAACAATGGACCACACACCCGTCATAACATGAAATCTCTCTACGCAGGTGATGGTACCTAAGCCATCAAAGCCTCCGACCACATAGAGTTCATTGTCCAGCACAGCGATCCCAAAATTACTGCGCGGGTTAATCATAGACGGCAGGGGGCACCACTGACGGGTCTCTGGGTTATAGGCCTCCATTGTGTTCAGGCGGACATCCCCAGTGAAACCCCCAACCTGCAGAAAAATGACAATATTAGTCATTTCAATCAATCAGGTCTCTTTTTAGATTACTATTATAATTATTATTACTACTTGCAAATTAAAAGAAGTGAATTTACTCACAGACAATTACCCAGACTTATGTCAAAATAGATCTGTAAATGTTCATAGTCTATGTATAGACTCACAGCAAAGATTTTCTCTGCATATGCAATGACACTGACACCGCTGCGTCGGCTGCTCATGTCGGGGATCAGGGTCCACTGGTTGCTTCTAGGGTTGTAGCACTCAGCTGTGAACAGACACTCGGTCCCACTGAAGCCTCCACAAATGTAGATCTGCAGAGAGAATACAGGTGTGGTATGCGTCTTTATACTTGAGTCTTACTTCATGTATTTGATGTCTCCAGCATGTGTCTATGTTTGACTGGTGCTGTAAGTGCAGTCGAGTGGATGTCTAGATTTTTATGTTCATGGTCCTTACCTTTCCATGTAGGGTGGCACTGCTCGCATCACTCCTCTGATTGTGCATGGAAGCAATCATTGTCCACTGGTTAGTCTCGGCACTGTATCTTTCAGCCGTTTCCAGTCTCTCGTTCCCATCAAAACCTCCTACGGCATAAATAAACCCATCTAGCAATGCCACGCTCACATAACAGCGGCTTGTATGCATGGGGGCGACCTCCTGCCAGGAGTGATGGACCAGGTCATACTTGTGCACTGTGCAATACTTCTCAAAACCATTAAATCCCCCAATGACGTAGACACACCCATTTAGGAAGACCGTTCCGTGATATGCGCGTGGAGTTTTATCGCTATTGGCAATAAAGATCCAGCCTTCGGCGCGATTGTCATAAATTTCAATGGCGTTTGTGGACTGTGTAATGTTCCAGCCCCCCACGGCCATGAGCACTGCCTGGGGTACCCTGGGGCGCATGTGGCAGTAGAGGGATGAAGATGGTCCGATGGATAAGCAATGTCTTTGGATGTCCAGCATTTGTTGCATGATTCTGATCAAGTACCCTTTGCATTCATGACTTTGCTGGACAATCTCATTATCAATGACGTGGTCACTGAAGTACTCGGCATCCATATAAGACAAACGAATCTAAACGAGAGGTTGACACAGGTTTAATAACAAGCAGTACAAGTCAAGATGTAGAAAGTTGAACCTATTTTAATAGCTCACTTTACAATGTTGTTTCATGTCACTCACAAAAATGTACTAGTTACTCCTAAAACAAAAGTAAGTAGGAAAAAGAAGCATATCAACATACTTTTGGCAGGAGATCTTTCATGTGAGCCTGCCTGTCCTGGGGCGAGTGGTTGATCCATAGCAGGATGGCCTCAAACACAGCTATCTCTTGTCGAACATTCAGAAAGTCGTTTTTAATGAAACTCATCAGATCCTCCACTGAGAGCTGCAGGAAGCTGGGACAAGTCACCACCTCCCGGAAATGTGTCAGGATGTAGGAGAAGACCTTCTGTTTCAGCTCGGGACTGTAGTAGGTGTTAGTTATGGACCAAGTGTTGAGGCAGGTCTGGGGGCTAAGGGACTCCTCCAGTACTTTACAGCAAGCCTGAGTGATCCCACCCACATCGAAGCGATCGGCGGCGATGAAAAGGTCCTCGATGTTGTCTTTGGTTATTCTGACAGCCCCAGTGTAGGCAAACTCTATAAAGGCTTGCATTATATCAGCTGACATGTTAGGGATGTCATAAATATTGTCGTCTGGAGTGGACCAGGTGGTGAATAAAGATCTGAGGATCATAAGACAATTCAGGTTAAAAATGTAAAGCACATACACATATCAGATATATTAAGAATGCAATAATGGACAACAGGTTTAGAGCTTTCAATTTGTCCATTATCCTACGATATAATCAACACAGAAGCCAGGGTCATGTAATAATATCGGTGAAGTAACTTTTTTATTATCAGACATTGACTACTCTGTTCTTTCTTATACCAGCATTTGAGGAAAAAATCCTTCTCTAACTCCAAATACACATTGTGTTAAAGCAGTTTGTACCACTTCTCTTAATCAGATGAGAATTGATGTTTCATGTCTTTCAACAAATGTATACTCACTTGAAGAAAGGGCTGCAGCTGCACATGACCAGTTTGTGCACTTTAAACTGTGAACCCTCCACATCGATCACAGCGTCACACAAGGACTGATCCCGACGCAGCTCCTCCATCACCATCATCTGGTTCGACATTGTAGAGTTTTGGGTTAGAAGTTGTAGTTTTGCAGAAAGGTAAAACACGACTGTTTTTAAGCAGTGAGTTAGTGAAAGTGAGGTGTTTCTAAAGTGTACTTCTAGAAGAGAGCAGCCTGTTTCCATAAAGCTACAGTTCTCCAGCAACATTACATTATATTTAAATGACATATTTTAAAAGTTTTATTTCACATTTACATAGTAAAATAGTTTAATTATGTCTATTTGATGTATATTTATACATGTTAAAATATTATATTTTTATCTGCTGAAAAATGTGTACATCATTAACTGTTGATATATTGACTGATATTGTTGATATATGTAACAGTTGGCCTGTCATTTTCTGGGCTCAATATTTATTGTGTGCACCTTTTATTTGCACTAGTAATAAAGTTTGTGTTTTTTGTAAAACACAAAGTAGTTTTTTGTAAAACACAAAGTAGAATTATTTGACGACAGAATATAAATATTAACAAACGAATGAAGTGTTTGCTTCTGCTACTTATGTGTTGCAGCTTGTGTATTTTAATATTATTATTTAGAAAAGGGTTTACTGCAGTTATCCTGCTTTTGGATCATTCTGTCAGTGACATAAAGTAGTTTCAATATTATTGTTTGTTGTGATATTTCCTGTAGCAAATATTGCAATTTCAAAATGATCCAAACAGGCCTAGATACCAGCCAAACATTATTATCTTTCTTACTTTAATAAAACTAAGTAAAACAATTCTATATTATGAAACGGGAAAAACAAAAACAATATGCTTATTGTCAAAAAATTACATTTGATAACTTTGATATTTAGTGAGAATGGTTTCCTAACCATAAACCTAGTCATGCACGCTAGTAATGGATAAATGAATAAATATTTGTCAGATAATTTATTTAGTCAGTGAGGCAATCCTGAGAATAAGAGTGCAGTAATCTGATTTTTGACATGAGACCTAAATCTACAGTACACAATAACAGCAGCAAATAGCTTCCCATTAGACTTTGTAAATGAGTGCTACATCTGATGATATTTTTGCCACAGAAAACAAGATTTGTCTCATAAATATTTTCATTGAAATCTCTTGAGGAAGTCCTGGTAGGTTTGCCTGTGAGCAGATGCAGCTGGAACAAAATGTCCGCCGGGGTGGGTCAGTATTTGAGGGTCTTTGAATACGGGAAGGAGGTCTTCACTCATGTGGTCTGGGATGACTCTGTCCTCCTGCCCAAACACATGTAGAGATGGGATCTGAAGAGGGCTCTCGTAAAACCTCTCATGCTCCGTACAGGCACTGCGGAAACCAGCGACAAGGATGGCGAATCTGAAGTGAAAATCCGGCTCTAGGTTTTGTTCTTGGAGGGAGCAGAGCATGGCCACAAACGCTGCTCCCTGACTGAAGCCCAGGATGCCATCGAAGGGTCCTTGGGTCTTCATAGTATCCCTCACAGCGGTCACGCTCTGGTCCAGCCCCAAACTCACCTCACATTTCTGCTGTGCACTGAAGCTATGTGCTGCCACGTCAGAGAACCACCATCCCCGAGGATCGCTCTCCACAAGAGGGCCCGAGCTGGTCTCTTTGTCTGGGGACACCAAAAAGAGAAACAATAACAAAGGTTAAGAGACATCAGGTCAAGTCCTTACATCGATTTGATTTTACATGCTAAATTCTGAATCTTCAAAACCAGCTCTGAATTAATAAACTTGACTTAAACTGTTAGAGGACAAAGAAGTCAGACTAATAAATGAATGAAGGTCAAAAAAGCCTACAGTGTAGTTTTTTAAAGAGTACAAATGAGTTCTCTTCTGATGGTAAGCATGGAGAATTGTCTACAGGATTCATATTTCCATTAAAATAAGACTGAATAATCAGGCTAATGGCATTACCAATACATTTAAATGCCTGTAAACTACCAGGACGAAGTACCCCTGAAGACGAACAATATTACATAATCAAAAGAAAAGGCATTATTTGCGGAGTCAGGTGTATCCTCCATTGCACTGACCGTTGCCGCTGGCCGGGCTCTGCACGCTGAGCGGCGCGTCCATAAACACCAGCTCCACGCTCTTCTTCAGCAGTTTCCGCAGAGCTCCGGTTTTCTCTCGGAAAGAGCCGCTGTTCTGACGGTAACCGTGAATGCACAGGACCCGCAGGGGCGCCATCGGAAGGGCTTTGCTAATGGACTGAACATTGATACAATATTCACAAATTACTACAAAGATCAGGTCTGGTGAAGTTGTGAAGTGTCGCAATACTTTTTCAACCGGAAGTAAAGTCAGTACTTCCGTTGCTGTCAAACAGCAATAGAATATTTTAAATAAATACATACATAAAATAACAATAATCACTTAAATATGATACAAATATGATTCAATTAACTATATATAGCCGTAGGCTATGTCATTTTTCTGAAAGAGAAGGATGTTTTATTTATTTATTTATTTATTTTTTAAGGCGAACGCTGCACTCTAGTGGTGGAAAAAAGATGCCTGACGAGAACTTGTTTTAATTTAAATTAATTGGGGGCTCCTACATTGTATTCAAGCAGACCTAATTTAAGAAAAAAAAAAAAAAAAAAAAAGTATTTTAGCTGTGTGTCACTTAGTGACTTGTTTTTACCTTTCACTAAAATTTCATGATGATCTTCCATTAAGTGATTATTTTATTCTCTGAAATTAGTGCGCAAACATCCTTAAATTACGGTGCAATGCAGCCTTTTGCATCCTTGTAGACCCGGGCCTTCAGGCAAGTTGGTAAAATGTTATACCCAAGAACAAAACGTATGACATAGGGTTCTGCTCATATGGTCTGGGATTGTTATTCTACCTATCTGAAAGGATGGCCTTTGAGATAGGTAGAATAAAATAAGACATAATAAATTAATGAATGATGCATATTATTGTATTCTTGACAAACAATGCCCTACTTTGAACAAATAAGTTTTATGGGGCAGGCATATGCTTTGTCTGGCCTATAATACTGAATCATTTGTGAACCATCAGAATTGTTGACCTCCGGCACACACACAGTTAATCGGGATTGACCTGCTCGTAGTAACTACGCATGCGCAACAGACGTGACCAGAGGAAACAGCCGGGGAGTAGTCAAACAGACCGGAGCGACCAGAAAGGAGGAGGAAAACGCCGACAAAGACACACAGCCCGGGGTCGGCTGGAGTTTCTCCTCCACGGAACCAGTATGCTCGTCTCTGCGCCGTGGCTTGCTCTCAGGTGTCCGCTTCCCGGTCGATGAATGGCGCTGGTTACCGTGCAGCGTTCACCGACCCCCAGCACCAGCTCCAGCCCCTGTGTTTCGGTTAGTATCGTCTTTATCAGCTCTCTATAAACTAGACCTCAATCCCAACATTGCACTGATATTTGGCTGATGTACACAATCATTTAAATTTTGATCTGTGCAGCGTTTTTAATTGGTGACTGAGTGTCATAAAGTGCCTTTGTGGTCCTGCGCATGCGTGAATTGTAGCCGATCACTATAATATCGAGTTTTCATTGGCAATAAAATCAAACTATTTTAGTGGTAAAGGTTTAATTTCGTCCTTAATTGTTAATATTGGCTAAGCAGCCGTGCAATCTTCTGAGCTAGTCTGTGCTTTGCAGTTGCAGAAGATTTCCGACTGAAATTTTACAAAATATCACAGTGCTGTATCTATAGTGTTCATATTGCTGTATTTTGAGTTTTCTATACGCCTAAGATACCTAATTTCTGTTTTATTTAACGACTGCAAATTCATACATCATTCTTGTCATTCTCTTAATAATCACCTTTTAACAGACATGAATGTGACTTCTCCTGTGTTATGTACGTAGTGTGGGCATGCAAACATCCCAGTGAACGTGTGTTGTCCGTGTACACATTGTGCATAGTGTTGAATACCGGTTATATCTGGTCTACTTGTCGATGTTTTTGCAAAAGGAAGCCGTGGAGGAGCTCATGCAAAACACTGGCAGGTGGTTTCCTGTTGCGGCTCTGTCTGTGCTGTTTTTTTCAAATGGGAACTCCATCAGTGAGAGTCATAGGCCTACCCATTTACTGCATATAGAAATATACACTGTGTTTCAGTTCAA
This sequence comes from Taenioides sp. WSHXM2023, assembly GCA_029959045.1. NCBI lineage: Eukaryota > Metazoa > Chordata > Actinopteri > Gobiiformes > Gobiidae > Taenioides > Taenioides sp. WSHXM2023. The sequence goes on along the minus strand of CM057098.1, from coordinate 10,871,200 downwards.
CGCGTTTTGGATTTTGTTATTAGGACATTTTGGGATGTTCAAATAAGTTGATAAAATCAATGATAGATGTTTTCTTAAAGGCTTTCGATAACACAAACAAACAATTGGGAGATAAATTAAAAAAAAAAAAAAACAAAAAAAAAAAACTGATAATTGATAACATTGCTTTTGTTGTTTTGAGAATAATCTTAGGGGGATAGTTTGTCTTCAGAGTCATTTTGACATGTGGGTATATGATCAGTTTAGCACCAAACTGAGGAGTTTATCTGGCATCAAACAATTTTAACACCTTAATAATTATTATTTTGCCGTTTTACCAACAATTCATGTATTTTTTCTCACACTTGCAGTGCCATTGTAGTTGCTGCCTTTAATTAAACCAACTTAAAATAAGCCAGTTTTCAATAGGCTTACCAATGTCAGATGCATTACATTTTGAAGCACAATAAAGACACTTGTGCACCTATTATATTAATTTGAATACAATGCAAATACACAGGGCAGTTGACTATAGTTTTCATAGTCAAAGCAATCATGGAGTGGGGAGATGTTTTGTATTACTTCCAAATGATTTTTCCATTCGTTAAACCCTCCTCTTTCCATCCTGCTTTTAAAGATGTGCCTTAGTCCGGGCGGTAATGACTTTGCACTCCTGTCTGTAAATAGAACTACTTCCATGCAAATTGTTGTTGCAGGTATCAATGTAATAATGACAATAATCACCTAATCCAGTGGCTGTGATTATCAGTCTTCTTTTATAATGTCAGGTTTAGTTTAGTCAATTTAATCCTAACCCTAATAAAACAGGAATACATCTGTGGACTGCAGTTTGGTTTAATTTAGCTTTCCAGTTTATCCTGTTTTGTGTTTGAAGGAATTGCATTATTCAGCAAAGATATTTTATCTGAGGTGGCATTCCATGTGAAAACAAAGACACTGTGAACTGAAACTGTACTGATTGAACCATGATTAATTATGATTCATTTCAGTTTAACATTTTGCTCATGTAGGCGATTTTTTTTTTTTTTTTGCCTTGTCACAGAAGTCACAGAAGTATTACTAATCATAATAAAAACTTATCACACCAAAACCAAGTCTATGGATGAACCAGGGTTCTGTTATATTTTTGAACCCCTAAACTCTTACACAGATCCAAACTGCAGAGTCACCAGAATAATCCAGTATTATCACTGCTTTTTGTCCCTCACTTTGGTTTGGGTCTGAGTGGTTGTCTTTGTGCCCATAACCACATTGTATAGATGGAGTAGAGCCAGAACACAATGGTAATCATAGAGAAGCTATAGAAAAAATGTGGCCGGGTGAGGTGGCTTGCCGAAAGATTTAATGTTTTCTTGTCAAACTGCAGCCGTGTACAGCTGCCACAGTGATGATAAGAGAGACGCAAGTCTGTTTCCTGGTTGTGGGGTCATATGATACTTCAAAATGTGCTTGTTCACTGACTCTGCCTCAAAGCCTCCTCAATAAGGCTATAGTTTGACAATACATGCTCAGTTTTTTTCATTTATATGTATATTTTTTCCATCTATACTGATTAGGGCATCAATCTCTTTATTAGTATCTCAAGACTGAATTTTTGTTGATATTTTTGTGGGTCACTGTTTGATTCTCAATGACAATTGTGAATACCAATTACATTTCATTCACATTATGGATTTGTATATCCTAATACTGCATATTGCTGCAACAAAGTTAATTTAATACAATTTTAATTTAGTGCCATTTTTCCATAGGGCTTGATCTTAAATATATATATTTTTTAATGTATGACTATGACAATAAAAATTTTTGAAGCATGATATATTGAGATTATTGACAGAGATAAACAATAATTTTGAAACTATTTTATGCCAGAGACACAATGACCAATAAATTTAAACTTTTGTTTAAATAGATAGTATCATTAAAAAACATGAGCAGCAATGAATAAATCACCGAATGAAGCAATACTTCGCCATAGAAATTACTTTTTCAATCCTCTGCAGCTCAAATCTTATTGTATTACAACAAAAAGCAAATGTACACACGATAAATCGTCAGCTCCAAAATAAATGTATCCAGCGTTCATATATTGTGCAATAAGTCAATATTGTAATTACCATGACAGGCATACTTAAATGCATCCAAATTTTGAGCAACCCTATAGCCTACTCTTGAGTCTTGACCGAAACTTGTGAATGAAACTGCGGACATTCTGTTTAGTCACTGGCACTCATAATTTCCATAGTCTTTGGAAACCTCCTCTGATCTTTTCATACATGCAAAACACTTTGTCTGTGTAAAACATGATTGTAGTCGTATCCTAGACTGCAGTCAATGTTTTCTGTATGGAATGAAAACAAAATGGCCATTACAGTATTTGGGGCTGGTGTGCATTATACTTAAAGATCATTTTTGGAGTCTTTATGAGGTCCTGTGTCTAATATTCTAATTCCCTGTGACAGGTTGTCCCCACTGGATATGCTGGATAATGCAATAATTTAGCATGTCACTGGATATATTACATTTTATAGAACTGCCTGAAAACCTTACTTGTTTTCGAATACTAATCTATATTGTGATGAATAGGACATTAGGACTAATTTATTAAAAAAGTGAGTGATGATTTCATGATTGCGTGTGTTTAAAATGGTATTTCACTGTTTAGAAGTATGTTTTGCCCATTATGCTCGTCAACCATTTCACGTTGTATTTTGTTTTGTTTTTTAGGAGTCCGGCAGTGGGGAGGATGACCGTCGTTCACAGCCAAGAAGGTAAGGCAAAAGACCTTGGCTCTCTCTTTGTTGAATCTCCATTATTAGCATTTCCAGAGTGCCACATAGATCTTTACTTTTAAGGAAGGATTTTAAAGTGGCAAGAAAAAAAAAAAATCAATTATATCCCTTTGTATTGTTCACTCACAACTTTTATGTTTGTTTTTTTTCTTGCCCCATACTTGTCAATTTACCTAGAGCAACATACGGCGCTTGTATATATTATGTATATAGTGATGTTATAGACTGCTCGCGGTGTCCTGTCTCTGAGGTGCTGAGGTGGGAGCTGGAATCTGGCCCGTCTTGTTTGTTGGACCTTCTTTTACAACTGTTTCTGTACCTCAGTTCTCATCAACACTTCAACTGTACTTCCCAGCAGGAAGTACAGCTGAAGTTATCTACAATTTTCTTTTCTCTGTACCTTAACCAGCTTAGATCTTAAAAGGCTTTTGTGAGCTTTAAGACATGTTTTAATGCCGTTACCTCATCATAAACATACCCAGAGTTGTGTTTTGTTTCATTCACACATGTTTGAGTAACCCTTTATTATTATTATTATTATTATTATTATTATTATTATTATTATTATTATTATTATTATTATTATTATTAGTTTATTGTTATCTACATATCCAAGGTCAAAATACTCTGTTCCACCTTATGATGTCATGAAGCAGTAGTTTTCAAGTTAAGTTACAGTTTACCTTTTATTCAGTAAGGGTAGTATCATCCAGATAATTCTAGTGAAGGTGTATGGCGTTTAAAAACACAGTGGAGCACTTCCAGTATTACCACATGACATCACAAGGTTGAGCAGAGTGTCTTCTGTTTTTAGAGCGGAAACCTAAATATGCAGGGTTTGTGTGAATGAAACAAACGCATGTCCAGGTATGTTTGTGATAAGGAAACAACATTGTAACATAGATCAGAAAATAGTGTATGGGCCCTTTAAACTTCTATCTGGTTGGTCTTGATGTAGTAGTATGAGAAAGCTCATATGAGAAAGCAAAGCATATTCTGTCAGTTTTGTTGATTGGTCAATAGAGGGCGCCCCACCACCTGCTTCACAAGACTAGTTGTACCCGAGGTGGAAAGATAGGCATTGTTGATCTACTAAACTAAAAATACTGTCTCTGTTTATCCCTTTTTAGGTATTATAAAGTTATGAAGACATTTTGAAATACATTCTTAAAACACTAAACATTGCAGAACACATTCAAAAAGGTAGTTATACTAGAGGAAGTAGCTGCATTGCAAGGTGGCGTACTGTATAAATTAACTATACAAGATTAGCTCATGCATTTGTTGAAGCATTGTCAGTTGTAGTTTGAAGTTGAGGTTTGGGGTGAGGGTGGGGCAGTGCTGGTCCCAGGACAGTCCTGAGCCCCTCCTAAACCCGGTCTGTCTGGCCCTCAGAACTGTATGAACCCTGAGCCTGTCTGTATTTGTGCAGCTGGAATCAAAGCCCATATTCACACACTGAGGCTGGGAGCGTGTGGACTCAATGATAACAGCTGAATTAGGCACTGTTTTGATTGATGGTAATATTATTGTACTGCTGAGTTGAATATAAAGTAAGATTGGGTCATTGTTTATTCATAATGTCTTCATGCATCATTACATTTGAATCACTGTTTTTCAATTGCCTTTTCAGGCAGCAGTTTATTTACAAATGTAATTCATTCAAATTGATCATCAATCCATCAAATCAACTGTGAAAATTCAAATTTTTAACAACTGTGCAAAGGAGATTTATAAATTGTCATATTGGTTGGACTTGAAGTTATGGTAAAAATCCTATTTTGGGTCTCTGAGAGGTTACAATGTTGATTTAATCGCAATTCATGTACATTTTACATTACATTAATTAAGAGGTAACTAAGGCTATCTGCTTTTCCTGAGCTTTTCCTCACACTTGGCTGCGATTGGTTAAATCACCTGCCACTCTCTGAGTATGAAGGAGGGATGATGGAGAGTAAGAGAAGTGGGAGGGGAAAAATAGCTGTCAATAATCCTCAATAATATCTTCACAATAAACGTAACGCCAAAATACAATATTATGACATCCCTTGTTGCAGGAGCATTGTTTGCATTGGAGCATAGAACATCATAGAAAAGCACTGATTCACAAAACGGTCATCATCACAGTCAAACCACAGCTTTACACCCACATCTTCAGGACAGAGATAGTTATGTGTAACTTTAGCAGATCCTGACTTGATTGTGTAATTTTGATGATGCAGAGTTGTTTTTTTTCATTGCTTGTTTGACCTGATGGAAATGCGTCAGGACTCTCAACCATTGCAGCGCTGCGCTAACGTCACTCTCAAACACAGGTGGTGGTTCGAAGAGATGCAGACGTCACTGACGCACTGTGAGGGGATCTGATAATTCTTTTGTGTTATAACGCACTCAGTTAAGCTCTTCTGTTATTTAAAGGAGTAGTGCTGGTCCTTGGCAGATCAGATTTGACTTCTGTGTGTATAAATATTCTCAAACTAGAATAACGATGAATTAATGACAAATTGGTGCATGCTGTTGTAAATAAAGTCACAAGTTTAAGATGTTATGAAATGGGTCAATTAATATGTAATGGTGTTGTCCAAAATTTAATTGATACCACATCAATTGAATTAATACTACACTCCGATAGTGCGAAAACTGGTATATAGTTATACAAGTGCAAGTATCTCTACTAAAAAATCTCATAAACTGACAAACATGAACCTTTATTATTATTATTATTATTATTGGTATTGTTATTATTATTATTATATCGTAATTTATAGTGAGTGTAGATCTTTTAAGGCACTAGTTCTATCTCATGTTACAGATATAGTGTCCGAACCTGGATTCTGAAGCTCAAGTTCAAGAGTAAATGTTAGATTTGTTAACTGTAAGGCCTTTAACAATCATGTTGACTTTTTAGCCGTGTTAAACTGATTTAATCTCTGTTGTCTGCAATCCAAGGTGTAACTTTATTTTAGTAGCTAAGACATTTTATGCATAAACACATGTAGATCTATGCAGAGGTATGTGCTGAGTCCTCTTTATACAGCAAGTTTTAAATTCCTCAGATGCCTTGTATTCATCTGTGTACATGGCTTTCTCTCTAATGCTATTGTCTGTCTGTATTATAAATCCATTGTAGTGATTATGAAGTGGGTCCAGTAAAAACAGTGTGTAAACCTTGAGCTTTAGGCATTTAATTAAGATTGAACCATATGCTGCGGTGAAATTTTACGGCTATATTAAGCTGCAATAAACATGCTTTGTTCACTATAGTAAATGTTTTCATAGATTTGCCTCAAGTTTAGATTATGACTAAATAAACCAGCACAAAATTCTGAATAAAAAAACTACAGAAATCAAAGCCAAAACTTAACATTAGTAGTTATAAGTACTGACTTTTAGGAAGCCTAAAATCACTACACATAACTACTTGTAATCATTTTTCTTTTTTTCCATAATATTGTTTGGGCTCAGTGGACCTAACAAAGTGGCAAACAGCAGAACACATACTATAGAGTAGTGGTTCCCAAAGTGGGCTCTGGGGAGTTTTAAATCAACTTTACATAATATATTAGTTTATATTTCATTATATTGGTATTAAACCCACAGGAATGTGTTGTTTTAACATATAAATCTAAGGGGAAAACATTACATATTCTTTTATATTTAGTGTAAAATATGATTAGTGGGGCCCTCTGAGTTTTGCATTGATAGGGGGGCGCAGCACAGCAGACTTTGGGAATATAGCTGATAGAGTATTACCAAATAATTCATTTGAAACTGAATACAAATTTACAGATTAGTAAATTATTTTTAAGCACTCAAGACTTGTCTAACTTTGACTGTGCTCTCCACACCTGGAAATACTGGAAATAAGGTCCATATTTCAGCCTTACTGCTATCACATTGTTTGTAAAAAAATGTAATAGCTCAATAAATGTGTAGTAATACCTACAGTAGCAGATAAACACCTCGTTGTTTGTTGTGATTTAGCAGGACACTCTGGCCGTATACTCACCTCTTTGAAATCGAACCCATAAACTGGAACCAGGAGGGCCCTCCCAGCAGCAGTCTGCCTTTTGATTTCACAACCTTTTTTCCGTTCTTGTGTCGTTGTTTATGTTGTTGCTCGGTGTTACTGGCAGAAGAGCTAAATTAGGTGTCAGGTGTCTGTGTGGAGCAGCGAGAAATTTCCCAGAAGGCCATGTTTCTGTGGCTGCCCCATAAGCACGTGATTCGAGTGTGCATGATCTCAGCTCTTAGTACAGGCACCCCTCTGCGGAGCTGCTGGGGTGAAATAAAGACTTGTTACTACTTTTGCTATCAGGGACTTTAGGCTACTGATAAATAAAAGACCAACAATACAATCTTCTTATGAACTGACCATAAGAACAACATATGATAATTAAGGAAATCCATGTTATTGTTGCATCATCGTTCTTTTTTTAAACATGTTCAAGGGATTCAGTGGCTTGGGTTTCAAGCTATGGCAGCCTTCTCCGTGGTCATAGCAATTAAGCAATTCAGATCAAAATATTACATCTTTTGAATGGGGGACAGGTCCTCTGTGGGTTCTCACAAATCCTTCAAATCAGGATGGAATTGATTGTTAAAGTTGTTCTACCTTTAACTTTTCAGGCTGCCGTTTATAGGCTATAGCAATAGTCATACAAATCCAATTCTCTATAGTTTTAATACAAAATTTTGTTTCAATTTCAATTTTGTTTCAATTAAAGTGTCGGAACATCCCTACAGGAAACCATGATAAGTTTGGTCTGGCAAGAGGAACAAATTGCAATAATTACTGCTTAATTTCCTGTTCTCATTTTCAAATTTGATGTGTGTTCCTGTTTCAGAAAGGCACTTTCCCAGTAGGAGAGAGGGCAACTATGAGTCTGTCTCGAAAAGGAGTTGTGTAAAACAAGGGTCAAACAGTCAAGATGTTCCTTAAAAGATGCAGCATGACGGTGGTTGTGACATAACCAGTGGCCATACTTTTGGTGGATCAAACTCCGTCCTTAAATCAAAAATGTGATTTAATATAAGCAGTAGGTCAAATATGGCTACTATCTCTGGCAGGTCTCAAAATTGTTAAATAATTGTCGCTTATTTTTTCCTTTTGATTGGTCTTCCTCTTGATGTAATGATTTGCGTATGACTGTTGTTCTTATCCAGCACCCCTTCCCAAAAATGTATCTATTTATCCACACCTGGACCAGTTGTAGAATTTGCAGACTATTTCATAATTTAGTTCATGGGTTGTTTAACAAATTGTTGTTTCAAGTTGGGATCTTAAGCATTACATTCATAACTGCCAAATCAAACAAGATAGCACTTTAGTGATTTCAAATAAGCCTTAATTAGCTGTTGACGTTGCCATTGTTGAAATGCTTGATGACTTGACGTCACTCCAAAGGATGCACCAATCCAGCTTTTTCATTTCTGCTACCGATTTCGATACTTTGCTTTACATATCTACTGATACTCAATGTCAACATTATGAGACTTTCAGGGCTAACTACAACTAGTAAATAGTCACTATGCTCACTGTAGCACTTAAATGTCCAACCATCGGCTGAATTGATATTTGAAAGCCAATACCTGATCTAGGAAAATTTTCTGGATATCAAAAACATTGCACTACTCTATTATTCAAGATGTGAAGAAGCTGGTTTAGATTAGTTAGGGCCTAGGTTAACCATAAGTAGCATGATTGATAATTGGCCTACAAACTTTGGCATTGAGCAGTAATTATCATATTTAGGCTCAGGCAAACTTTATTGATCCTCAAGGGTAATTACACAATGAGAGAACTGTTGTTGGTGGCAACCTGCAAAAAGAATGGTGATACAATTCTAATAAAACTAATAAATACCCTTACTTTGAAGTTGAAGTTAACCAGTTGCTGTTTGTTCATTAAGTTACATGTGCTGTCAGTGTTTAGACGTTGACCCAGGGAGTTGTTTTCTTGTTGTCATGCGTCTGACCCATTGGCACGTTGCCCATTGGACCTCGTGTGCGCTTGGCCCGCCCCCAGCGCAGTGCTTTTTGTGGATGAGACGCAGCGCGCTGCAGAGAAGTGGGACACAAGTCTGGACGCATCTGCCCAGTGTCGCACATAACTGTAGCCCGAACATTTTTGTTTGTTTTTCATTAGCTTTTGTGTGTGGAAAATTAGATTTACGTTTATAGAAAGCTCTGGGCCTAAAGTGGCTCTTTCTCTGGCTAAAATTTAGAAGTTATAGCTAAAGTCTGCCATTACGAGCTCCATCTTTTGGGCTCCGGTGCAACGATGCCTCCCGGTGTCGTGCCCGCCTCTCGGAGCGCTTCAGCCGGATGTTTCTGCGTCTCCTGTGGGGTTGGGAAGATGCCGTATTTTACCGACAACTCCGTATTTTCACAAGGGGAGATATACGAGCTGTAAGTTAATTGAACGCGGTTAACTAAAACTGCGAATACGCTATTAGCTTCTTGTCAAATGAAATTGCGGATATGCTGATTAAGCATTCCTTTGAGCATGTTTTTGTTTATTGACATCGCTTGTCTTTGCGCTGGTCGTTTGGCTGATGACTTACACTGAAGGCATGTAGTTTCTCATGATGGTGCGTAAGGATGTGAGTGACAGTACTGGCATGCACGTTTAGTAAGATGTTTCCGCATTAAATGTTTTTATGTGCATCCTCTGTCTCTTTGTCATGTCTGAGAAATTGGCACGCTGGTACACACTGTCCCCCTAAGTGGATTTGGATGAGTCAGACTAAAGCTTTTGATTGGCCAAAACATTATGACAGACAGAGGAAGGAAGGGAAAACATATTATTGTATTAACATTACTCATGTTAGTAAGGACACAATGAGCAGCAAAAGACCAATTGTTGCTCAAAGTTGATGTTAGAGGCTGGAAAAAATGGTAAAGCAGGAGGCAGTACTTCTGATGAACACTGCAGAATGGTGACATGGGTTACTTTAAGTGGTAAAAGAAGAATACTTTTGTATATTTAAAAAGATTTAGTTCTGTCTATATGTTATACATCAGTGTTTACAGAGAAGCCTAAAATCTGCAGCTCAAAGTTCTTTCGTCATGAACTCTGGCCAGTTTTCAAAGCTGATCAAGTAAAACGTCAGCATGGCACAAAAATTGAAGAAATGCTTTATGCATAGTCCGTGTTCATTATGTAACTATTGTTCTGAGCAGTCCATCCAAGCTGCTTTGTGCGTGCTGGCCAATTGTAACAGGACAATGGCATAATTTTCTACAATTAACAATTTACAATAAACTATTAAAAAATACATTTTCCATTACATGGAATGAGCAAAATGCACAGTGAAATTGTTATGACTATGGTAGACTGCTGTTATTTCATGTCTATGTTGAGTACAGTTAAGCCAGATGCATTATTGGACCTGGTTGGCAGCCTCCAGCTTGTAAGTGATGTAATTACTGTTTGCTTAAGAAGTTTGTCTTGGTTGTTGCTTTATGGATTAAGGAGCAATGCAAAAAAGATTAGAGCAAATCCTTTAGTTTATGTTGTGGTTTATCACAGGCCATATGTTACATAGCCAGTGACAGGTAAAGATATATTATATTTTCCCTTTATTTTTTTCTCTTTAGCATCAGTGAAAGTTTCCTGACAGTCAAAGGAGCTGCTCTCTTCTTACCTCGAGGAAATGGTTCCTCTCCTTCGGCAGGTTCACGCTTCACACAGCTCCGCAGCAAACATGCAGGTGAGCTATCTGGTCATAACAATACCAACAGCAATATGGTCCTTGTTATCAAAACACCCCACACTGAAGGTTATAACAAAGAAATGGTAAATCAATCAATGTATCAATGTAAAATCTTCCATCTTTGTCAATGTCGCAGTCATAGTAGGTCTTGTAAAAACACACTTTATAACAACATGCAAATATCTTTCAAATCCACATCTCCAGCTCTAGATTTATTAATTTGTTTCCATTTAGATATGATTATTTAAAGTAGCATAGTGTTTAGTGTTTTCTATTACTATCCACTCATCGTTTTGTTTTGTTTTTCACAGGAGACATTCAGCAGCATCTTCAAACCATGTTTACCCTCCTCAGACCGGAGGACAACATCAAACTGGTATTCAAACTTGCATTCACTAATTATGTGCAGTGCCTGGAGTTAAGACTTTTCCGTTTTTCTGTTTGTTAGGCTGTCAGGTTGGAGAGTGTGCACCCTCAGATCACTCGGTACATGGTGGTCGTGTCCACAAATGGACGCCAGGACACAGAGGAGAGCGTTGTGCTGGGGATGGACTTCAGTCCCATTGACAGGTGAGGAACCCCTCCACTATTTTATCCATTAAAAAAAATCCTATTCCTAATATTGAGCCTGACTCCATATTCACTCTGTAACCGCTAGCATTATGAGTTTTTTTTTTTTCCTTTTCCCTTTATTGAATACAAAAAATTGAATTAAAATGACAATTATTCAAATACAAAATAAAAATTCCATGGTCATATGACTGTTGGAAAATTGTTCTAACCCTCTCCACCCCACTCCCATCAAAAAGGGAAGTTTGCAAGTGGCTCATCCCTGAGCTGTGTTCTCAGGAGCTCCTTGAATTCACCCATTGTTCCAGAGTACAAAACACAGTCAGGAGGATTCAACACATTGAGCATCCTAGTGACCAGAGTGAGACATGACCTCTGCATGATGGCAGCACTGGGCAGGGTCCCATCAGGAAACACATGGGTGGCTTGCCGTACATTATAAGGCAGAACTTTTCGTGTGGGCTGGTATTGTCCCAGAGTTGCTGGCGAAAGCTTTTGTTACAGTTTAAATGCAAAACACATCTGGATTGCAGCGTGGTCAGCCCGAGTGCTCTGTAGTGCTCTGGTGTTATGTGGGCACGATACGGCAGGTGGAGAATGATGCGCATGCATTGCCGCTACAGACTTTTGAGACAGTTAATGAGAGTCTTTCCTGCACCGCATATTAACACTGGGCAGTATTCTAGCCAAGATCTAATACAGGCCTTGTAAATGCATAAAAGAAGCTTCATTTGAGTGGAGCTGAACACAGTGGGTGACCTCACACTCGCTTAGTCCACTTTATACAGTCTATGCTGATAATACAATAATAGTTCTTGCATTAATATTGAGTAATGAGTACCTATTCCATAGATTAAACTGGATTAGCTTTAGACATATTATGCTTTCCTCTGGTATCTAATTATTATTTTTGACACATGTGGCATGTTATTTTATATTTTGTTCATTTCTATATTGATCTAAAACATTTCAACATTGACTTAAGGTTCAAAAAAGCAGAGCCTTGTATGAGTACTGGAGAGGGGAGTGTAGATAAGTTAACATATACATTTGTCATATTGCCATTGTGTGTACGATACTTATATACTATATACTATACTTTGAAGAGTCACACAATATGCATTAAACATGACTAAAAGTATGCATAGTGTTTTGGTTTTAACTATTTACATTTGCTTTCTTTTCAGCTCATGCTCTGTAGGAATGGTGTTACCTTTGTGGAGTGACACGTTGATTCATCTGGATGGAGATGGGTAAGACAATATCAAAAGTGTTTATTCAGCAGTGGTAAAACTTCTTAAAACGTCTAACCTTAATCATGGCCCTCTTTGTGTCTTTTTGCTCACAGTGGTTTCAGTGTCTCGACTGATAACAAAATCCACGTCTTCAAACCTGTGTCAGTGCAGGCAATGTGGTGAGTCGGCTATCACATGACTTACCGCTATTCTTATATTATTCATGGACTTTCACACCGATGCCTCATGTGCTGAACAGACTATGGCACAGTACAATATAGCACAAGCATAATAAGTAATGTGGCCAGTCATGATGACATAAGGAACTGCTTGTACTGGGACATGTAATATGAAGCAGTGAGACGTGTCAAAATAAATGCTATTGTAATTCATTGTGTGACAAGTTTTGGGCTTGTTTACTACAGAAGTCTTTGATAAAGATTTATACCTGGGTTATTTTTCAATTTTTTTAGATTTAAATTCTACTTGACTCAAATATACACTATATTACCAAAAGTATTCACTCACCCATCCAAATAATGGAAATCAGGTGTTCCCATCATCTCCATGGCCCTATATGTATAAAATCAAGCACCTCGGCCTGCAGACTGTTTCTACAAACATTTGTGAAAGAATGGGTCGCGCTCAGGAGCTCAGTGAATTCCAGTGTGGTACTGTGATAGGATGCCACCTGTGCAACAAGTCCAGTCGTGAAATTTCCTCGCTCCTAAATATTCCACAGTCAACTGTCAGTGGTATTATAACAAAGTGGAAGCGATTGGGAACTACAGCAGCTCAGCCACAAAGTGTTAGGCCACTTAAACTGACGGGGCGGGGTCAGCGGATGCTGAGGCGCATGGTGCACAGAGGTCTCCAACTTTCGGCACAGTCAATCACTATAGACTTCCAAACTTCCTGTGGCCTTCAGATTAGTTCAAGAACAGTGCGTAGAGAACTTCATGGAATGGGTTTCCATAGCCGAGCAGCTGCATCCAGGCCATACATCACCAAGTGCAATGCAAAGTGTCGGATGCAGTGGTGTAAAGCACGCTGCCACTGGACTCTAGAGCAGTGGAGACGTGTTCTCTGGACTCTGATGGACGAGTCTGGGTTTGGCGGTTGCCAGGAGAATGGTACTTGTCCGACTGCATTGTGCCAAGTGTAAAGTTTGGTGGAGGGGGGATTATGGTGTGGGGTTGTTTTTCAGGAGCTGGGCTTGGCCCCTTAGTTCCAGTGAAAGGAACTCTGAATGCTTCAGCATACCAAGAGATTTTGGACAGTTCCATGCTCCCAACTTTGTGGGAACAGTTTGGAGATGGGCCCTTTCTCTTCAACATGACTGTGCACCAGTGCACAAAGCAAGGTCCATAAAGACATGGATGAGAGAGTTTGGTGTGGATGAACTTAACTGGCCTGCACAGAGTCCTGACCTCAACCCGACAGAACACCTTTGGGATGAATTAGAGCGGAGACTGAGAGCCAGGCCTTCTCATCCAAAATCAGTGTGTGACCTCACAAATGCACTTCTGGAAGAGTGGTCAAAAATTCCCATAAACACACTCCTAAACCTTGTGGACAGCATTCCCAGAAGTGCTGTTACAGCTGCAAAGGGTGGACCGACGTCATATTAAACCCTATGGCTTAAGAATGGGATGTTACTTAAGTTCATATGCGAGTCATGGCAGGTGAGCAAATACTTTTGGCAATATAGTGTACTTTAGACTTTAGTTAGATGACTGTAATTTAACAATGCTTTAGAACTGGTTTAGTCCTAAGACACTAATGACATGGAAGAAGAAACACTTATAATTAAAAATATTTGCATATTACGTATGATTTAATTAAATTCTGTATAGCAATTTTGAAAATACATGATTCTTAGATGAACCAGACGGCTACACAGCTGAGCATGTTTGAAAATATTTTTCTTGTTTCATTCATCTGTCTAATCAGTCATCCAATTTTAATTGAAGCCATTTCCCTACTCTGTTAAAGGCAAAGGAGAAATTCAATTTATCAACTGGACAAATGTTTATTAAATAATAAATAATATAAATAAACGTTTGACCAGTTGACAAATTGAATTTCTCCTTTGCTATGGATTCTACCTGGACAACTGAGGGATTCTACATGCTCTGTTCTTGTAAAGTACATTCTCCGTACAAGCCACACTGGATGACCTCACAGTTGTATTTTAACTTTCTCAATCCAGGTCCGCTCTGCAGTCCCTCCACAAAGCCTGTGAGGTGGCCCGCTGTCACAATTACTACCCGGGCAGCCTGTTCCTCACGTGGGTCAGCTATTACCAGAGCCGGGTGTCCTCTGACCAGGCACGCATCAACGAGTGGAATGCCATGCAGGACGTCGAGTCTCACCGTGCCGATTCGCCTGTCCTCTTCTCTGATGTGTAAGTCTTAATTAAATTTAATTTAAGTCTTAATTGAATTTAATTTTGAAAATATGATTTATTTATTGCTTTTTTGGCAGACCAACTGAACGAGAGCGGACGGAGCGACAAATTAAGACCAGTTTGAGGGAAATCATGATGCAAAAGGATCTGGAAAATGTCACCAGCAAAGAGGTCAGATATTAAAACATATTCAATGTCAAAGCAAAACATAAATCTATCTATAAAACCCCTCTAATTTTGATACATGTTTTTACATTGTATTTTAATTTGGTCTTTGTTTTGTGTCTGATTTAGATCCGAACAGAGCTAGAGATGAGCATGACATGCAACCTCCGTGAGTTTAAGGAGTTCATTGACAATGAAATGATTATAATCCTGAGACAGATGGACAGTCCAACAGAAATATTCGACCATGTTTTTTTGGTGAGTTCAAATTTGTTAAGACACTAAATCTTGGGTGCAGTGTTTATTTGTTGAAAAGAGTTGAGTCAAATTGTTGTATGTTTCTACAGGGATCAGAGTGGAATGCATCCAATTTGGAGGAGTTGCAGAACAGTGGGTAAGTACAAAAACAATTCAGCCACAGTTACTAGCTTGTAAAAATAAATGGGCTTTTTCTTAAATAGTTGACATGATCCTCTGTATATTTTCCGACAGAGTTCAGTACATCCTGAATGTAACTAGAGAGATTGACAACTTCTTCCCCGGCTTGTTTGAATACCACAACATCCGTGTTTATGATGAGGAGGCCACTGACCTTCTGGCTTATTGGAATGACACATACAAGTTTATCGCAAGGGCCAAGTGAGTTTTTTTTTTTTCTTTTTCTTTGTACACTTCTTTCCAAGATGTCTAGTTTTGAAGTAATTGAGTAGGATATCGGGATCAAATCTGTTTCCCAAATGTATTGCTTCTTTAAAACTGTTCGTCCAAATAACATTTAACAAATGTTGTAAAAAAATTTCTTTAGTTTTTATGTAGAAAACTAAATCTAAACATACCATGCCAATGTTTTCATCAGTAAAATTATTCTTAAAGGTAATTTTTTACTTTTTTTTTTTTTTAATACTACTATTTGAAGTATCTAGTGGTAAAACTACCCTATGTAGTGCAATTAATCTGAGAATTTTCCTGTTTATATACTAGTGCTTTTCTGATGCCCTTGTTACTGCCCCCTACAGGAAAGCTGGCTCCAAATGTCTGGTGCACTGTAAAATGGGGATAAGTCGCTCTGCTGCCACAGTGATCGCATATGCCATGAAAGAGTATGGCTGGGACCTGAAAAAGGCTTTTGATTATGTCAAAGAGCGACGAACTGTGACCAAACCCAACCCTTCGTTCATGAGGCAGCTAGAGGAGTATCAGGGCATTCTTGTGGCCAGGTAAACATAAACATGTAAACAAACATTACAAAACTATATTTTCTTGTTAAAGTAACTTGAATTCAGAAAAATAATCTTGATTGGACTAAACTTAGATATTTATTCTCCAAACTTCATAAGGACAGATAATTGAAGTGAAGGAAAAGTGTAGCCTCATATGCTGAATTTAAATAATTGGATGTAATGTAAATTAAATGGTTTCTGATTCCTCTTTTGCAGCAAACAAAGGCACAACAAACTTTGGCGTTCACACTCCGACAGTGACCTCTCTGAGCACCATGAACCTTTATCCAAGTCTTTAGCTCAGCCCAACAGCCTGGGCCGCTCTGACCCCCATAACCAGACCCCCTCCTCTGGGCCGTCTGTCAAAGAGCTGCTGGAGTCTCTGGGAGCCCCACCCAACACTGTTAAACCCTCCTCTAGCCAGACTGACCCCAAGTCCAAACAGAGCTCCTCCTCCACTGATGGACTCCCCACTTTATCAACACAAACCCTCCAAGTCCAGTCTCAGGCATCCCAGATTAGACAGTCCTCCCCCTGCACCTCTCCATGTCCCCTAACTCCTCCCCTGTCCAACGGCGTATGTGGTGGTGACGAGTGTCCCTCATCACCTCCTCTGTCCCAGCCTAGAGCGGCCACAGTCATGCCCCCCTCCACAGGTGTATCCATGGTAGCGCAGTGTGTCCCTTTAGGCCAACCTCAGCCCCCTCCCCTGCTACACAACCTGCCGCTCTCCCCCATCCCGTCCCCCACCCCGCTCTGTGAAGACGAGTTGGCCAAGGCGCAGGTGGTGTTGTGTCCCGTGGTCAAACCGTTGCCAGTGTCAGTGCCTCAGCCTTTCGCCATTCGAACCCCTGCCTCGCAACTAGGACCAAAGTGTGTGTCCGCGGCAGTGCCTGTCAAAAACACAGACTGTGAGCAACACTTGTGTGCGTTGTCTTTGGCAGCACACACACCCCCCTCCAGTTTTATCAGCTTCCCCAGTGCCATTCCTCAGGACAACGAAGCGTTGTTCGTCCACAGTGCTGACCACATCAACTTCTTTAGTGCCAGGGAAAAGTTCAAGGGCATGACTAAAGATGGCAAAACTGCTGTGAAAAAAGAGGAACAGTCGGTGCCTCCGGAAGTCTCAAGTAATGACGACAAAGATGAAGTTAAGAAAAAGGTGAGATTTCTTCTTAACTTTCCCTTTTAATTACACTTACAACATCCGTAGCCCCTAGTGACGTCTGAAATGACATTTCTTAATGAATCTTATCAATTGTTTAACATATTTGTGCTATTTCTAATATTTTTTAGGAAATGACTGTTCCTGTGCAGGCCACAGGACCAAAGCCAGACCTGGATGTGAGCAAGTTGAAGCAGGAAGATATTTTACCACAAGAGGAAGCAGGTAATCCAAAAGAGGAAGTGAAACACAAAGAGGAGGAGGAGGCTGCCCCGCAGCTCTACAGTGACTGGACAAGAGGGTCTGTGCGGCGTGTTACACGGCAGCTCGAGCAGCGAATGAGACAGGAGCAAGAGGTGCCCTCCCCCTCCTCCTCCCCTCCCTCTTTTTCTGGAGGCTGGACCCAGCGGCGCACGGCCAGTGTCCCATCTGCGATGGGGTCAAGTGCGCAGGACACCACTTTCTGTGCTGAGGTGACAGTGGTCAGCCCGGTGCAGGAGGAGCAGGAGGAGCAGGAGGAGGAGGACACTGAGATGCACAGATTGGGTCAAAACAGTAAAAGCACAAAAGGAGCCAAGATCCTGCCTGCTGAGAGGTCTCTGTCTACCTCCGGTCACTACACTGCCCACTCGCCCTTCTCCTCTGTCAACTTCCTGTGTCTGGAGGGTGTCACTGAGTTTGAGTCAGCCACAGACTGGGACTGTCCCGCTCTCGGAGGGGACATTATAATGAGGGAAACATGGGAGACGCTGTGTGAGCTTCAGGCCTTCCTGCAGCAGGTGAGTGTGGGAGAGGCTTGTAAAGTACGGCAGGTGGCTCAGGCTCGGAGCAGCAGCATCCAGAGGAGGGTCAGAGAGGTGGAGGCCCGGATACGACAGGCAGGGCTCACCCCTCCCTCTCTCATGAAGCGCTCTGCCTCTTTGGCCAAGCTGGGCTGTCTGGAGCTGCTAGCCAATGACCTGAGTGAATGGGAGCTGACCCGCTCCTGTGTGGCCCCTTCCTCCTGCACAGAGCCCCCAGGGCACACAGTGGTCAGTGATGAATCCAAAAAACAGCGCGTTCATCACTTGCCCTCCTTATCCAGCCAGCACACTCCACCCCCTGAGACACGTGACGCCCCCCCTGAATCTTCCCCCTCCTCCAGCCTACCTGTGCCCTCTGGACAGGACACTCCAGGACCAAACCCAACCACAGCAAGGCAGCAGTACGGACGGACTCACCCCCTACGAAGGCTCAAAAAACGAACTGGCACCCTTTACCACACCATGTAAAACCTCTATGTCAAAATGTCTATGTGAGAGAATGGAGTGCAAAGTCACTGCAAAATTAATATCTACATGAGTTAAACTACTGGAATTCAAAATATTGAATTTGTTTGAGTAGTTTTGGCTAGTTTAGGAGATTGATGAATTAGAGTAAGAAAATTGCACATGGAAAAAGATTCTATTCATAAATAAAAAAAAAAAAAAAAAAAATATATATATATATAATATATATATATATATATATATATATATATATATATATATATATATATATATATATATATACTAGTACTATATATTAGTAAAAAAAAAATCCAATCCATATGGGTTTATACATTTCACTAGTGTCAAAAAAAAAAAATATTCTGAATTCAAGTCTGTTCAACGCATTTAGTAATACATTTTACAGTGCTGGCGCTGATCAGCAAAACTAACAAATGCCTCTTGCCTTAACAAGTTTATGTTTTTCCCAGCAAATCTGCCAAGAGCCTCTATGATGAATAATATCTATGTGGATTAAGTGAATAGCATTAAAACACTGTGTACTATATACCTGCAACAATCATTTTACATCTAGACATTTTTGGCCATTTTGGCACAGGTCCAATTTTTATACTAATGCTGGTTTGTCACTTAGTTGCTGTTATTTTTATTAGAATGTAGCCACTGTTTCATCTCTTCTTTTAAAGCAAAGTTGTAAAGCCACCCTGGACCCAATATTGTCTTTAAGAATGACATAACTGGACCATCAAATTTGGATTGTTTTTTGTATGTGAGAAGTTGGGTCGTAAAGCATGCTGTTTCTCTTATATTTTTGCTTTGACTGCACATTACCTCATAGTCTAAAAACCAAATCTTGCATTAGGTCTTGATTTCTGGAATGTCCATCTCAATCTGAAATACTTTGTCAATTCTCTCTTCTCTTGGATGCCACTGAATCTATAAAATTGTATGTATTGCTGTTTGCGTGAGGGTGAGGGGAGTGAATTTATCCTATGTTTTGAGGATGTAAAGAGCTATATTGTAACATTTTAGGAGCTGTACATTTTTATATTTAGCCAGTGTCTGTGAGTGACTGTAGCACAACTTCTACCACTTGGGTGTAGTTTTTTTTTTTTTTGTACACATTGGGGGTGTGCCTCTGACTGGTGAAGCTTCAGAGTTTTCTGTCATACATGCACTTTACTCCTTTTTTATGTTATTGTGGCTTTTTTTATGTACGGTTGCTACTTTCGGGAGCATGCTTGGGTAGTAGCAAATGTTGGGTGTGTGTTTTAAACTATCATACATGTACATATTCTTTTATATCGTGTCTCAACTGTGACCATTAAATAATGGAAATTATTGAACATTGGTTTTACGTGTCTTATTGTGTGGCAAGAATTTTTCACTAGATGGCATAGAAACCCACAGAAAGTTCTTGGGGAATAGTTCAGTGAAATATTTGAAAGCATATGTTATAGATGTACACCTGCTCTTGGCGCACTTACCTTTGTGCACCTGTTCTGCCGCCATAGGCCTTCCTATTGAGCTCTTTGGGGTCTGCTGCTGTCATGACTGACCCCAGGGGCGCACGAGGGCCGTGTCACAGCGGTACGCGTTACGTTTCCCTGCCCTGACCAAGCCTGTTCTAAAATAGCCCTCCTCTTTGCACCCTCCCATCCACACCCCCTCTGTCCCCCACTGTCCCGGGCCCTCAAGCCTCTCTTTCCCTTCCGTGGAGCAGTGGTCCAGTGCGTCTCCTCTGTGCGTCTTGCACCAAATAATCGATTAAACGCTCTTCCAAAATTGGGATTTACGGAGGAGTTTCGCAGACAGTTGAGCAGTGGTCTTCGGTAGACCCATATTCAGACGTCCAGGGAAGAGGGGGCTCCCCAAAACCTGAGGTGAGATTTTTGGTTCCTAACTTTTTGTCTGGTGCATTGAGGAGGGAGCTGCGTAACTTTACTGCAGTGCGTTAGTCACCTCGAGCGCTAGGTAGGCCTAATATGATTCAGATGCGGCATACACACCGCAGACAGCACGCTCTTGAGGCATGAGTGACAGCTGTGTTCCACTTTAGGGATCACGTACCGTTCTGCTCCATTCGTATTGCCCTCAGCTGTTGTTCTTTGGCGTAATTTAAAAGCGAGGTTGTGTTGGCCATGGTCATTGACGCTGAAATATACAGTGCTTTCATTAGTGCTAAGCGCCACAGTGAGAGACTTGGCTGTATTTAGGAGCAGGCCGCCGGGTGGGAGGGGTCCTGGGCCGCTCAGGACAGCAGCGCACTTTGTCATGTCTATATTAGGAAAGTGGCAGTGTTATTCTAATGCGCTTCGTTCTCCAAAGCTCTGGCATAGATTCGACCGTATTAACTGCACATTGTTGTGCTTCGAGCAAGTTAATAATTTAACCGAATCATAACTTTATTAATAGTAAGCATTGCCATGATAACATAGTCTACTTTGTCTATAGCCTACCGTTTACCAAACTAAACGAATAAGTGGCATTAAAAACGCTACACCGTTTATGGAGGCCCAGTGTTAAAATGGAGACGGCTGGCATCACTGCAAAATCACGGATCATGTCCAGCTTTGTCATTTTTGACCTAACTTTTATATTCCCCCCCAAATGCTACAGTCATTACAAATAAATTAAAAAGCCCTAGCCTTTTTTGTCATGGAAAGTAAACTGTATGTTTATTTGAGAGTATTCTACGAGCTGTAATTTGTCAATCTCCAAAAAACATCCGAGTAGGACTATAGAGTCAATACCTTAATTTTTTGTGGTTACAGCTCCCGTATCATGTAGGCCTAATGGTATGGAAAAGATCTGAGGAAGCTTAGCTTTTGTAGGGAAAATGACACGATTGACAGAGAGACAAATGTAACCTATTTTACATGAAATCATGTTCATATTGTAATATTTAATTAGCCTATATTAGTCTAGTATCATTCTATGTAAGCCAAGACGTTTGAAACCCAAAACTCTTCAATCTAATTTATGTTTTGCTTTTTCCTTTTGGCACCCCACAGTCAAACAAAGCCTTGTATTTATTGCAGCTTAATAGTGGACAGATATTTATGATGCTCACCCTGAACGCCCCACAGTCTGGCTGCTCAAAGGCGCTGCTATGTGACATGACAGAGGGCTTCCAGGAAACAGTCTGTCTTAATGTGAATAATTCATATAGATTATAAACCCTATAGAGGAATGTAAGTCGTGTTGTCAACAGCGGCATGTTGTCAGATGTGTTAAAGTTATGATTATTCATGAGTTTTACCACAGATTCTGTTTTAGATTATTTCTATTGGATGTCTAATTATGTCAGTATTATTACATAATGTAATATCTACCAATATCTGTATTTGATTTTTGGTAGAATATTCAATGCCAAAAATGATGCTGCAAATGACTTATTTTACAATCAAACATATAACCAAAAAGTTTATTCTTTACTATTATGTAAACATATGGCTAAATTGAGGTCTTTATTTCTGTCCGTTATGGATCATATACAATGTATTTTATCAGCTGTGTCTCGTGCCAGTCACTGAAGTTTGTCTCACAGAGGGACAATCGACTATTAATATCCCTGTGTGAGACCTGTTCCAGCACTGGGCCTGTGTTTCGGGGGATTAGAGTCTCTTTGGGCACTGCCTCAGACAGTAACGGGGCAGCAACATGTGTAAACACTGTGCACCCCAGGCCCTGGCTAAAACTGATTTAGTTTAATTTAGAACTAAAGATGGTAGATGTACTTAAAAGCAGCTCGTGGGCCTGGTAAGGTTTGCCACAACTTTGTGCTTTTGTAAAACATGAGTAATCCTCCAAAATAAAAAGAATACATACACAATGGCACACAAAACATGAACTTCTGAAACAAAATATGTTCAGATATGTGTTTTGACATGTATTTGTTTTGAAAATCATACCATCCAAAAGGGACTAAATTAAATATTAGTCTATTCAGCCATTGTACAAGCAAAGTTGAGTGTTTTTCATTTCTTTCCTTCAGACTAAAAACCTTCATATAATTAAGGGATAGGGAAGATTTACCTTATTGACCCATGCATCCCTTGACAGTGCTGGGGAAACCTTATTGCCTATTGTGCATGTTTTATCTATCTCTGCCAAAAAGTATCCACTGGAGTTATAGCTGGGGATTATAGGACAATGGTCCAAATTCTGATCTTATCCTTTGCATCTAAGATCCAGCAGGTTTAATCATATTGACATATTTGCTTTATTTCCTTTTTGCAGCCATGAGTCGCAGCATTGTGCGGCAGAGTAAGTTTCGCCACGTTTTCGGGCAGGCGGTGAAGGCGGAACAGGGCTACGATGACATCAGAGTGTCAAAGGTCACGTGGGACAGTTCGTTCTGTGCTGTCAACCCAAAGTTCCTGGCGGTGATCGTGGAGTCCAGCGGAGGAGGAGCATTTCTGGTGCTGCCACTGTCCAAGGTAATATGAAAGATAGGTCTTCTGTGGTCTGAATATTTTTAATTTTTGGTGAATATGTAGTTAGTATAGTTTAGAAGTCTTTGATGTTGGTGTTATAATATGTTATAATGGAGAATTCATGTTATAATAATGATAATTTTGTGTCTTCAATTGCAAGGAACATTTGAACCTTTTAATCTACTTTATGTTAATAAATGTAAATATAGCAAACCTTTTTTTACTTCCACAACCAAATTCTTAGACTTGCACAAACCTTATTGATCCACAAGAGACATTACTTAGACCCAGTCGATAAGGCATTCCAATATAAAATATAAAATATAAAATATAAAATATAATATATTATATATTATATAAGATTAAAGAAAATCTGAATCAGAATTACTTTTATTTATCCTTAAGGGGAAATTATTTTTATTTAGCTGAACAAGACCGTTATCAACATAAAGTTAAGAAAATTTATTTTAATAAATAAATTAAATAAATTAATTTTTGAGTTCAGCAGTTTGTTGAATAAGTTGTATGTAAATAGCAAAGGACTTGTCAAATAATGTACAAATATTGATATTGGTATACAAGTAGAATAAAAAAGAAAAATGGCCTGTCTCCTTCTGCATTGTAATTTGATTTGGCACAAAGTTATGTAACCCTTCCAAAGGCTTATAAGTTTACATAATTGCTTATATGCATACATACTGTGTAGTACATGTGCATAGTATTTCAGACAGCTGCTTGTATTGGGTTTACTGGGTGACCTCGCTCTGATGACCTCCCCAACATGGCCACTACATAGATGCATTCCAGGAACAAATTACTTATGATTGACTTGTTTATGTTGTTTTTTACTGTCTATTGCCTTTGTAACATTAGTTTCACATTTTTCTACTTTACTATGACAAGTATATACCATGAATAGTTGAAGTAACACTGAGACACATTGGTAAAACTTGCTCTAGATTTCTGACTAAGCACTCCTTGTATTTGCAGGCAGCTGAACATTCTGTAGTGGTGGCTATAAGTAGCTATAGCACTGGGGAAGATGCAGTGACACTCTTAAGCCTTTCAACTGACTGATTTTGATTTACTTGATCCTTGATTGATACTTGCTTTACATAGATGCACTATGTAACTTTTCTGGTGGAGGGTTTGTTACCTGCTTGTTTCTATGGATATGTCATTATTCTGCCAGGAACAGCTTTACTTTATATTTATTCAATTACAGATGGTTTTATAGCTCAAAGATACGCAGAAAAACTTGCATTCTGACGGTGAGCGGGGTTGCCTTTCCACGGATCTGACCTGTAACTTGGTCTGGTTTGGTCCCCGTGATGATAGAAAGGTTTAACACCATACTGTGAATATTCCAGACAAAGCAATAACATCTCCATGGAGAAAAGCATTTGATGGGCCTGATGGACCTTTAACAAAAAAGCTTTAAAAAGTAGTAAATAAATAGTAAACAAAGATAAAATAGTGTTATATTTCAAAATTGGGTATACAGTATAATTTCTGAAATCTTGACTGAAATCTTTACTAAGTATTTGTGAAATACTGGCACATTTTCACACATTTCTAATTTTGTTAATGTTTTTCAATATATTTTTTCCCTTCACTGTCGACTTGAAAAACAAGTGATTCATTAGATATACATTTTCTATATGTATTCTAGCCCTGGGTTACGTTTAGCCTATTATATATTGGGAAGGTCTTGCCCATAATGATTGAACCAGATGCACAGTGACAGTTAAAGCAGGCAGTGGATTTGGATCAGTCAAGTCCCTCCAGCGAGTTGATGATGACATCTCCTTAAAATAAATGATGGACACGGTAAGACAACTCTAACCTGGTGACAACATTTTAATGTACAGCACGATTGCGTTTAGCCTGACACTTTATCATGTTATCAAAGGCAACACTGGTGACATGGCCTAATGGGATTGGCAGAAGAGAGGTGGATTACTGTATATGAGGACATCAAAAAATCACTATTTAGTATGGCTTTGATTTATTATTGATTTTTTTTTTTTTTTGCTTGATTGTTTATTATGGTGTTGCCAGTAGGGATACACCAATATCGATGCTGAAAAATTTGCTGGATTGGGTATTGGTTTCATGACATCAGTTAGGTCGATACCTTGGCTAGGCCTCTAATTGGATGTAATAAGACTATTTACAGGCTGATTTTGGCCTAGAATGACTCATACTGTTTAATCTTTGATTCATATGAAGCTGTTCACTAATTATTTGAAGGATAAATAACAGTTGCATAACACAGTTGGATCTATTGTGTAGTAAGTTAACTGTGTTGTAAGGAAGTAAGTGCCATTTTCTCTCCCTACACTGGTATCGTTTAATATTGGATATCGACAGATCCTTAAAGTCATAGTCAGGGTGCAGTATCTCTCTGTCACCAGGCTTTGTTGAAGGACATGTAGGCTCTTGGTGATACTGTATACTGTATTTACTGTGTGTATACACAGTATAAGATAAGATAAGATATGCCTTTATTAGTCCCACAGTGGGGAAATTCCAGTGTTGCAATGCACAGTTCATTCACACTTCAGTATATAGTATACCGTGTGTGTGTGTTATAAATCTGTCTTTTAAACTGTACTGTAATGTTTTAACGGCCCTACATTAAACAAAATTGACTCTTGTGAGCTTTAAGCCATGTTACAATGTTAGTTTATTAGTCTGTCTACATCTTCAAAGCTCAAAATGCTCTGTTGCACCTTGAGTGGTAGTTTTTAAGTTAATAGCTGCCTTTTACCTTTAGTTGCGTAGAGATTGGCAATCCCTGGCTGAAATTATCCAAATGATTCTAGTGATTGTGTATGGAGTTTAAAAACACAGTGGAGCACTTCCCGTATTACCACATGACATCACAAGGTGGAACAGAGTGTTTTCTGTTTGAGAGAAGAACTCTTGCAGGATTTGTGTGTTAAACATGTGTGAATGAAACAAAACACAATTCCAGTTATGTTTTTGATGAAGAAACAAAATGATAACAGAAAATACTGTAATATACGGCCTGTAAAAGAGATGTAAAACAAACAAATGCATCTCTTTCTAGTTTTCATAAGCCACAAAAACAATTTCACAAAAACAGCCTTTGGACCATTGTATTCGTTGTTCCTTGTTATGACAGTGGTGAGTCATCTGTCTCACTGTGTTGGTAATTACTGAGTGCACTTTAGCAGCATTTCTCTGTTCACTGGGAAAGGGACGTGATTAGACGAAGGTGGTGGACAAACTATAAATACCCCCAATCCCCCGCCGCCCCCCCCCAGGACGTCCCGAAAAACTACCCTTTCAACGCCTCGTCACACTGCTATTAATACACCTGTGAGTTTGGGACAGGGTCATAGCTCATGTCTGTCTGATGCAAACCTGAAAAAGAATAAATCAGTGTACATACAGTATTACAAGAAGTATATTTTTAAGCACAGAAGAGTTCAGTTGCAAAAACTGATCTCCGTTTTGAAAAATTGGCAAAAAGTATTTTTCTTTTTATCATCTTCTACAGATATTATCAATGACAATAATTTACTGCCACTTTTATGAAGGAAGGATGGAATAATATTTATATTGTAGTAAAATACATTTACAATACAATACAATACACATTCTATACAAAGAGTAAACTGTAAGCCTCAGATCACATTTTAAAATGGAAATTGTCTGTTTTTGCAAATGAAATCTTCAAAATTATAACCTTCCCCAATAGATATATACCTGGATATATGTATAGAATTGGGATTGTATTGTCTACTAACACTGTAGAACAAAGAATGGCTTCACTAAACTGTCAGTGCCAAAGTATTAAAATACCTTGTTTCT
Organism: Taenioides sp. WSHXM2023; assembly: GCA_029959045.1. Lineage (NCBI taxonomy): Eukaryota > Metazoa > Chordata > Actinopteri > Gobiiformes > Gobiidae > Taenioides > Taenioides sp. WSHXM2023. Next base: position 10,844,375 of record CM057098.1, on the reverse strand, counting down.
TGGGACAGGTATGTTGGAGAGAGCGTGTTATACCATTTGGTCTATGGTGTCCCCGGCTGAAATATTTGTTTGCACTATCTGTTGTTAAAGGTCCTATATTATTGAAAATTGACTTGTGAGCTTTGAGTCATGTTATAATGTTGTTACTTCTTCAGAAACATACCTGGAGTTGTGTTTTTATTTCATCCACACATGTTTGAGTGACCCCTTGTTATTAGTCTGGCTACATCTCCAAAATTCAGAATGCTCAGTTCCACCTTATGCTGTCATGAAGCACTAGTTTTCAAGTTAACAGCTTCTTTTACACGTCGAGAGGAGCCAGCTGAGGTGGCTCGGGCATCTGTTCCAGATGCCTCCTGGACGCCTCACTTGGAAGGTGTTCCGGGCATGTCCCACCGGGAGGAGGCCCAGGGGAAGGCCTAGGACACGCTGGAGGGACTATGTCTCTCAGCTGGCCTGGAAACACCTTGGGGTCCCCCCCGGAGGAGCTGGAGGAAGTGTCCGGGGTGAAGGAAGTCTGGGAGTCCCTGCTTAGACTGTTGCCCCCGCGACCCGGCCCTGGATAAGCGGAAGAAAATGGATGGATGGATGGAGCTCCTTTTACGTTTAGTTCAGTAGAGATTGGCAATTCTAAGGCTGATATTATCCAACACAGTGGAGCACTTCCTGTATTACCACATAACATCACAAGGTGTTTTCCATTTAAGCAAAGAACTCACATAACATGTTAAACATGTGTGAATGAAACAAAACACAACTCTGAGTATATTTAATGTGGAAACAACATTATAACATAGATTAAGCTGGTTGCATGAGCCATGCTGATCTTTTAATAAAGGTGAAAAAAAAAAAAACTTCCATTAGTCCATTAATAAACAAGAAAAATAAATGTTTTGGAATTAAACTCTATAAACCTCAACCTCTGCCTTTGTTTTTCAGACAGGACGTGTGGATAAGAACTACCCCCTGGTCATCGGTCACTCTGGGCCTGTCCTGGACATTGACTGGTGTCCCCATGACGACAACATCCTGGCCAGTGGCTCCGAGGACTGCACTGCCATGGTAACACCAATCAGAAAGAGCAGTGTGGTGATTCACAGGGCACAGTTTTTAGGGAACAATGACTGTCTGAGAGAATGAGTCAGTGGTTAAAGCTGTCTTTTATGTGTTTTTAATAGGATAGTTGTTCTACTTGCGTAATCTCTAAATATTGCTAAATTAACTATATACCTTTTTTCAGTCTTTGCTGTTTCATGGAGTTGAGTTTTGTTTCATGCATGTAGTCCTGCATATTTTGGCTGTCTGCTTGTCAAAAGCTCACAACGTTAGGTTCCACTGCATGATGTCATGAGGTAATCCAGAAAATTCTGCACATTATAGTAGTTTTGTAGTTGTGATTGTCTGAATAAATCTAAGAAGGTACTTTGACTTTACAGTAATACTGTTGCACCTTAAATATATTGTTGTGGCTTTAATTGTTTAATTGTATTTACCATTTTTGTTAATTTTGTCTAACCTGTTCAACAATTTGAATTAATTAATTATAATTATACAACATAAAAGACCAAGTTGCCCAGAGGTATACAAAGTAAAGCAATAAAAAAAAAAAAAAATCAAAGTTGATGCAGCAGAAAATATAGAAACAGGTGGATGGTTAGAGCATTTCCAGAACTGCAGCTCTTGTCATGAAAAATTTTTCAGATGTGTTGTTACATGTGATTAATTTATTCAATACACAATTCATCATATTTTGATGCATATAGCTATAACATTTATCACATATCCGCAGATCAGATTCAAACAACTTATACTTCAGTAGTTCTCAATGTGCCAATTTAGTCTACATTCCTGTCATCCTTTGCTTTAGACCTTGTTTAGAACTACTATATATAGCGTGTGTAGTCCTTTTTAGACCTAAAATAGTTATTTTTTTTTACTTGGTTTAGATCCGGTGGTACTTGGTTAGAAAGGATTGAGAACCATTTGATATACTTAAAAATGCAGCAGTTTGTCCTACAGATCTAGTTTTGATGGACACTATACATGTGTACATACCTTTGCTCCAGTGCCTTTAAGTGTAGCTGAAAGTACTGTATGTGGAGCTGAGCACAGTGCACGTATGAGTAGTATGACAATGCATAGTTCACACATTAGTCTCTCTGTGGGAGGGTGGACTGGGTACTGCAAGTTACAAATACTGTCACCAACATGAAGTCAAACATGTCACTTCTGTTTTTGAATAGTTCTATTATTTTAATTTGCATTTAAAGGCGTACTGTGCGATTTTTCTGGTGAGGAGTGTGTCACTTGCTTCTGTCCATGGCCACGCAGTTATACATGGCCTTACAGTTCTACAGTATGACACTGAAGTAATCCATCTTACATTTACTCATTTACAGTCATTGTTTTTCTCAAACATATCTCTAAAAGCACCATTCTTACTGTGAGCAGGGTTGCCATGTCACAGATCTGACATGTAACTTGGCCAGGTAGTGTAATCTACTTGTCTCCATGGGAATGGATAAGTTTAATGCCATACTGTGGAACATTCCAAGCAAAGCAATAATATCTCCATGGAAATAAGAAGGTGGTGGATCTTCCCCCAGAAAAGTTACATAATGCATCTTTAACACAACAAAACAGAGAACTGGGTCTATTAAAACATGCTTCAGATTATGAGAGTAAGAAAGTCAATAGCTAAAACAAACAAACAAACAAACAAACAAACAAACAAACAAACAAACAAAAACAGCATGGATTTACGTGCAATGCTTGACATGTGAACATCCACTATCCTGCCTAAACTATGAAATGCTATGGCAGACTTTGATCAGCAGAGGTCAGTGTGTGGCTAAAAACAAAAGGTGATAACTATTCACTAAATGTTGGTTCAACTGTAAACATAAAATATACAATATGTAAATGATGTTACTGACATTTGTGCCTTTTTATCTGTAGTGTGCTGTTGTACTGTTGTGGTCCTTATTCTAAATGTCTATCACATGTCTATCAGCTCAGTACTATAATATATCTGCTATATATGTGGAGAGCAGCTTTCATACTTCAGAGTGTGATGGGGAGATAGAAATGTTGTGTCTCTCGTGGCAACAGCTGCTGATGGTGTAATGTTTTGCTTATGAGGGTTTGGGCAACCACATGGAGGGCAATGGCAGCTGTCTGTCCCAGAGCAGTGCCATGATGTCATAGTTTTATTTCGCTAAATACCTTTGCATTATTTCAAGCTGTTTATTTTGTGTTCACTGCTTATAAATTCCATTTGTACTAACTGACAAAGTCCTGACTAGTGCTGATTGACAAAATTGTGTCATAGTTCACATGTAGGTGCAGTCGTTTGTCACCCTGGTTATAAGCTGAGAGAGATGTCCAAACTTCTGTACTTTTATCTATTAAATTAAGTCATTGACAATGTGTGTCTTACCTTTGAAGGTGAACAATGAGCTGTATACCTATAATGTGTATAAGAGCGGATATATAGTGTACAAAGTATCTACAAATATATGCATAATATAGGCATAACATGTACTTCCACTTTTGGCTCTTCCTTTCCTCAAACTCCCCTGACACATGATCTGCTGGCCCTACCAGATCATTCCTATCTATCTATTTATCTATCACACATAATCAGATACTAATAAATCTTGCATATGTCAGTGCTGCAGTTCTGGTGGTAATTAATTTCACAAACTAATATCAGATTTTTATTTTTTTTTTAAGTACTAAATTTCCGCTCCGTCCTTCAGGTATGGCAAATTCCAGATCAGGCTCTGACCCGTCCCCTCTCGGAGCCTGTAGTGGTGCTGGAGGGTCACTCAAAACGTGTCGGGATCGTCACATGGCACCCAACAGCACGCAACATACTTCTAACAGCAGGTCAAGTGTAAAAGTCTTGCTTTTGTTCAATTACGGAAATCAGAGCATCTCTGCAGATCTGACCTGTAACTTCGCATGTGGCATTAGCTGCTTGTCTCCATGAACATAGATCAGTTTAAAGCCATACTATGAAGCACTCATGGCAAAGCAATAACATCCCCATGGAGACAAGCAGAAAAGTTACTTAGTTACACACAATCTATTAGCTGTCTTTCAACTGTGTCTCCTCCTCCCTCTCAGGCAGTGACAACCTGATTATCATTTGGAATGTGGGCACTGGAGAGCCCCTTATCTCCATGGACGACCACCCAGACCTCATCTACAGCATCAGCTGGAACCGAAACGGCAGCTTGTTTTGTACGACTTGCAAAGACCGACGTCTCCGAGTGTGTGACCCGCGCAAGAGGGAGGTGGTGGCGGTGAGTCAGCATTATATAGGTGACCTAGGGGCAAAATATGTGTAGTGTACTTTAACAATTCAAATGTAGACTCTATAGTTACACCTGTCAGGTCACTTCATTTTCTATGTAAACTCTTGTGTTTAAAACCTCCAGTAGATTGTTACTGCTACTACTACTTGCTACTTGCTTACTACTACTACTACTGCTTCAGCAATGTGTTTAAAGTTACATTCAGGTGTTTTTCTCACAAGGTTTGCCTATGTGTATGTACATTTTGACATTCCTCACACATAGTATTATTAGCACATATAAAACAGAAGCATTTTAAACTACTTTTAATATTTGTTTGCTGATCTTTAGGAACGTCTTGCTCCTCATGAAGGCATCAGGCCGATGAGAGCCATTTTCACCAAAGACGGAAACATCTTCACAACAGGCTTCACCCGCATGAGTCAGAGGGAGCTGGGCCTCTGGGACCCGGTGAGAATTTAATGGGAGGGCCTATCAAAATATTGACATTGACACAACACTTAACTATAGTTTTCGTTGTGTTTCTCATTTTCAGACAAACTTTGAGGAGCCTATTGCACTATTGGAGCTGGACACAAGTAATGGTGTGTTGTTACCGTACTATGACCCAGATGCAAACATGGTATACCTCTGTGGAAAGGTACAAATCCATATTTGATAACATACATATAATAAACATGGCAAATAATATTATCAGTGTATGTTTATGATATTATGTGTATTTTGTGCTCAGGGAGACAGCAGTATCCGTTACTTTGAGATCACAGAGGAGCCTCCGTATGTGCACTACCTCAACACCTTCAGCAGTAAAGAGCCACAGAGGGGGATGGGCTTCATGCCCAAGAGGGGGGTTGACGTTACCAAGTGTGAGATCGCCAGGTACAACACTGCAGACTGTTATGTTGCTATTCCATCACAAAACAGTAATTGTACTGGGATCATACCGTGATGGAGCTTTTTTCAATCTCTGTTCCATTAGGAAATTTGTAAACTGTAAAATTTTATCTTGCCAGATTTGCTGAATGACAGCCTAATTGTACAAATCTTTATTCTAAATGCCTTTCCAGGTTATTCAAGCTCCTTGACAAGAAGTGCGAGCCCATCACAATGACAGTGCCCAGAAAAGTAAGACTCCACTCTCCTCCTCTGTGTTTCTACATTGTGCACACTCATTCATCGCCTTACCTGTGTTTGCTTTGGGACAGTCTGACCTCTTCCAGGACGACCTGTACCCGGACACAGCAGGCCCAGAGCCTGCCATGGAGCCTGAGGAGTGGCTGGACGGGCGTGATGAGGACCCCATCCTGGTGTCTTTAAGGGAGGGCTACATCCCACCCAAAAGTCGAGAGCTCAAAGTGTCCAAGAAGAATGTGCTGGACTCCAGATCCACCACCAGGCGCAGCATGTCCACCTGTGACACCAACAGCCTCCCGGTAACTCTTTGACCTTTGACCTATAACATCTACGTGACCTCTGCATGATCTCAATTAAACTCTTCCTACATTTGTACACATTTTTCTACCTACAATCACAAGCTGTGGAATTGTGTCAAAAGTGAATGAAATATCAATGAGAGCAACTCTGCACTACACAAATGTGGATTCACCTAATTCATAGTTGCTCTCATACTCAACAAATAACATAATTAATACTATACATAAACAACAATGTTATCCTGCAGCCCAACATGGTCTAAATTAATGTTTTAAAAGCACCATGCTTTGTTTGAATTATTATATAGAATGTACACAAAAAGAGATTGAATAAGTCACTCAGAAATTAAATATGTAACCTAGGATATTTATTTTGGGTGCATAAAAATAAAAATGCACATGATATGCATAAACATATCTTTACATGCCTCAAGACAAAATCAGGTATAGGCTAAAGCTCCTCATTATGCCAAAGTTGCCATAAAACCTATATTTACTTTTCACTTTTTTGAACTGCTTCCACTTCTGTCATCTTAACTGCTCTGTACCACACTGTTCTTGACCTTCTCCTTTTTCCTCTTTGTTGTTTCCTCTTCCTCCTTTCCCTCTCCTCTCTTTCTTTCTTTCCTCTGATGGTCCAGCCTCAGTTGCTTGAGCGATTGTTGGAGGAGCTACAAAACCTGAAGGCCACGGTTTTGTCTCAGGAGAAGAGAATCTGTGATCTGGAGAATAAGCTCTCGCAATACACCAATGGCACAGCTTAATGTGCACAACATGCAACCGCTGTGAAAAACTAGTTGGACTCTCAAAATTTTTCATATTTTGGAAGTTGAGTTTTAATGTTTTCTATCAACAAACCATATCTTGATATTAAAGATGACTCAAGTAAATATGCAGTTTTAAATGATTATTGCATGGCCCACTGTGCATCCGAACCAGAAGTAACTAGTGAACAGGACAAAACACAGTGTGGCGCTCACCTCACAGCAAGAAGGTTTAAATCCCAAACTGGGGCCTTTCTGTGTGGAGTTTGTATGTTCTGCCTGTGTCTTCATATTCCTCCATTAACCTGTAACATGCACAATAGGCATTTCCAACAGCTAGGCAGTCCTGTCCAAGCCAAGCACAACATCAGATGGGTCCCAGACGCTGCAACCTGATGCTGCAACTGTGGCTGTAAGTTAGGATGAACAAAAAAAATGCATACAGAGACAAAGTACACTGTAAAGTATACTGTATTCCTTAACCACTATGCACAAATCTCTATACATATTCTTATCTTTCTATATAGTATGTCTGCGTTGCTTTAAAACAATTGTTATGAAGTTGTATTTTGCTTTTACTTGGGTTATATAATAATAAGAAAAACGTTTGTTGATGTAAAGATGTTTAAGCACAACAAATATGCAAAAATATGAGAACAAATACTTTTCCTCAGCACTGTAATACATAGTTTGAACTGGTCTGAATTCAGATTATTGTAGACAAATATCTCCCTTGCATAGACAAGGAAATCCTGATCTCCTGCACTGAAAGGTGAAGTATGTATAAGAATGCTAAAAGTGGAACATTTTAAGATCATTTTATGTCTATGATGTTTTATATTGAGCATTTGTATCATCTTAATGTGCCTTTGATGCTGTGGGAATTGATCACATTTACAGTGTATTTATGAGCAAGTGAAGAGCAGGATGTGAGAGGAAACGGGGGCGTACATTTGAAGGATTTGTGTATGTTGGATTAAAGTCTACACTAACTTTTTATACATTTAAATAAAATGACAATGACAGAAAAATAGAAAAATTAAATTCCAAAAAGATTAACCATATTAAATAAAATATATGCCTTATTTCAGAAAGGAAGACCCAAGTTTTCAAAATGTAAATAGTTATGAAGGGTTCAGGACAATTTTTAATCATGTCATTTGTTTTGTGTTCTGTACAATAGACACAGTGACCACAATAAAGCAGTGTTTTTTAAACTCCTTTGCAATCTGCTTATTGCATTTAGCAAATATCTAGGCTTTAATTGAGAAAAAGATTTGGATATAAATTCATGTTATTACATATGTTTGTATGTTTAATTTCAGAAATACACATTTTGGCACAACAATATACAAAAACAATAAGGCACACATACTAGTTTTAGTAATGCTTTTTTCTGTGTTTTTCAAACAGCAAGTGTAAAGGTCTGCAAAGTAAGAGTGCAGAGTAATACCAACAAACAATACATGTATTGTATTCCATCTTTATGAGCAAAAAAAAGTTAAGATTAATTTACAGTTAAAAAACATAATTGAATGTAACAATGAACATTGAAGGCCTGAGCGGTTTTGTGCTCTGCTTTTTAAGGAATCAGCTTCATTTATTTTGGCTTTTTATTTTGTCACAGAAAAAAACAAAAGGATTAAAGTGGTGAGAAAAAGTACAAAGTTTGTTGGAGTACTTTTGGTGGCCAAAGATGATGGAGAGGTTACAATGCTATTATAGGAAATGGTACAAGTGTCAACATTCCCCACTCTGTCCACTGCCAGTAACTGCATGGAGGGCGAGCAGCAGGAGGCACTGTAGGACACCTTGATGATGTTTGCATTTTGGGGGTCTGGACTCGTGGTGAGGGTCCCATTGCCCTCTTTCAGACTGACCCGCTCCACACCTGTCCCATCGGCACCATCACTGACCTGCGCTGTGAATGACCACCGGTAAGAGCTGCAGTTTACAGAGCAGTTGGAGCGAATACTCAAGAGTTCACACACAGGAGCTGAGAAGTCTGTCACCTGGTGGAGGACAAGGGCACAAACATGAGGCAAATTCTATTAGTGCTGCAGCAATAATTTACAATATAAAACTCATCAAAGGGGAACATTCCTGGTGGAGGTGGTGTCATTTGGCCTGGTTGCCTCACATTCTCGTAGAGATATACAAGTTTAATGACATACAGTGGAACATTCTAGACAAATCAATAATATCTCCAGGGAGACAAGCAAATAGCATAAGTTCCACCAGGAACATTACATAGTACCCTTTTAACATGTTATTATGGTCCTTATTGCCACAATTGTATTCACCTCATTAAAATAATATGCAAACAAATCTCGTGTAATATTAACTGGTTGCTTTCAGACATGAGAATGAGAAGATGTCATTCTCCAAGATGGGAGGCAACAGACAGTCTTCCCTATTATATAATATCCAATTCCACAAAGGGTGGACCTGATCATTCCAGTTAGTGACTATAGGCCCTAGGATACATTATGCTCCAGCATTTGACCTGCCCCTCTTTTATGACTGTTGTCATATTTTGAAACACGTTTTCCTAGATATTTTCATGTAGTATGTAATTTTCCATCTTACAAAGGACTGTATTGTTTTTGTCATTCAGCAACATAAGTCTAAACCTACACATATATAGTATTTATGTGTAGTCAACTGCAGTCTACAAGTTTATGCATTATGCGCATAGCATTAATCCAACTTTTTTACCTCTAGAATGCAGGGACTAGCTTAATGTAAAAGATATAAATTACTAAGATTTTAGATATTTATAAACGTTACAAATGGTATTACAGTTTTATTACAGTAGCTGTGGTATTAAACAAGCAGGGGCTGTGCGTTATGCAGTTTTAACACAGAGGAACTATGGCTCTGCATTGTGCATTAAACAGCACAGGTTGTTTTTACATAATAAACCTTCTCATAGTGAATGTCATTCCCGCAGATTATTGGTATCTTACTGTGTTGAAGACAGAGAAGCGCAGCACCACATAGTTATCATCCCCTTCAGGAGTCTCGGCCTCTATGGTCAGGGTCACATCACTGCCGGACGGAGTGTTGAGAGGAGCGGAGAGCGTCACTGTACCGTTTGTGCTGTTCCCACTCCCCATCACTAAAGTGCTCGGGTAAGTTGATGTAAAACCCCGATTATTGGTAGCTCTGATGGTGACATTGACCCCAACTTCACTGGTTGATATTGTAAAAGGCACAACAAAGGGGGTCCCTGGGGTCAAAAGGTCGTCTGCAGTGGCCTAAAACAATTAATCAATAATTAATAAACATACTGAATATTCTTGCCAAGTACCATTTTACACAAACACAGTATATGGAAAAATCAAGAAAATGCTACTAAAAGAAAAAAAAAAACAACAAAGACCTAAATTATAGGATTAGGGTTAGACGATATTGGCAGAATGGATTTCAATATTCTTTATTATCCTGATAACAAAAATCAGATATTTTTGCTATCTGTCAGAAAGATGCTTAAACGTGCCAGTAAATGATTTTGTTGAGGGTTAAATACAATATAGCTCACAAATTATGCTATGTGAATGGACTGTAACCATAAAAGTGCAGAAGGGAGTAAGTAGTCTCTATTCCTTTTATATTGTTATCAGTTTTGCATATAAATGATACATTCAACATTCTAATTTTGAATAGCTTGTTAACTTAATGCTATCGAACCCACCTCTATGATGAACCATGTCTACATCAAATCTTATATGGAGCTGGAAAAGTAAAAGTCTAGGTATACCCAAAGCTAAAAAACAGTTAGTACAACCTGCACCTCAGATTGAGAAACACTGTAATAAAATACCTACCGTAATAGTGAGATTGGAGGATGTAAAGCTGGTTGGTGACTGGCGTTGGAAAACAGAGGTGCCGTCTTTCCCTTTGACTTGCACTACAAACTGCCCTGATGGGAGTGTGGCAAACCTGACGAGGAAGGTCCCCTCTTCAGCCTGTACCACTCCAGGGACTGTGTTTGACCCCTGTGCCTCCACTAATGCCACCTCTGACACTGTCGCAGAGTCACTCCCAGTTAGGCTCACCACAAGGTAGCCCTCAACACCTAAACACAGTAAAATTACAATATGTACTATGGTCTGAACCAAAACATAACTTGCTAGGCAATGTGTAGAATGGAACAGGATTATTAAAGCAAAACCATTTAATTGTACATACCAACTTTTGGGCGTGTCTCAAGGGTGTCATATCCACCAAAGGGTCCTTGGGAAGCTTGCACAAAGTCAACCAGGAAGTCAATTGAGCTCTGACCTGACGGTATAAAGTTACAGATTAATTATGTTTTTTTTTCTTTCAACAAAATCAATTACCTGGGAACCTGCCAGTGGAACATTTTGTACTGTACTATGAGCAGTTGTTCCTTTTCATTAAACACAATAAACAGTATTCATGGGTTTCAGTTCTTTATAGACACTAACTACTAGTACTTTTGACCAGTGGCGGCTGGTCAGTAGACGGCGCAAGTACAGGGTGTAGCTCAGAGCGAACTTGAATCAAGTGATTGGTCTTCATAAACGTTTATCACACACCTGACCTATTGTGATTCAGCTGCTCTCTCCCACCTAGCCCCAACTCTCCACTGGCATCATGTTACTACTATAGGCTCATGAATGCATATCAACAGTGCTGTGTGCTGTACAAATTATGGCAAGTTCAACTTCAAGTCAAAGTGCGTCCGAGGAACAGTTTTTAGGGAGTAAATTACTGCCGTCATCGGGATCCGGGGCATTCGCTCGCTGCTCTATCCGCCTCTACCTGCTTGTTTCTTGACGGCAAAGTTTCACCTGGGCATAGCGCACAGAAGGCTTAAGTCCACCTAGTGCCCTAATGCTAATATAGACTGGCCGTAACTTTCAGATTTAAGTGGGAAGTAGGATTAAGACTAGTTTTACGACCAGCTCGTGAACTCGGCTCCTGGACCATGCGTCGCGGACATGACTGGACCGGGACTTGGACCAGTTTCATCTCTTTAGAATGGACGATAATACACTTTTGGAGACAGAACCAACAGGAAAGCAGATAGAGGATACACTCTGCTTCAGTCCTCTGGAGAAGGTTAGGTTCTCGTTAGTTTCCTAGACTTCTGAGGAGAAAGCAGAGGCTGGGGACTCAGAGGTGGACTCGTCCATCACCCTGGCTGAAGTCACTGAGGTGGTTGGCAAGGTCCTCAATGGCAAGGCTCTGGGGGTGGATGTGATCCGTCCTGAGTATCTTAAGTCTCTGGATGTTGTAGGGCTGGCTTGGCTGACACGTCTCTGCAACATTGCGTGGTGGTCGGGGACAGTACCGCTGGACTGGCAGACCGGGGTGGTGGTCCCTCTGTTTAAGAAGGGGGACCAGGGGGTGTGTTCCAGTTACAGGGTAATCACACTCCTCAGCCTCCCCGGCAAGGTCTATTCCAGGGTACTGGAGAGGAGAATCCTTCTGATGGTTGAACTTCGGATTCAGGAGGAGCAGTGTGGTTTTCGTCCCATCCGCGGAACACTGGACCAGCTCTATACTCTCCACTGGGTGCTTGAGGGTTCATGGGAGTTTGCCCAACCAGTCCATATGTGCTTTGTGGATCTGGAGAAGGCATTCGACCGTGTCCCTCATAGGATCCTGTGGGGAGTGCTCTGGGAGTATGGGGTCTTGGGCTCTTTGCTAAGGGCTGTCTGGTCCCTGTATGACCGGAGCAGGAGCTGTTATCGCATTACCGGCAGTAAGACGGACCTGTTTCCAGTGCATGTTGGACACCGCCAGGGCTGCCCTTTGTCACCGGGTCTGGGTGGGTGGAGAGTCCTTGCCTCAAGTAGAGGAGTTCAAGTATCTCGGGGTCTTGTTCACGAGTGAGGGGAGGATGGAGCGTGAAACTGACAGGCGGATCGGAGGCAGTGATGTGGTCGCTGTAAAAGCGAAGAGGGAGCTGAGCCGAAAGGCAAAGCTCTCAATTTACCGGTCAGTCTACGTTCCTACCTTCACCTATGGTCATGAGCTTTGGGTAATGACCAAAAGGACAACATCACGGATACAAGTGGCCGAATTGAGTTTTCTCTGCAGAGTGGCTGGGCGCTCCCTTAGAGATAGGGTGAGGAGCTCAGTCACACGGGAGGAGCTCGGAGTAGAGCTGCTGCTCTTCCACGTCAAGGTGGATCGGGCATCTGTTCCGGATGCATCCTGGACCCCCTGTTCCAGGCATGTCCCACCAGGAGGAGGCCCCAGGGAAGACCCAGGACACGCTGGAGGGACTATGTCTCTCGGCTGGCCTGGGGACGCCTTGGGGTCCCCCCGGAGGAGCTGTAGGAAATGTCCGGGGTGAAGGAAACCTATGAGTCCCTGCTTAGACTGTTGCCCCCGCGACCCGGCCCCGAATAAATGGAAGAAAATGGATGGATGGACAGTTTTAGGGAAATCTGAGGACAGAGCCTCACAGAAAAATAGTGCGTAAATGAACTCATGGGTCGATGGAGCTGCTCCGGTGTTCTGCCGTGTGTGTCGTAGGAGCGGCGCTGATGTCATGCATTCGTGTTGTGACTGTAGCCTCTTACTGTAGTTTTGCTGACGCTGTTGGGGCTGGTTGTGAGTGATGTGTCAGATTGTGTTGTTGGGGCTGGTTGTGAATGGTCTGTTTCTAGCATTCATTATAATACTATATAGCCTATATATAATTCATATATTTATAATATATACATATATGTATTATATAAAATATATGTATTATATAAAAAAAATATACCACCAGCCGCCACTGCTTTTGACCAATCATTTTCAGATAAGAGTGCAGGGAGATATACAACTCTATGGGAGATCTATTGTTTGTAAGAAATATCCAAACTACTATCCACAAATTCTACCATAGAATTCTGACCTGTCCTCCAGCTTTTAAACTACAGACATTCTAGAAAGTTGTCACATGACATTTATAATAAATATACGAGACCTCATGATTAGCAGTTCTTAATATTAGACTAAATTTTGAATGCTGACCTATGACTTTCAGGGTGTAGGGGTTAGTTGAGGACAGTTTGAGTTTCCATTCTCCTGTTTGCACTGTGAGCCTCAGTGTCTGGAAGTTTCCCACTGACTCTGAGGAAATGACCAGGGTCCCGGATGTGCCGCTCTGGGTGGCTCCTACAAATTTTAAGTATAAACAAAAAACATGTATGCAATAGGATTAGGTCAGATTTTAAAAACATCAATACCTCATTTAAATATTTGAATTAGGTTTTTTGCATTTTACTGAGTTGCATTTGAAATAGATTTTTTTTATGGGAGGCATTTTACATATGCTTTATACTGGACTAAAACTGTTACACTGTCAAATGTCAAATAAACAAATTGCAATTCTGCTAAAAATATCATATGAAACTTTGGATTATAGTAACTGAATACTAATTGAGTTGTGTTACTCACCTGACGGGCTTGTCAAAGTGTAGCTGATGCCGCTGCCTGTGGTGTAAACTATAACTTTGGTCATGGTTTTATCCACAGTGAAAAGGAAGGTCTCTGTGACTCCAGGGCTACGGGCTGTTTGTAGGAGAGTCACCTGAAACAGATGAACTGATGACAACAGAAGATTTTGCAGTTACATAAAGACTTTAACAGTTTCCAAAAAACTCCACCGAAACAACAAACAACAAAAATCAATAAAAAGTATAATTAATCAATTTAATCTTGCTAGTCCTATATAATCAGTCAAATCAAATAAAAGCAAGACTAGATATATAAAATTTCAACCATTTTGCTATTTGGTCCCAACTCTTTTGAGATTTTTAAGGTTGTGCCATCTATTTAATGCCAAATTATATTTACTAAATTGGTAAAAGTTTAATACATTAAATAGTGAGAACAAAGAGGCATTTTGGTCCATAAAGGTTTTTAAACAAAGATTGCCTGTTTATTTAGATACATCCCAAAGGAAATTTCTTTTAATTTCTTTTTTTCCCTCACCATAGAGTTGATGGATGCCTCAGTGATGATGCTGGAGGCTGTTGAGAGGCCACTTTTGGAGACCTCTATGGCCAGCCCTCCTGAGGCCTGGGCCAGATCTTTGTACAGCTGAGAGTCCATGGCTGTGATCCGAGGGGTGGGGCTGCGCCTGCGCCGATTGGTGGAGACGGAGTCTGTGATCAGGAAGTTCACCTAAACACAAATAATAACAAAAATAACATTATGAACATTATGAACTTTGTTAAGAAGCACTAATCTGCACAAAAAAATGACATGTGTTACAAAACAGTACTATACAAAATATGAAATGTGTTGTTATAATAATAGTGTAATTGTCTATAATGTACATGTTATGTATTTAAATACTTTTTAATCTAAATAGTAAATAGTATTAATAAATTAATACATTTTAAATAGATCATCTCAAAATCAACATTATGCTTGTGATCAGCATAAAATAATCAAATAAAAAAGGTGACATAATAAATAGGGTCAACACAATTATTTTTAGGCAATGAAGATGGAATTTATAATCTTTACATATTTGCATTTTTAATGTTCATTAATATGTGCTATTGGCTCCATACTTTACAAATAAAAAAAGCCAGCGTCATTAAACAACCTTTTCCTGACATAGGAAAATGGAGACAAAACACTCACCACAGTCTGGGTCCTCTCTATAAGTGCAATCACTGTGCTTTTTAAGTAAGTGTCTTTGGCTCCAGCATCAGTAAAAAGGAATATTTCTGAGTTAAATGGGGCTGTGGTTAAAGCCAGCTGCACAGAGAAAATAAGGATAAATTCAATGTTATTTTAGATAAATTCGAAGAATTTTGTTACCACAGCACCTGTAGCCCTGATAGACTCAACTCTGGCTCGTCTCCTCCTCCACTTGGCGACAAATCATTGATCACGCGTTTGAAAACTTGGGGATCAGTAGTTTTTGTCAGGGGTCCCACATCTAAAATTAAAATGCAATATCAATGCATCTAACAGACATACATCAAGTTTAAATGTGAAAATAAGTGAATAGTTAATAAGAGCTTTGAATCATGGTTAAAATGTATCAAGTGATTAGGGAAAAGAGTTAAACCAGTACAAGGGTAAATGGGACCTGATAGTTCCTTGTGCTGGATTAATGCTTTGTTTTCATAAGGTTGATAGTTTTGCATTTAGAGCACGACTAATACAGCAGTATGTCTTATCAAATACATCCTCTTACATGTTACACATACTTCCAGGCATGTATCACTAAGGTTAGCTTGAAATAGATTTGTTAGGTTTTCAGTCCAGAGGTTTCTCCTACCATAACTAACTACGTACACAACAATTCATTTTAGGGGGTTAGCTTTATAATATATGAATTATTACGTTTTTTTCAATACAAAGTGAATTGGAGCCGGAGTCGATAGAGCTGGAAGCTCGTCCATGCTTATTTTGTATTTGGAGTGCGCTAGCTAGCGGGTTAGCTATGTCCATTTATATATATAATCTATGGTTGCACAGTTCAAGAGCAGGTGAACTGAAATATTTGTACTTGACAATAACTTGCTGATGATTATTATATCATATATAACATCTGTGTACCTGGGTCACTGAATGGCACGAGGATGTACACTGAGGGCTCATTGTCCGTGCCCACTTCAGTGTTGATGATAGTGTTAGTGACCACCTTCACTGTGTCAATGTCATCGCTCATACTTTTGGTCACATCAATCACAAAACACAGAGCTTTACTGGACCCTTT
Source organism: Taenioides sp. WSHXM2023 (assembly GCA_029959045.1). NCBI lineage: Eukaryota > Metazoa > Chordata > Actinopteri > Gobiiformes > Gobiidae > Taenioides > Taenioides sp. WSHXM2023. The sequence continues at coordinate 10,828,144 of CM057098.1, read as the reverse complement.
GGAAATGCCCATCAACCTGAAACATGCAAAATGTACACGTTTGCAAATGTGTATCTTTTATTATTTGTGTGTATATGTGGGCAAGTATTCATCACATTGTGGGGACTGAAATTTGTACACAATACATGACACACTACCTTTGTGGGGACCAGAAATCAGGTCACCATGAGGAGAATCCTCCAATATTAGATCAATAACATGATCAATGACAAGTGCACTCTGTAATTTTTCTGGTGGAGGTCTGCCATCTGCTTAATAGATATTAAAGAAGACCTATTATGATTTTGTCTGCTATATAGTTATAATCTATGTCGTGGATCATTATGTAATCTAATCATTTTTATTTTAAATTGTAATACTGATCTAAAATGAGTTAATAAAAGAAACAATTCCGTTAACTTAAGCATTAGAAAACTGCAGTGCCCACTGGGAGGAGACATTGCTGTAAACATAATCACCACAAGGAGTCGGCACCCCTGATGGATAGCTGCAGATCACACTAGCGAGCAGCAGATTTTTTTCATTTGTACCAAAATTACTAAGTGACACTGTCAAATCATACTTGTATCACCGATTAATAAAACACAATTGGAGAACAAAGTAAGTACAGAGAAGTGGGCATATACCCGAGACAGTAAAAACGCAAGTTGTTCGGCAACATGGCTTCTTGAAAATAATTGATTAAAGATTACTCAAACATACAACTTACAACACTGAGTGTAAATGGTGAGGGGAAACAACTATAACAGGGTTAAGAGCTCTAAAAAGTCAATTTTGCATAATAATAATTCCTGTTAAAGTCTTTCTTTGGCTGGTATATTCCACAGTATTCAAGTTATCTTTTTTGCATTTATTCAGTTACTGATGTCCTGCTTGTCAAGTTAATCTCCACTAAAAAGTTACAAAGTGCACCTCATGTTCTGTTACCTAGCAACTATACTGTAAACAAGGGCCAAAACTTCTCCAAATAGTTATGATTAGACAAACAAAAATAGATGACGACAACATAAAAATGTGTTAATTGTGCATAAATTGTCCCTTCATTTTGAGTGGAATTTTCAGTGTTGATGACGTAGGTAGAACTTTTTTCCCAGAAACTGCCACTTGATTGAAGCTATGATAAATGTTTATGACAGGTACTATCCTACCAAAACAAGTAATAAACAGAAAACACAAAAACCTGCACTTAAAAGAGATAACATTAGGATCAGAAATAAACGTGTGTGTGTGTGTGTGTGTGTGTGTGTGTGTCTGTGTGTGTGTGTGTGTTTGAAGTATTACTGAAGAAATTCTTTGTCCCCGGCGGCCCCTCTGATGTCCTCGAGTAGTTGGCTGGTTGCAGCGATGGCCAGGTTAGCTGCCTGAGTGTGGAGGTGACCGTGACTAGCCCCAAATGTGTCTTTATTGATTCCACCTTTTGGCTTAATCTTACTGGTTTGATCCAAACTTCCTCCATGACTGCATTTACCTAAAACGTGACAACATATTTTAATCATGTCTGAACTATTATATTTTTTATCATGTCTGAACTGCTGTCAAACATGTCACATGATGTTACAAAATTGTTAATTCTATTTAAATACTCTTTTACCATAGTGTCTTTGCTGCAGTAACACTTCTATACTACTATAATATATTCTATTTATAAAAAAAGGAAAACTTTATTTTACCAAACATTTTAGAGCACATATAATTTTTGGGACATTTGACATTAGAAAACACTTGAGTCTATACTGTCTGTTTGCCTGTGACACAGTTCCATGTTTGCACTGTCAGCAGATGACTCAGGGTAATAATAACTCAGACGAGCGATGTCTGTCTGTCAGAGAGTGAAAAATCTATCCAAAAAGGACCTGAAATTGTAGCCCTCAGTTAAGATAGAAGAAGTAGGCCAAATGTTTTACATTGCAAATAGACACACTGGAAATAATATCTCCCTGTCTCTGGGTTAAATGCTTACACCACAGGTCAGACTACATTTTTGCACTGCTGCAAGCAGAGAAGTCATGCAAAACAAAAGTTGACAAGCAACATTTTAGATTTAAGATAATGTAGATTTATATGCTGTTGCCGAAGTCATCCAAAGATCAAGGATACATGCTTAGTATAACCTTGTATTACCCCATTTAAAAAAAAAAAAGCTACACATAAAATATGTGTGTAGAATCCCTCAGATTACATAAAATATATGATTAGTTTGTAATTAATTGTAAAACACAATCCTCAATATTTTTACAAACCCATCATTATTAAATATGTAATCTTATTGATCAAAAAAGAATTTCACAACAAAAGCAGAATCCACTTCTCCCATATTACAGTAATATCTATTCATACCTAAGTGTAAGAATAATTTCTACTACTTGAACAAGGCACTGACCTGCTGGTTTTGTTGAGACGATGGGTACGACGCCAAAGTATCCAGATGTAAGAACCTTCTCTGCAATTATGTCATCCAAAATGTTGTTTTTACAATCATCGCCATTACAGTTACGGCAGGTCGCTCTGGTTGGTGCTAAATAGAAAACACAAAACACTTTAAATATTCTGTCATTTGAGATCTGTTGAGCGTACAAATGGATTTAAATAAACATCACCTGTTTGTACTTGTTTGAGCTGAGTAAATATTTAATGAATCTTTCTCAGCTTACCGGCAATGTTTCCGATGGTAGTGTCTGACCTGATCAGATTCGCATTGGGGGCCGTGTTTCCTATTTCCACCCAGTTACTGTGACTGTAGAAGTCCTGGGTTCAACAACAAACATTTTGGTAAAATAGTCTTTCATCTATCATTTAATGGAACCATATTATGTAAAAGCAGATCTTTATCATGTTGTCCTTAACCAAAAAGTATGTAAACATAAAACATAAAAAAAAAACTATCTGTATCTATATATATATATTTAAATATACATTAAATAAATAATAAAGGTTATTAGTCAAATTGAACACAATATATTTTCATCAGTTACTCAAGTATAATGTAAATATTTAATAAAACACTACACATTTGTTTTTTATGATTCTGTACTAGTTACCTGCAGTGGATGTAAAATCTCTCCAAGCTGTTGTCTGGCTGTGTCATAGTTTCCCTGTTTGTTGCTGGCTTTGACTGACTGTAGCCCCTCAGTGATGATCACTCTTCCTCCGGCAAACCTCTCCTCATCAAAGTGAAAGCTGGCGTTCAGGGCATGTTGGATGTCCACCCGCACATTTCTGTAGGTGATGAGATAAACAGCCTGACGGAAAGACTTGGAGGATTGGGTAGATTTGCAGGCCAAAGCTACAGTCTCAAACGTGTAGGGCTGTGACTGTAGAAGAGATTATTAGATTAAAGAAACTGATGTACAAAGACGTGAATGATACAACTTAATCAAGTAGAAAATGAAAACAAAAAGTTATGGTTAAGGTGTACTTTATTGTCCTAGTAGAGAAATTTCTCTTCTGCATTTGACCCATCCTTCAATGCTGCATCAGCAGTGGGTGCCAGAGTGCGGCACCTGGATACTAATCTCCAGATCTTGACCTAGGCTTTGTCAGGACTACCTTAGTGGGAGGTTTTTATTTGTGCCCAACTCAAAACCAATAGTATTTAAACTATTTAAATTTATCTGTGAGCGATGTTTCAACTGAGTGATCTCCTGAGGCAACAATCCTTTCATTTAGAGATTGTTTATCCTGTTGGTTGTAGAAAATGCAATGAAATGAAATGAAATGAAACTAAAAGCAGCATGGATAAAGGTGCAATGATGTGACTATTTAAAGAGGAAGAGATAAAGCAAGTTCCTAGTCTGTGAATTGTGTTCATTGACAATGGCAATAAAAGCTTTTCTGATTCTGATTCTGATTCTGATATGAATAAAGTAGGCCCACTGTATAAGGCAAGCTAATAATAAGTATGCAGCCACTATAAGGAAACTACAGCCATGTGCCATGTTAAACAAATGAAATAGCAGAGTTTAAAATTACAGGAAATGTGAAGTCAGTTCCTTCAGTTTGAGCTACAGAGCGGCAGGCGTGCAGCGTGGCATTTAGAATGGCCATCCTTGTGATCTCCAGATGACTGAGGGAGTCCCCAGGCAGGATCGCAAAGCTCTCAGCTCCAGGATTCAAGAGCAGTACAAGCGACAATACTGCACACAGCAATGCAGCCATCCTCCTCTCTCTATTCTTCTGTGCAAGAGACAAACACCTCAGTAATAGGTTGGGTTCACATGACTCTCTTCACATCACTTTCATAACATTATAAACTATTATTATACTGATAATAATCAAAATTCTGTGGTAGACTTTGCATTTTAACTTTCAAAATGCAATGCCTGATAAATTATTAATTAAAACAGTGGTATTATCCAGAACTAAAAAAAACGAGATTACCAAGTGATTTTTTTTTTATCCATCTAAATCTCTAATAAAAATGCAAAAGTGCAAAATTTGTGGATTTTCTGTTAATCAAAAAAAAAAAAAAAAAAAAAAAAAAAAAAAAAAAAAAACTCCAACAGGCTTACTGTTTAGACCTCTGCCCTCCATCTAAAATCATGACATGCAGTTAAAAAATATCATCATCAATACAACTTATTAACGCTGGCATAGGTGCAATGATTGTAGCGTTTGAAGTGACAGAGCATGAAAAAAAGCAATGAAAACAATTAATAACTGTCACTGTATTAAACAACCAAGTAATACATTAAACATTCATTACATTAACAGTCATAAATCTTTAAGTTGGGTATATATGAGCTTTAAACGTGTACTGTACCTGGTGTCTTGTAGAGGTCCCGCATCGCTATTGTGTCAACAGCTTTGTGTGTGCATTACTCAAAAGGGTGGAGCCGCGTTGGACTTTTTGTACCTTTCTTACCTTAGTTACTTAGGATTATTATTGCACAGGTGATGCACTGAAATATACTGTAAATATGCTGCTGCCCAAGTCATCCAAAGCTCAACGATATATAGAATACATGCGTAGTATAACCTTGTGACAAAATGACAACAATAATTTACACTGTATTTTGAAGCAACAGAATCGTTTCCTGTGAAAAGTGCAGGAAGCTGGATTTGAGAATCCAACCAAATAAAATTAAAACGAACTGATGTAAGGTAAGGTAAAAGGTAAGTCGGTGTTGCTACAAAATATATTTGCAATGCCTGTCCGACGTTACTATTTGTGTAATTAAACTGAAAGCATCACAGCTTCATGGGCAGGTTATTTAGCTTGGACAATGTACAGCTGGCGGTGCTGCCAGTGGATCTGTCTATTCATCAGTTCAAGTACAGCCTCATGTAAGATAATGGAAACATTAAAAGTGCTTCAAATGTAAACATTTAGCCCTGTAAGCAGCAACTAAGCCCCATTCACCAAACAATGTGCTTATTAAATTAACTAGGGATAAGACACGAATTTCGAATAGTCGAATATTCGTTATACGTTCAAATATCGAATAGTAATTTCGAATACCGTTTTAGTCATATCTCACTTCAGGGACCACCAAACCATTTAAGGGAAACCATAACTACTATAGAGCCACATCAGCCCGTTTGAGATTATAGTGTATTTAATGCAGCTTTGCGCACAAAAACGAGACTTAACTCCACAAATTTAATTTGCATAAAATACCTGCTGAAAAAAAACAGTTGGCTCTGTGCTCTGATGCGGAGCTCCTGTCGGACTAAAGGACACGACTCAATGGATTCTATGTGTTCTTCTTGTGACAGAGGGATGTGCTCCTCATGGTGAGTCTGTTCTGAGTGTATGTCCCGTTGGAGATGGTTCATGTTAAACTTTTCAGAGATCATACATGTGCAGATCATCCATGTGCAGATCATCCATGTGCAGATCATACATGTGCATGTCGTAGTGTGCAGATCATACATGTGCATGTCGTAGTGTGCAGATCATACATGTGCATGTCGTAGTGTGCAGATCATACATGTGCATGTCGTAGTGTGCAGATCATACATGTGCAGATCATCCATGTGCAGATCATACATGTGCAGATCATACATGTGCATGTCGTACGTGTGCATGTCGTAGTGTGCAGATCATACATGTACAGATCATACATGTGCATGTCGTACGTGTGCATGTCGTAGTGTGCAGATCATACATGTGCAGATCATACATGTGCATGTCGTACGTGTGCATGTCGTAGTGTGCAGATCATACATGTGCAGATCATACATGTGCATGTCGTACGTGTGCATGTCGTACGTGTGCATGTCGTACATGTGCAGATCATACATGTGCATGTCGTACGTGTGCATGTCGTACGTGTGCAGATCATACATGTGCATGTCGTATGTGTGCATGTCGTAGTGTGCAGATCATACATGTGCAGATCATACATGTGCATGTCGTACGTGTGCATGTCGTACGTGTGCATGTCGTACATGTGCAGATCATACATGTGCATGTCGTAGTGTGCAGATCATACATGTACAGATCATACATGTGCAGATCATACATGTGCATGTCGTACGTGTGCATGTCGTACATGTGCAGATCATACATGTGCATGTCGTACGTGTGCATGTCGTACGTGTGCAGATCATACATGTGCATGTCGTATGTGTGCATGTCGTAGTGTGCAGATCATAAGATAAGATAAGATAAGATAAGATAATCCTTTATTTGTCCCACAATGGGGAAATTGCAGTGTCACAACGCAAGTTACAGAAACAGTAGGAAATAAGAGCATGCATCAAATCAAGATAAATAATAATAAGTATTTACAATCAACTAAAAAACACAACACTGTAAGCTAAGCTAAAAGGCACAGGAACATTGCACAATAAGTGTTTTGATTCTGAGATGATTGTGTACATTGCAGTGATGGACAGTGGTGGGTAAATAAATAATAGCAGGTACAGTGACTTTAAATAATATTGCACATTGTTATTATTACTATGGAGATGACACATGGTTGCTATGGGAATGACACATGACTAGCATTGTTCATTATACAGTCTGACAGCAGCAGGAAGGAAAGACCTGCGAAATCTCTCCTTAACACAGCGAGGGTGAATCAGTCTGTCACTGATGCTGCTCTCCAGAGCAGACAGGGCGTCCTGCAGGGGGTGACCCTCATGGTCCAGCATAGACATGAGTTTAGCCAGGACCCTCTTGTCCCCCACCTGCTGCACCGAGTCCAGAGGATAACCCAGGACGGAGCTGGACTTCTTGATGATCTTGTCCAGTTTCTTCTTCTCCCTCTCTGTGACGCTGCTGCTCCAGCAGACCACACCGTACAGGATGGCTGATGCCACCACAGAGTCATAGAAGGACCTCAGGAGTGGCCCTCTCACTCCAAAGGACCGCAGTCTCCTCAGGAGATAGAGCCGACTCTTGCCCTTCCTGTACAGTGCATCTGTGTTATGAGTCCAGTCCAGTTTATTGTTCAGATGAACACCCAGGTACTTGTAAGAGTCCACTCTCTCAATGTCTCTTCCCTGGATGTTCACTGGTGAGGGGGCAGTAGAGTGGCGTCTGCGGAAGTCCACCACCATCTCCTTGGTCTTCCCCGCGTTGATGAGAAGATGGTTCCGGTGACACCAGTCCACAAAGTCCTGCGTTAGTCCTCTGTACTCCGCGTCGTCATCGTCTGTGATGAGACCGATGATGGCGGAGTCATCGGAGAACTTCTGCAGGACGCAGCTGTCCGTGTTGTGTCTGAAGTCTGCAGTATAGAGGGTGAAGAGGAAGGGCGCGAGGACCGTGCCCTGGGGCGCCCCCACACTGCAGGTCAGTAGGTCAGACACACAGTCCTGGGCTCTCACAAACTGGGGCCGGTTTGTGAGGTAGTCCAGGATCCACTCAGCCAGGTCACAGTCCACTCCTGCCCACTCCAGCTTGTCCCTCAGGAGCAGCGGCTGGATGGTGTTGAAAGCACTGGAGAAGTCAAAGAACAAGATTCTCACAGTGCTGCCGGGCCTCTCCAGGTGGGACAGTGAGCGGTGCATCAGAGAGATGATGGCGTCCTCCACTCCGATGCCGGGCCGATACGCGAACTGCAGCGGGTCCATCGCTGAGCTCACCGTAGAGCGGAGGTGACCCAGGACAAGCCTCTCCAGAGTCTTCATCAGATGAGACGTGAGAGCCACTGGCCTGAAGCTGTTGAGGTCCTTGGCGTGCGGTGTCTTGGGCACAGGTACCACACAGGAGGTCTTCCAGAGCTGTGGCACCACCTTCAGCTTCAGGCTCAGGTTGAAGACATGCTCCATAACTCCACACAGCTCATCTGCACAGGACTTAAGGAGCCTGGGGCTGATCCCGTCTGGTCCAGCAGCCTTCCTACTCCTTATCCGGCTCAGTTCTCTCCTAACCTGAGCTGTTGTGACAGACAAAGAGCAGGGGTGTGTGCTGGAGGTCTGGCTGAGTTCTTGATGTGGATTCGGGGGCTGGGGGGCTGAGGCTGAGGCAGAGGTGTGATACATGTGCAGATCATACATGTGCATGTCGTACGTGTGCATGTCGTACGTGTGAATGTCGTACATGTGCAGATCATACATGTGCATGTCGTAGTGTGCAGATCATACATGTACAGATCATACATGTGCAGATCATACATGTACAGATCATACATGTGCAGATCATACATGTACAGATCATACATGTGCATGTCGTACGTGTGCATGTCGTACGTGTGCATGTCGTACGTGTGCAGGTTCAGCGCAGCTCTTTATTTAACAGTCAGTCATTTCACTCATGTACAGTCACTTTATTTACGTCGGTTCCCGTGTCACTTTTGTCTCCAGGCAAATTGTCCCTTGCGCGTGTCCTGTCCTCTTCATCACGCAGCAGTCCAGCCTTTCCAAACCCGTTGGTGATCGTGGATTTTTTCACATGGCTCCACGCTGTCACAGTGCATGATATAGTGTTCTATAGTGATGAGTCGGTCGCGAACGAAACAGCTCTTAGAGCCGGCTCTTTTAAGTGAACGACGGGAGCCGGCTCCTTATTGGGAGCCGTGTTTTTTTTTTCTTTTTCTCACCCTCTCCCTCTCTTTTTTCCTCTTCACGCCGCATGCAGACCCATGGTAGTTCGACAGCGGGCAGCGGCCGAAAACGAAACTTTCAGAAATATGCGTGTGCATAGGATAGAAGTCCTTATGTAGTTTTTGAATCTTGAACAGGGATGTAGTGGGGCGCAAACGTTGTTTAGGCACCTCTTAAATTTTGGAAGTTTACATAATGCTGCAGAATGCTCCATTCACTTCCCAAGTTCTACAGTATGACATTTCTTGATAAAGGAAAGTGAAACACAACGTTTCCATAACTTTAACCATATTGACAATTTAACACAACATACAGACAGGCAGTGGGCTACAGTTTAACAGGTCTGAACACTGAATATTTTTTTTATAGTTTGAAGGTACATTGTTGTGCAAAACAAGGTGTAACATGGTTGTGCCAGACAAGGTTGTTCAAGGTGAAATATGGAAAGGTGCAGAATGGCAATCGTAACCCCTGTGCAAATTGTACGTCTGACTGTAATATCAGTATAGCCTGTGTTGTTGCACTAATGATGGACTTTTTAATCTTTAGAAAATTCATGAAGGAGAGAGGTGTCGCATCTGGGGAGTGCCTTGGTGGGTGGACATTGCAACTGGTCCAGACAGCATGATGGTGCAAGCTGTGGATTGTTTGTGCTGATGAAAAGTATTGTTTTTAAAATCACAAACTTCTTTGTTAGGGTAGTTACACACCGTGTGGTTTTTAAATTAATGTATTCTTTTTTTTCATAATTTTTATTTTTCCCTCCAGAATGCTGAGGCACTCCTGAAAGATGCTGATCCTGCTATGGTCCAGCAGGAGCACGTTAGGAGTGAGACAGTACATTCGGCAAAGACTGATTGCCCAAATGACATAATGTTTCATGTTTCATAATGTTTAATAACGTGTTCCTGTGTGTGTTTGGGGCATAGACCGTATATATGAATGGATGTAGCTGGCGCGCTAAGCCCGCATGCCAAATAGGAAGAGCACCAGGAGGTTCTTCTGGCTGCAAGACACCCTGTCTCCCTTTGACTTTCACTGGGATCTTGTCGCCCCCCTCTCTCTGTAACTGGTGCGATGGGGTAATGGCCTAATGTTCTTTAGTAAAAGAACTGTGTTGTACTGTGTTCTTTAAGTTTTACTTCAGGGCATGCTCTACCCTCATACAGTTGCCAGGTTCAAGAGACTCAAGGGCCACAGCTGGCAGTTAATTACACTTCATCGCTGATGAATGGCACCTACTGAACAACAACACTAGTAACATACAATAAATGTGTTCCATACAGAACTTCTTAAGTTGCACATATTATTATTTTATTCAATATTATTCTCTATGTTATCACAGTTAAATAAACACTTTAATTCTGACACTGAAAAGCAAATAGCTTCAAATGGGCTTCAGTTAGGCTATACTGTATGTGTGGGTGTTAATAGCATTATTGACTAGGCACAACCGGGTGCCCATCTATGTGCCATGCTAAATACACCCTGGTGTAAATAACAACAATGGCTATTTGCCCTATGTGTGAATAACAATGGTAGCTATTTACACCCTGAGTGCAAATAGAATCTGCCTTAAAAAAAAGCTACACATAAAATATACGATTAGTTTGTAATTAAATGTCAATCAATCAGTCAATCACTCAATGATTGATTGATAATTAAATGTAAAACACAATCCTCAATATTTTTTTTTTAAATTATCATTAAATATGTGATTGTGATAGAGTGGGACACTCTTGTGTTTGCTAATCTGACAGAGATCTGCGAGAGGGGCTCCAGTCAGAGTGGGCACGGAGAGGGCTGGTACACTGGGGAACTTTATTGTAGATATTGTAGTTACAGGGTCATATGGAACTGGCAAGGCAAGGTTATGGGCGTGTGTGGCTTAAACAAGAACAAAAGATAGAAAAACAATGTTAGAATTATGATATAAAACAATACAAAACAAAATAATATATATGGACTTGATAACAAACACGGGATACTGAAATGGTACGGCGGTCTTTGGCGCCCTCTGTTGGATTAATAGCGCAACTGCATGGCTGCAACCACCGCGCGCCTCTCGGTCTTAATTGGTGTCGGTTACGCGCGGCTACAATAGCGATAATGCTGTGGACACCCGACTGACCAAGGAAAACTTGATGAACGGTAAACTGGACAGATGCGCTTGTATACAGATATAACAGTAAAACGCAGGAAAAGACACTTAGCACAGCAATAATATAATGATTTCACACAACTACTCACTTGTTGTACATGAATGTAAGATAAGATAAGATAAGATAAGATAAGATAAGATAAGATAAGATAAGATAAGATAAGATAAGATAAGATAATCCTTTATTTGTCCCACAATGGGGAAATTGCAGTGTCACAACGCAAGTTACAGAAACAGTAGGAAAATAAGAGCATGCATCAAAATCAAGATAAATAATAATAAGTATTTACAGTCAACTAAAAAAAACACAACACTGTAAGAGGAGACTACACTAGAAAAAAGTGCCTTTAGAGAAAGTCAAAGAAAACACAAAAGGGATGTGATATCACTACTGACGTCAACCACAGACATTACAAAATAAAATAACTATATACAAGGAAAGACTTTCTGACAAGGCCGCCCCCAAATTTAGTTATAAATTTGAAGAATAAAGGAAAGTCTGACTCAGCTGGAGTACTCTTCGTCTTCCCAGACTGGCAGGCGCACGACTGGATCAACCACCATCACCACTTGACCATTGGTGAGATTGTTGGTGTCCTTGTACCATTTGGACTGCTTCTGAAGGTCTGGAAGATGTCGATGGACAAAGTTGGATCAGAAGCGGTCTGCCAGAATCTAGCTATGACACCATCTTCTCTTGCTGAGGAGATCACTGGATGCGTAGATGGCCTGTGGGAGTGATGCATCATGGCGTCCCATAAGGAAGCGATTCGGTGTCACTGGGTCCAGGTCAGCAGCATCCAAGGAGATGTATCCCAGCGACTTGGTGTTGAGTAATCCTTCCACTTCGATTAACATAGTCTGCAGCGCAGGTTCTGCTACAGTCTGGCCTTGGAATACCACTCTGAGAGCTGCTTTGATAGACTTAATCTCTCTTTCCCATGTTCCTCCAAAATGAGGAGAACCAGAAGAATTGAAGCAAAACTCAAATCTTCTGTCCTGCCAGCTGTTCTTGGAGAGGTGTTTCCAGAGCAGCGAAGCTGGCCTGCAGCTCAGCAGCTCCGCTTCTGAAGTTGGAGGAGTTGAACTGGAGGAGAGCCATCAGGAAAGCAAGGAGGTCAATTTGAGCTACGTAGTGCTACTGCGCCCCCAAGCGCTGTTACAGTTTAAATGCCCGTCAATTTGAGCTACCCGAGGCAGAAGTGACGTTGAATTCAACACTGACGACAACATTTTAAAAGTGTATTTATTTTATTGTATGTTTTGACCAATTTGCAGAACAGTTTCTGAAGAATGGAGACATCGCGTCTTTCAAGACACACCCTAAAAAGGTGTTAAAGGTTCGATTGGAGGTCGCATGTGCCCTCTTATAGGCATCACAGATGGGATAAATTTCCCTCCCTGGAATGTGTGTATATATTTTTTAAATAAATGTTTGTTATAATGTTTCTTCTGTTGTCCCTTTTTTCTGTCCTCATCCATCTTGACTAAGAAACAAGTCCATTGTTATTGGACTTGGTTAATAAAATTAAATTGCATGTAATTGTCCCATCTTCGGTGTCCCCAGTATCACAAAGGTGAGGTATGCTACCTCTAGTGGATGCATTATTTGTGAGAAGATACAGGGCCTCTATCAAGATTTGCTACCTCTACCCATATTCATATGAATAAATAATGGTGATTCTACAGTGGGAGCATTATTTGATGGTGGGCTGTCAGTGGGGGCTATCAGAATATGCTACCTTTAGTGGGAGCCTTATTTGATAGAAGATATAGGCCTGTCGAAAAGAGCTACCTCTAAGCAAATTCATATAAACGAGTAAATAATGATTCTACAGTGGGAGCATTATTTGATGGCTAAATTGGCCTGTCTATATGTGCTATCTTTAGTCGGAGCCCTATTTGATAGCAAAATAGACTATCGAAATGAACTACGCATATTCCTGTAAATGAAAATTAAATTTTACGTAGCTAAGGTATAAAGTACGATCACCGTGTGCAAACAGCATAAAACCCACTGTCTCTAATACAAAGAAATATCTTGTAAAACTGGGGAGGTTAGCTTTATTGGATCTATACAACTGTAAACGGAAATAACGTAAGGTAGCTTATTTCGACGGGGTAGCATGAATCGATTGACGTCATTGTCGTTTTAGGCTGCCAGGACGGGGCAGCCCATTTCGACAGAACAGTGGTCTACTTAAAATGGAGAATAGAGGTATTTAAAAATATATATTTAAAGAGGTATTTAAAAAATATATAAAAAACATAATATATAACACATTTGTCCTGTGAAATAAAAGGCGATTACATTCTATTGAGTCTTCAAATGTAATATTGACTTGATGTGTGATGTTTTCCTTCTGTGTCCTCTGACTCATGCAGGCAGATACTGTATATGTATAATATATACTGTATGAACACTTCACACAGACACTGAACAGGCAATGGACTTTCAACCAAAGCACTGCCCCTCCTCACTCATTCCTACAGCATAAGTCAGTTAGCTGTGTTGTTACTGTGGGACCAATAGTAATAAGCAGGCACAGATAGTAATGCTGTAATAGAGTGATAATAACTTAGAAACTTTATAAGATTTGTAAAAGAGACATTTTATTTTCTTATACTTAATGTGCACAAGAAACAAATAAGATTTTAGACAGGAGATACGCTGGGGATGCACGCAGGCAGGTAAAGGCAACTCGGGGGGCCTCGCAGGTCCTAATTGTAAAGTGTGCCTGGACATGAATAGCGTGGTCATACATGTGTCTCTTGTGTTTCAGTGCGTATGGCAATAAATGGAAGTAAACACACTCTCTGAAGTCTCTTTATTCGACCACAAGTGCTACATTAGCTGACCTCTTGGGCTAAAGAGACAGAAAATGATTATTTGTCTCAGTCAGCAAAAGCCGTCAGGGACCATAGTGCTAATCAGTATTCTGAAAAGGTGTGGTTAAAACATTCTTTTCATAGCTTCCTAAATAGGCCTATGTCTTTGCATTAAGGCTCAGACTAACCACATATTTACTGCTGGGTTTTAGATGACTTCACAACATTCTATTGGCCAATATTTAACCCCATACACCAGTTGGGCCTTTTTTTTTTTTTTTTTTTTTTTTTTTTTAAATATAAAACTCCTCCTAATTTAAACTAAATCTGTGTCTGAACCTTTTGGAGTTTTGGAGTACAAACAAATGGTTGGACTCTTTATGACTCTGTAGTTTTGGTCTCTGCTGTCTGATTTACTCTTAACACACTATGCACAGAGGAACATCAGATTTCAAATTGCACACAGATTTTTGGAGGTAATACTAATAAGTATAGATTGATTGGTTATTTGTTGGGTCTTGCCAATTCCTATGTCAAAGCTGAAGTATATCACAAAAAAGTCACATTTAGGGAAAAAGTTCATATAAAAGTCATCTGATCTTATTGGCTATTTTATTTATTTTTGGGGAGCCCTTTGAGATGCATCATTTCTTTTTGTATGGCGTAACAAAAAGTAACAAACCTTACAAACTTGCCTTTCCACAGCACAAAAATCCAAATGGTCAAAAGTCCAAGCGACCCACATGCAAAGAATAAAGATAGACTTTGCAGATGAAAGCTCAACATGTTACCACGGCTGCAGAATCATGTGAATTACATTTTTCACCATGACGGACATTACTTTCAAATTGAGTAGGCCTACTGTATACCACTAGGGGGAGCCACACCAGCACATTTACGCTGGAGGAGGACTCAGGTATAACGTTATAGAATATGAAAGTGTAATAAGATATTGGCAAAAAAAAGGAGAAAATTTAATTTGTCAACTGGACATAGTTTATTTGGTTGAATACGTTTCGCAGCTCATCCAAGCTGCTTCCTCAGTTCTGGTCAGATGCTGGCGGACACTGCTTTATATCTGCTTGAAGGGAGGAGCTTAATTACAATGAAAATTACTCTGAGACAACACATATTTAAATACAGTTTCAGTTGATCAGGTGATACAATATGGAGTTGTTAACAGTTTCTGTTAGTCATGTGAGTCTATTCAATATGGAGTGGGAGTGGGGGAGTAGTTAGTATATCCATTCAGAGCCATGATGGGTGTTTTCACACCTCTGGACCTGACACCTGAATGGATATGCTAACTACTCCCCCACTCCCACTCCATATTGAATAGACTCACATGACTAACAGAAACTGTTAACAACTCCATATTGAATCACCTGACCAACTGAAACTGTATTTAAATATGTGTTGTCTCAGAGTAATTTTCATTGTAATTAGCTCCTCCCTTCAGGCAGATATAAAGCAGTGTCCGCCAGCATCTGACCAGAACTGAGGAAGCAGCTTGGATGAGCTGCGAAACGTATTCAACCAAATAAACTCTGTCCAGTTGACAAATTAAATTTTCTCCTTTTTTTTTTTTTTTTTTTTTTTTTTGCCATGGATTCTACCTGGACGACTGAGGGATTTTACATACGTAATAAGATATTATTATAGAGCCATGGTGTAGACAGTGCCAGGCATCAAATTAAAATTTACTCATTTGCAAGATGTCATAGGCCTATATATCAAAAAACAATGGCTTTGAGTGAGCAAGGTGAGGTCACTTTAGGCCTATAGCCTAAATAACTTAAGTAAACATGCGCAAAAGCAGGGGTAGGCGCACCTCTAATCTGATTGGCCCCTGAAGTGCCCCTGTTCTATCAATCAACTGACAAGAAGAACAACCGGAGAATTCAATGATCACTGATGCAATTCCACCCCCAAACTCTTGACGGCAGTAGACCTATTGAGTCAATACAACTGAGAGAAGAAACAGACATGAATCGTTGTTAAATTTATGTATTCCTGTTCATGTAGGCCTAGGGATTATCACTAATTCTTTTCTCTATTTTGCAGTGAATTGGATTTAGTTGTCATATAGCCTACAGTCTATGGTTGTCATGCATCAGCTGTAGTCTGTAGCTTATATATTCATACACTTAACTTATTGCAGACATAGATGGATTATAAAAACAAATAATAAGAGACTTTACTCCATGCTTTTTCCCTGTTGTGAAATGACAGCGTCATTGATTTCTTTATGTCTGTACAGGAGGAAACAGTTAACTCAGCCAGTAAGGGAGTGACCATATTTTACTTTTAATTACACATCATTCAAGTCTAAGACAGGTGTGTACATACCTATTTACAACCTGGGTGTAGAGTAATTAATCTAGGTGGTGCTTGTGCTTCTAGAATACTGCTCATTATGTAATCTTGAAAATATTAAGTATAAGGATTAGAAAAGGCGTATCTCAATATTATTTCATTGTGGACAGAACTGCCATAACAAATGAATTTCACTTCTATGAGACTGATAATCATAGGCTAATAATAAAAATAATAATATTTTATCATGACATGCATTTTACTGCAATCAAAATATTTGAATGTGTGGTAATTAGCTATATAATACAATATTTAGATTTTTGTTGTTTCCCTCGTAAAAATGTTATTTTTATTTTAAATAAAAATATAAAATAAAATATTACACTTTTTTCTGATCTGTCATAATGTTGTTTCTTCATCAAAAACATACCTGGAGTTGTGTTTTGTTTCATTCACACACAAATTTTGCATATTTAATCTGTGTTTTTCTTCCAGACAGAACACTCTGTTCCACCTTGTGATGTCATGTGGTAATACAGGTGCTCCACTAAGTTTTTAACCTCTAAAAATCAGCCCTGATCATTTCAGCCTTGAAATTTCCAGGTTCTATTAAACAAAATGTAGCTGTTAACCGGAAAATGACTGCTTTATGGCATCACAAGGTGGAATAGAGTATTTTTTAGCTTTGGACATGTATACACACTAATAATAAAGGATTACTGTGTGAATGAACAAAACATAACTCCAGGTATGTTTATGAGGATGTAACAACATTCTAACATGCCTTAAAGCTCACAAGGGTGTAATATAGGCCCTGTGTGTGTATGATGTGTATCAAATATGTACACAGACAACATGGCATTTTCATAAAGCTTAGCATAAATAGTTTTATTAATTGTTTACATCTTGTTATACACTACACATAAATAAAAACAAACAAAAAACAATGAAGCACAGAAGTAATGCTGAAATAAATATAGTGGAATATTATACATAAATAGCCTAGACCAAAATCTATTACATTTCACCATAGAATAATAAATACATATTATTAACACAAAAAAATAATTAGTCTTAATTTTGTTATTTCTATCACTTTAGCATGACTTATTTCAGTTGGTGAAATGAAACCCAAGCAGGCAGAGAATGAGACAAAGGAGAGAAGACTGCACGAGTTTGGGCGACATTGACACTGTTGTTTGAGCTCCGCCGTTAACAGTGCTGGGTATTACTGTGGTTGTTGTTGTTGTTGTTGTTGTTGCTGTGGTTGTGGTGGCCATTTGTCTTTTGAAATTACAGGTGCCTACATTACCCACACTATCCACTACTACCATTTCTACTTCAGTTGAGCAGCAGGAGAACTCATAGGTCACGGTTTTAGCATTTCCTGAAGCTATTCTGGACCCTGTCATCTTCCCATTGCCCCCACGGATGTAGATGTTGTCCACTCCAGCACCATCTGTGCCATCGCTGACCTTGGCATAGAGCTGCCACATGGATGTACTGCAGCTCTGAGGACAGCTCGTCTGACTCAAAACCTCACAGACTGGGGAGCTGAAGTCCGTCATCTATTCACAAGAACAATGGTGCAATTTAACAATTCTTAAACCGTAGATTGGTTTATTTGGAGTTTAATTTTGAATAATGTCAGATAACTAAACTAAACCGTAGATCAGGTAAATTTTACAATTAAACAGCAAATTCTATTACAGAATTTTTCTATCATAATTTTCAGCTACAAGCTATTTGGGATGTTGGGGTGTCACACAAATCTATACAATAACAAAAGTAAGTATTAAGCAAAATTACCTTTTTGAGCACAGTGAAGCTCATGATTGCATAGTTCATGTCTGTTTTTCCAGAATCCTCGGCCTGAATGGTGAGGGTGACTTCACTACCCGACTCTGCTGTAACTGGAGCAGTGAGAATGACTTTCCCATCAGCTTTGCCTCCACTTAACTCAAGTCTGGACGGGTAAGCAATGCTGAATCCTTTGTCATTTGTAGCTGTAACTGTATAGACTCCAGCTTTGTCACTCGAAACAGTGAAGGGTATCGAGATTGATGCCCCGGGTTCAATAAGGCCATTCAGCTCATCCTAAAATTGGAACATATATACTCATTATTACTAAATATAATGCATGTATATATTTTTGCGTGACTTATTAGTATGCCTGCAGTTATAAAAGAAGTTGTGGTACTTACAGCAGTTACAGAGAGAGAAGAGGTTTTGATTTTGCCCGATGATATCCGTTGAAAAGATGAAGCAGCAGCTTGGACATTAGAGCTTGACCCCCTTACAAGCAGAGTACTCGGCTCCGTTGGCATAGGGTTAAACTCCACTAAGTATTCCTTGTTGCCCAGTTTAGTGACAGTGCCGTCAACTTTTCCTTTTGAGTTTAGCAAGGAAGCTCCGGTCACAGTGGCAGTCTCACTCTCACTCCCAATCAATGTAAGCTCCAGACTTCCCTTAGCATCTAAAATAAGAGATTGGAACACAATTACTATTAGATTTTGTTTTTAATGTAAGCGTTCATACATCCTGTATTGTATTTACCTGCTTTTGGGCGACTCTCAGAAGCAACCACCCCCCCCAGAGGACCTTGTGCTGGTCCCATAAAGTCATAGATGAAGTTTAATGGACTGTCACCTAAAATAAAGAAAAAACATTTTCATTATTGTTAAATTTTATGCACAGATTTATTTCAAGCAATTTTAAAGACTCACCGACAATCTTTGCTGTGTATGGGTTGTCTGACACAACTCTCATTTGCCAAATTCCAACCTGTTTATTCAGTTTGATTCTTCTAAAGTTTCCAACTGCTGTAGAAGAAGCTATCACTGGTGCGCTTGTCTGAGATTGACCTAAACCAAAACACAATGAGGTGAATAATTTGATATATTTTATAAAACATAGAATTTATATTAAACAAATATATACCTGAAGGATTCACAAAGGTGACACTTGAAATGGCCCCAGTAATGTAAGCAATAACATTATTGGTTGTATTATCCACGATGAAAGTAAAATTTTCAGACTTTCCTGGTTTCCTGACTTCGTCCAAAAGTGTGACCTAGAAAATGGGTTATAAGCTGTTATTCATCAGTAAACACTTAATTTATCCTAATACTATGTTATGTTTATGAATATTTTTGAACCTCTTGATTCTCTTATAAAAATAAATTGAATGCTTTGCAGTTTTAACATTTCGTACCGAAGACGAGCCAGAGGAGTCAAATACAATGTCAGTGGCAAGTGCAAGTTCACTCTTTGGGACTCTTAGCAACTGTCCACCTGAAGATTGAGCCACATCTTCGTACAGTTCAAGATCAGCTAGTGACTCAGGAACACCTGTCATCAGAATGTTAACCTGAAATATGTAGAGTGGCACAATTTAATTCTGTTTAATTACAGCAATTACAAATACGTCACTGTCAAATGTTACTCACTGTGGACTTCTTCTGCTCAATTGAAGCCATGAGACTGTCTTTCAAATCTTTATCCTTTGCGGAGGCATCAGTGAACAGAAATATGTCAGAGCCAGATGGAGCACCGTTTAGAGCCATCTAAGAAGAACACAAGCAACGGTTTAGTTTAACATGCATGCTACTATCGATTGTTTCTAAAGTGTTTTTTTTACTTAATGTACCTGTAGTCCTGATAGAGCTACTTCAGGCCGATCGCCTCCGCCTGATGCTGTCAGTGAATCAATGGCTGTTTTGAACTCATTAGCATCATTGGTTCTGAAAATTGGCCCAACACCTGACAGAGAAAGAATGTGTTACATAACAAAAAAATAATACAAATAATCTCTATTTAATTTCAAAATTTGTCTTACTTGGATCTTTAAAAGGGACCAGAATGTAAACAGAAGGCTCTGGCTGCACTCCGGCTTGAATATTGTTTATAAGCATGGAGGTGAGGCGTTGCACTGCTACAATGTCCTCCGTCATGCTCCCGGTGGTGTCAACTACAAAGCACAGAGGCTTCCCAGACTTAGCTCCAAGCATCCTGACAAAGACCATCAGTTAAAGAAATATATTCAGGACACTAAAACTAAACATGTTTTCTAGGTTACTTACTGTAAGAAAGCACTCTCTCCAGCTGCTGCTCGTACATCCTCTAAGAGTTGAGAAGTGGCAGCTATGGCCATGTTGGCAGCTTTTTCATGGAGTTTACCATGACTGGAGGTTGGTGTGTCCTTATTTATGCCACCTTTAGGGTCAACGGTACTTGAACCATCCAAATCTCCACCATAGCTGCACTTTCCTTTAATTTTTTGCAAATATAAATCATTATTTTTATTTATTGTGTCCTGTCTTTCAGTCATGCAAATGTTTATAGTCTGAGTACTTCAATAAAGTACCTGTGGGTTTGGAGGTGGATGGGCTAAGGGCAAAATAGCCAGAGGTCAGTACTTGTTCATTGATGATATCGCTCAATATGTTGTTGTCGCAGTTGTTTCCAGTACAGTTACGGCAGGTGGCCCTTGTTCTGGCTAAAAAAGTATGCATTTGTATTTGATTAAAAGTTCTTCAAGCATTTGAGTTGAATCTTTAATATTTTCATTTACCTGCAATAGTACCAACATTGCCATTTCCATTCAAAAGATTAGCATTTGGGACCTCTTTGCCAATTTCTATCCAGTTGGTGTGGCTGTAAAAATCCTTCAAAGTAACAATATGATATGATATGATAAAAATGTAAGTTCAGGTCAGTTCAATTTAGTTATTTGAGCAACATTCAAGTTGTATTACATTATGGTGCAATAGTGCATTTGTGCTCAAAAGGAATAGGAAGGAGTAGTTTTTTAGTATATATTTTAAATATTGTAAATTTGAGCATACTTGTAGAGAGTGGCTGATTTTTCCCATTTGTTTCCAGGCTGTCTCGTAGTTGCCTTTCTTGTTGCTAGCCTTCACAGCCCCCAACCCCGCTACAATGATATCACGTCCTTCGTTAAACATTTCGTTGTGAAAGTGATGGGCGGGGGAGTTGTACAGAACACTTTTGTCCACTCGTATATTGTAATTTTGAATTAACTTCATGTTTTGGTAGAATGACTTGATTGCATTCTGAGCATTACATGACTGGAGAACGTTCTCCACGGTATAAGGCTTGGCCTACAATGACAAAAAACAAACAGTTCCATAAAAACATAGTCCCATAAAGCTAGACATAACATAGAAAGTCCATAAAAATACTTACCGGGTCAGTGAAGGTCCTGCCCTCAGACTGGGCGATGGAGCGGCACACTTCTACTGTGACGTTCAGAAATGCTCTCTGTGTGATCTCCTGGTGAGTGAATGTGGTCCCTCTGTTCACATCAAACCCGAGCACTGCCGTGGGCAACAGCAGCACTATGAACCACCCGCTCATTCTATAAAATATACACATGCACACATAGTACTACAGTTCAAAACTCTTGTCATTTTAATATTGAATTGTTGCGCAACCATTCCTTTCCATGAATAACAACTGACCTTTTATTTGAGCCGGTTGATTTTGTTGTTGAGTGCTTTAATTAAATTGTTCTTGATCAGTGCAGTATTTCCTAAAATAACACATAGAAGATGTAGATGGAATGTTCAGGATTTAGATGGGATTTGGGTTGTCAATAAAAAAAAAAATACAATTGAAACTCATTTGAACAAATATTGATACTGAAAAAAATCTGAGATTTAGAAAGATATGCTACGCTGTTCTTATGATCACATGGTAATAAAGAAACTAAAGCCTTTTCCTTACTATCGAAAAAGAGTTTGAAATTTTAACATGCTGGGATACATTTAATTTGAGTAATTTTGAAATGAAATGATCACTGTTAGTTAGTTGTTGTTGGCTTGAGTTGTTCATTATTTTAGTCATATGCTGGACTAGATAATCTGACAGTTTTTATAATTGCCCTTACTGCTGCAGGACAGAATTTAATGATTAATAACTAATGAATTTACTGTACCCGACATATATATATTGAAATATATTAAAATAAATTGTTTATAATCTCAAACTTCATCTTAAGAAAAGCACTGTTCATAATGGCTCTTACCTGAATGCGTAGATGAGATGTAGTACGATAGACCACAATAACAATGTCCACTTTTGAAGAACTCTTAAGGAGGAGATGAGGTGTGGCCTGCTCAACCTGTCCATGTGTATATTACAGCACACCCACGTATGATGTGACGTTAATAATAATAATAATAGCTCTTATTGACATCACATTTTAAAGCTTAGGCGATCATTATTCCAATTGTTACCAAGTATTTTTTTCCATGATCAATGAAAATTGAGAAAAATTGTGATTTCCCGATAACAATTTTCAAGTAGTATTGAAATATGTTAAAACATGGCTTTACTTTCAATTCAATTCAATTCAATTCAGTTTATTTTTGTATAGCCCAAAATCACAACAAGAGTTATCTCGGCAGACTTCACAAAATTGTTGATAATAAAGCAGAATAAGAAACATTCATAAATCAAAAATACAGAATGTTCAACAACAAGCAGGCAAATGGATAATTGTCCCAGCATCTCCTGTCCTTAGACCCTCCTTCTCGGCAAGGAAAAACTCCGAAAAACCCAATGGGAAAACGGAGAAACCTCGAGGAGGACTTACTTTAGTTATTAGTTACAACTATTAGACAGTGGTAAAATGACCCACAAAAGTGTAGAAATTGATTATAAACAAATATACTTGATATTCAAATTGCACATATCTTTGATAATTTACCCACCTCTATGTGTACATTAGTTAATATGCCAATCATTTAATCCAGTGGTTCTCAAACTTTTTAGATGCAATCCCCATAATAACAAAAATGTATTGGGAAGACTGTGGTTTTTTTCACTGATTAGTACCAGTGCCATTTTGTCTTGGTTTAAGCATTCAGATTGTTCTTTTAGTTTAACCAAACAATGTCAAATCATTAAAATATTGCCAAAAATATTGCTATAGCAAAATTAAACATATTTAAAGTAATTGAATATCAAATCTCATTTACTGAGATTTGAATCTCATTACATCAAAACCTGTCACAATGCTAATATGGAGAGATCTGCATCAGGAAGGTTAGGCTTATCCAGATGAAGCTAAAGTAGCGCAGTTTAGGGACATCTTAATAGAGAAGACAAAGACACATCAGTTACATATTCCCTGCTCTGTCTAAGTTTGAAACTCTTTATCTTTGCACAGATTTGCTAATAATATCACTGTCAACATAGTCCCACCTTTGTTTGTTTGATCAAACATTACCGGTGTACTACTATATATGTAAAAAAATAAGATTACACCCTCATCTTAATTGTTGAAACTGGGCTTAGTCACCTCAGTAGAATAAAACCTTAGGTTTTATGTTTGACTGGCTTTCACAGTGATCACGAACATAGAAACGCAGAACAATAGCTTGGATCAGTACACTTCTAATTAGAAGGTGTGTCATGTTGGGACTGTGCGTAATTGTTCCTCTCCTCTGGAATGATAATTATAATCTTGATTCACTTCTAAATGGAAGACATAGAGATCTGTAAATAATACTTGTGATTGTTCTGACATCTGCTGCTACAGAAAATCTACTTTAAAGTGCAGCTCTTATCTCAAAACTTAAAGACCAATGTTTATTTATCTAGACCTATAGCAAGTTAAGGTCTAGGTCATATCACATGATTTAAGAAAAGGTGGAAGTTGAGGTTTGATTTCACCCCTTTTTCCTAAATGCTGCAATTTGTTATTAAAAGAGTGATTTTACTATCTTAATTGCTTAAATTAATGAATTAATTCCTTTAATTAAAGGAATACTTTAATCTGACATACTGTTACTTCAAAATCATCACAACAAAGTCGAAATTACTCAAGCCCTAATCTTAAATGATCAGTAATTTTATGGTAAAGGACACATATTATCCAAAAGTGACTTTTATGAGCTTTTATGTTATAATTTTTTCCTGTATCATTAACCTAGTCGTAGTTGCATTCAAAGATATTTATGGATGTCTGAGTAATCTTTATTTTCCTGCATTCCCTATACATCCCCACTGCTTTGTACATGGGAGCCATCCATAGGCCGGCAGCGAAGTCCATCACTAAGGTCTTGCAACATGCACTTTAAAAGGGCAGGTGGTAATTGGTGACTCGGCAGACCCTTTGTTGTTTTAGATCAACATTGTGAATTAAAATATCCAACATTTTTGCAGACAAAAGCCTTCTTTAATAATATAGAGCTCCTGCAGTTGTCGTCACACAATTCCACAGAAATGAATCCCGTTGGTCGTAATTAAAACCCATTTTATCTGAGTTTCAGAGATTGTGGATTATTGTTGCGCACTATTATGTACATACTATCAACTGTCGAAGAAAGCCCAAATTGATGGGAGAAGTGAATTTCTGCAATTAAATGAGACATACATTAATTATGATACAAGTCTATTACTTTGATATTGTTTTATTTGAATGATGCATTGTTTCATAATGTTTCAAAAGAGACAAGTTAGAAGAGAAACAACCCTATGCTTTTCGCAAAAAGTTAATAACGTTAATTGGCTGTTTAGATATGTCAGTTATGGAAAAATCAAATTAAAGTCAGAACTAAAGTCATTGTTTTTTGGGTATTTATTAGACTGAAAGAATGATTTATAGGTACCATGCCTTAAAATTAAGTATTTTTTTCACAAACATTTCCAATCCAGGGACTTTTGATGATATAAAAAGTAGTAGTGGAAAGTAAATCTGGATATTGCAGATTTAGTAAAAGCGACCTATAGTCTTTATAATACTCATGCCAGGTAAGGGTTACTCATGTGTAATCTGATTAGTTTTAAGATCAATCACTGTACAGGATTAGATTTAATGACAGAGAAATTCCAAAAGCAGACACACGTCATTCATTGGCCAAATCTCACCTGCCAATATGGCGCCCCAATCAGATTTAGTCACATGGGGAGCAGGAGCAGGAGGATGGACAAAAAATTTAATAATGCACAAAAACTTTTTAAGTACAAAGGTAGTACACAATATACAATGTAAACACAAGATATATATCAGAGCATTGTCAGAATAAAGGGACAGTGGTTTTTGATGTGTTCATGTGTCTAGCAGCGTTAAAGGCTCTGTACCTGTCCTAAAAACATGAAAAGCAGGGCTAGTTTGCAATGGCCCAGTTATCCTCACTTACCTTATGCATTCCGAGCATCCAGTAGTTATTCACAACTTTTAGAGACCTGAGTGGAGTATTGCTGTTATAGTAAAGCTGACAGCAAATAGCATGCTAACTGTGTGCTTCCTGTGTGATTGTTGGACACTAAAACACATAGTTGCAGACAGTGCACAGCAGACTTATTTTGATTTTATTTTGCTTTTACAATCTAGCTGTATTGATCATGGGAAAAAATGGGTACAGGACCTTTAAGTTTGTTGAGTAAAGTTTTTTGTCACTAATAATCACTGATAACTTTTAAATTTTTTTCTTTGACAAATAAAAAACATTTATTAAACAAAAACGGGACGCCTACACGTTTCAACCAAATATGTCTTCTTCCTGTAAAGGTACTGAAAGGCACAGGTGTCCTTAAGTAGTGGAAATCATGTGACACAGAAGTCAGAATCACTGATGTTACCGTGTACCATGTAGTCCTGCTGTTTTCCATTTGTTATCTCATTTACCATGTTGTAATGAATTGAACCATTAAATGTACTGTTCAATACATTATGTAGATTCATTTTAAAATGTCCATATAGAACTCATCACTGTGAGTTATATGATCAGCTTGACTGGTTACAGCCTGAAAAAAGAAGACAGTACCACTGGTTTCTGTTTATTTTTAAATGTATTTATTTTGACTTTCCATTATATCTGAAATGTTTTCTTGTCCAGTCTCCTACAAGTTACTCTCTTCGACATTCTCAGTATTTAAACTTTACTGTACCTCCCATCCGTAAGGAGGTGGGTCGGAGGTCTTTTTGCTTTAAGGCCCCCTCAGACTGGAACAATCTGCCTTCATCACTGAGGACTCTAACTACTTTGGGCTCCTTCAGAACGGCTTTGTTAACTTACCTGAAAACTGACTGTCACTGCTGTTGATTCCATAACACTGTGTTTAGGTTAATGACTGTATGAGATGAACCTATGAGGGGTGGGGAGGGATGTGAGCAAAATTGTCCTGTTACTTGTATTGTTTGTATCTATGTATGTATGTGTATGTATGTATTATCATGTTTTATGTGTTGTTGTGAAGATATGTGTTTGTAAACTGTATGTTTTATGTTCTTGGTCCCCCTTGAAAACGAGATGCTGCATCTCAAGGGGCTTTCCATAAATAAATTCAAATTCAAATTCAAATTCAAATTCAAATTCAAATTCAAATTCAAATGTCTTTAACTTGGGCCAAATTTTATTATTGCTGTTGTCTTGTATTTTATTTCCCAAGCATGCCTACTCTTATTTCTTTACGTGCTCTGTCCTATAAAGTTCTAAAGTGGGTGTTTCCTGTCACATAACCTGTCTTCTGCTTTTTAAATAAGGTATTATACTTTGTTAAAAAGCATTGTAATGTTTAATATAATGGATTGTAGTCGGCTCACATAACTGGTGTCACATGGTTTCCACTATTTAAGGACACCTGTGCCTTTTAGAACCTTTACAATGCCCTGAAGATAACTTGTAATAACAACTGGTCAATGTGCCTTGGCTTCTTCTGCCTATCAGCACTACTTCTTGAAGGCAAGTTTTGGCTCTCTCTCAGTAAATGTGCACGTCCTTAAAGAGGACAGTTTACCACACAATTTCTGACCCAGTGAAGCACTTTGTCCTTACCTGCCTTCTACAAGAGCAAATAAAAAACTGTAATCCTTTCTTTCAATCATTTAAAATTTGTCCCCTCAGCCCCTGCTTGTGGAGAAATGCTCAAATTGTCTGTGTCCCCTGCGATCTGACCTTTGGGTGCTAGAGGTTAATTAAACTTCTGAGCAGCACTATACTCTGCAGTCTTTATTGGTCCCTGCAGTGACCCCAAAGTAGGGTTAGTGTAACTGGGATAGTTCATTTGAGCACTTGACTGGTGTTGCACTTGCAGTGTACTTAGATTTACCTGGAAAAAATGTTAGCAACAATAGTACTGATGTAACCATATAATCCTGTTCTATTTTTGATGCCTTTAATTACTGTTTACATCTAATTTCTACCTCTCTCGCTTAGATGGTATGTATGGTATGTAGTGTTTGTCCTCTAAACCATAAATTGGTGGTTTGAACCCAGCTCCCACATACTGTCATTGTGTGTGTGTGTGGGTGTGCGCGTTTGTGGGTGCACGTTTGTATAAAGGTTAATGAGTTCTAACAGGAAAAGACTATTTACCACGACCCCAGTGAGCAGATGATTAAAAATGTGTAGAACTGCCACAAATCTTGTTATATTTTTGGTAAACTTGGGTAGATCTTTGATTTTAAGGAGACCTATAGAGATTTAAGCATGCTTTGCAACTTACAGTAAACCCATAACTGCCCTCTATGATTCGATGTGTTCTCAGGTCAAGGTACTATAACCTGAGGAAAACACATTATGCATATCAGTGTTTGTTTTTTTAAGCATGAAGAGGCCTACCACACCTATTACCTTAGAATACGTATGCTGATATGTGTCGCCCTCTTGTGGTTCAAGTAAAGAAGTCTGTTTCTGATTGTTTGGGCAGAGACATTCACATCAGTGGCCTACTGGAGGTCATCCTGTAGGGCACAAAGGAGCTGATGGGTTGAGGATCTTCTGCGGCCCTGTCCAGCTCTCCTAGACTAACTGCCTGTCTCCTGAAGGCTCTTCCATTTTCTGGAGATTGTGCAAAAGCGCGTCTGGATGTGCCATCGTGGACAGATTGTCCAACTTCTCTAGCATTAAGGAATGGCCTCATACTCCCAGTAGTGGCATTCACTGTAGCCAAAGGCAGCACTAGTGGAAAACCAGCCAAAAAAGATCAAGAGGGAGAAGCTTGAAATGACCTCTATATGCAAAACCAGTCCTGTTTTAGGGGTTGTCTCATTTTTGGCACTCTAGTGCACCTGTTGTTCATTTCCATTAACAGAGGAGCATCCTTTTGTACCGTAGAACAAGGAATCAGATTAATGTTAAAGAATTACAGTCAAAAAACACAGCATGAATTTTAATTAAATACAGTTGTTTACATATACAAGTATTACATGTACATTGTACATATAACATTTCTTAACATTCAGTGACATTAAAAGATACCATCATTTAAAAAAAAGTTTCATTATAATAGTACAATAGAAGTAGATGTACAATGTACTTCATTGGTTATATATTTACCTTAATCATTAAAAGTTGGTTTCGCATTCAGAGTAAAAGACAAATACAAATAATTAAAAGAAATACAAGGGTGATCAAAATCAAATAATTCTTCATAATTATATGTGTAGTGAAAAATAATTTTGATAAATCATTTTATATCTTGTAGAAGATTTTTATATAAGTTGAATAACAAGCAGGGTAATGATGAAACAGAGGAGAAAGGACTGGTTGACTTTTGGAGCCACAGACGTAGTAGTAGTAGTAGTAGTAGTAGTAGTAGTAGTAGCAGTAGTAGTAGCAGTTGTTGTGGGTTCTGTTGTTGCCATGGCACTGCTTGCCACTCGAGTTGTGAAAGAACAGGAACCTACGTTACCCACAACGTCCACAGCAACTATCTCCACTGTGGACGAACAGCAGGAAGCTTCATAGGACAGCAGGGTGTCGTTGGCATTTATAGTTGTGTTGAGAGTGCCGTTGCCTTGTCTGTGATACACTCTGACAATGCCAGTGCCATTTACCCCGTCACTCAACCGAACGGAGAGCTGCCAGGTGGCGTTACTGCAGAGTTCTGTGCAATTGTCCCGTAAACTGAGCAGCTCACAAACAGGAGGAAACGCATCCGTCACCTGGAAATGTAGAAAAAAAAAAATAAGTTTGGGGGGCAAGACCCAGATTTTCCTATTGATAATGTAGTATTTTCATAAGGAATATTCCAAAAGTAAATTCACATGTTGAACCATATCATATCATTCCTATTAGTGAGTACACCCAAGAACTTGCTGTATTTCAATAAAAGTCAAGATGTTTAAAAATATTAATTTTATCCAATCAATATTAAATATTATGGGCCTATAGAATGTTGTAATGTAATCTGAAACCCAGCAATTGCGTTAAATGTCAAGTCTTTTTTTCTGCATTGTTTGAGCATAGATTCTAGTTAGTAGTTACCTCTTTCAGGACAGTGACAGTTAACACAACATAGTTGACATCGCTGTCTGGTGCTTGAGCCTCTATTGTCAGTGTGACTTCAGTACCAGACTCTGTGTTAGCGGGAACTGAAAGCTGCAGTGTGCCAACAGCGCTGCTGCCACTCGCCACCTCCAGAGTCCTTGGAAAAGATGCACTGAAGCTTTGGTCATTCGTGGCACTGATTGTAAAAGTTCCTCCTGAACCATTGGTGGAGACAGTAAAATTCACAGAGAATATAGCACCAGGTTCAGTGACGTCATTTTTTTCACCCTTAAAAAGAAGAAATTATATTAAACTTACTTCATTGTCCCGTTATAATCTAGTACCATACTTACAATGGTGACTGAGACAGATGAGGCTTTGATGCTGGTAGTAGACTGTCGCTGGAAAGTCACCGGTTGCACTGATCTGGTTGAATTTTTGCCGTTCTGCCCCTTTACAACCACAGTAAACTCCTGGGAGGGAATTCTGTCAAACTGGACTAAGTATTCTCCATTGCTCTGACTAGTGACTGAGCCTTTCTCTTGTCCAGACCCGGACGAGTAAACAAGATATACTTCAGTCACACTGGCCGTGTCACTCCCAAGTAGTGTTACTATCATGGTGCCGTTAACGCCTATGGCAAAAGTTAACAACATGCATTACTCTATATGTATTCATCACCAGCAGCTACTTCTTTACCTGCTTTTGGACGATTTTCAATTGCTGTGTATCCCTCAAAAGGGCCTTCTGTCGGCTGCATAAAGCTGAAGAAAAAGTCAATGGGAGTCTTGGCTAAAATAAAATAAATATTTCATAGTTAACAATAGCATGCACATAACAACTCTTTACTTTATAGTGTACTAGGATTGGATATGCTTGATTGGCAGAAGTCCTGAGAAAGTTATCAGACAGTAATAATTATGCAGTATGGGAATGTAAATCAGATATTGTATATGTGTATGGCGCTTGCACCATAAAAAGAATCAAAATTATAGAAAATACTGAGTGATGCCCAGCCCTGTTTAACATTTACAATCATGTCCATGTCCATAGGACGTCCATCCTGTGATCTTCAGAGAGTAGGGGTTTGTTGAACGCATCCTAATTTCCCATGATCCCACTTCAGCAGTTTTCAGCGTTAAAGCTTGAAGGTTTCCAACAGCCACTGTTGAAGTGATGAGTGATCCATTCGTGGCAGTGCCCTCCTGAACCACACCTGAGACCACAGAGGCCAGAAAGTGGTTTAGTGGGCATTCAAGTATGTTGTGCAGTGGTTTGTATTAATGCAAATATGTGTAGAATCCCTCAGTCGTCCAGGTAGAATCCATGGCAAAAGGAGAAATTCAATTTGCCAACTGGACACAAGTTCATTTGGTCGAATACGTTTCGCAGCTCATCCAAGCTGCTTCTTCAGTTCTGGTCAGAATTTCTCCTTTTGCCATTAATGCAAATACCCATTTTTGTATTTACTTTTCTGTGTAACATTTGTTCTGTATTATTCAAAGGGCCTCTGAGGTCGTGGTTGGCCAATTGTGACATAAGTAAGTACAAGAAATATTAGATTTAAAAGAGTGGGAGGTGTTTGAGAAACAGCTGATCACTAAAGAAAAGAATTGCCCCTGTCATGAACGACCACAATGAACTTCCTTTTTTAAAGAAAGTAGAAGTCACCTGTAGGGCTGATGAGAGTGAAGTCCTTGTTGGTCCCAGTTATGTAGATAGTGAGGTTTTTTACTGTGTCATCTACTGTGAAAGTGAAGTTTTCTGACTTTCCTGGGTTCCTGACAACCTGCAGAAGGGTCACCTTGGAGAGTGGACAATATTTTGTTTAATTAGTGTCAATTTTATATATATATATATATATATATATATATATATATATATATATATATATATATATATATATATATATATATATATATATATATATATATATATATATATATATATATATATATATATATATATATATATATATATATATATATATATATATATATATATTTTTTTTTTTTTTTAATTTTTTTATATTTTTATTTTTTATTTATTTTTTTACTGTACCACACTTAAGGTTGAAGTCTCCAAAACAGCATTGGTAGCCTCCAGGAGCTGATTTTTTGTCACTTCCACAGCCTGGCCTCCTGAAGCAGCAGCCAGGTCCTTGTACACTTGGCTGTCTGTACTTGCCAGTCGAACACCTATCTGCTGCTGATTTTCACTGTTTGATCTACGTCGACGTAAACTTGAGAAACTAGTTATCATAAAATTGACCTAAAAACAGCAATTGTTTATTTTTGACATCCATTATAATTTTAACAAAATTGAACTAAAACACTTACCACAGACCCTGTCCTTTCTATCAATGCAGTCACTGTACTTTTCAGGTGAGAGTCTTTTGCTCCCGCATCAGTGAAGAGGTAAATCTCAGAGCCAAAGGGGGCGCCTGTTAGAGCCAGCTGTATACAGAAGAGTAATTATTGGCTTTTTAGTTGGTTTCAGTTTCTATTGTAAATCACTTGAATATGTGAGGCATCAACGAAACTAGACATCACCTGCAATCCAGAAAGAGACATTTCAGGTGCATCTCCGCCACCCGTCGGAACCAGTGCATTAATGGCATTCTTGAATTCGTTAGGATCTGTAGTTCTCATAAGTGGACCAAAATCTAAAACCACAGAATAACAAAGAAAATCTCCAATTACCAGTGTTAAGGATGTCTGCGTCCCTTGGTCATCCAGGGACAGGGGGTAGCAAAAGAAGGTTGAACTAGTTGTCAATTGGACAAAATTCAAAAGAGTGATTTGGCCACTCATCGAAGTAGCTCTCGCTGCTGACCAGAATAATTAGGGACAAGATGATGCAGAGTCACGATTTAGCATAGTTCAACAACAGTATACTCTCTGTAAGTATGTGACTTAGTTTCAGTGTGGTTAGCTCCTCCATTCAGTGAGATTTAAGACAGTGCTACGTCAGAATAGATTAGATATGAATGGTAAAACATATTCACTCTTAAAACTTTGTTTCAGCTGACATAATTTAACCATTTTTGCTTATAATGTTTGGTGGTTGCTTACATTTGTTAAAAAAACAAAACAAAAAGCAATTCAGTAAAGTTTACCTGGGTCATTAAAAGGCACGAGAATATAAAATGAAGGCTCATTCTTTGTTCCAACTCTCTTGTTTATTATTTCTGAAGTGACTTCTTTCACTGCTCGAATATCATCACCCATACTTCCCGTTGTGTCAATCACAAAACACAGAGCTTTTCCAGGGATAACCCCCATCATGCTGTGGACAGAGGAACAAATAATACACACATGTGCTTTCAAATGAACGAAAAAGCACAGAAAAAAAGCAATGTTTGAAAATTTTGATGGTAAAACTTGCTTTTGGAGGACAGCTGATCAGTTTTGAAAAACATTGCTGAGATAAAAT
This sequence comes from Taenioides sp. WSHXM2023, assembly GCA_029959045.1. Lineage (NCBI taxonomy): Eukaryota > Metazoa > Chordata > Actinopteri > Gobiiformes > Gobiidae > Taenioides > Taenioides sp. WSHXM2023. The sequence goes on along the minus strand of CM057098.1, from coordinate 10,795,165 downwards.
TTTGTTTTGGATAACTGACACTATTTGGGATTTTGCGTGAGCTGTTTTCCAAATGTCTATTATATATATTTTGTGAGTTCTGTAAACAATCAAACTTGATTTAGCAGATAATGTACCGTAAAAACTCTTTGTCCCCTGCTGCATTGCGCACATCATCCAGCAGCTCAGATGTGGCTGCTATTGCGACCATAGCTGCCTGATTGTGCAGGTGTCCATGGCTCGAAGTCAAAGTGTCCTTGTTTATTCCACCTTTAGGTGTCATCGATGCTGATGCGTCTGGAGAATCACCATGACTGCATTTTCCTGTGAGTCACAAAATGAATTACCTTTTGTTATTGTTAAATAATAATCACCATTATCATTATCATAACAGTCCAATCATAAGTATTTACTTCCTCTCACTCCCTTTCAGACATAAAGCAAACTATGTGCTTTTGTTTGCTGGATACATTTTTTATATTATACATATGCATCTATGTTATTTTTCTATGCATTTTTTATGTGTTACTGTACGAAAAAACATAAATTAATCAAATCATAATCATAACAATAATAATTATTATAATCGTACTTCCAAAAGTAATTGTTCTTAACTTTATTTTTTAAAATTATGTTCGCTTACCTGGTGGCTTGCTTTCGCTTTTATTAAGGAAGAAATACCCTGAAGTCAGGACTTTCTCATCAAGGATATCCTTTAAAATATTGTTGGTGCAATCATTTCCATCACAGTCACGACAGGTTTCCCTTTTTTTATCTTAAGGAGATCAACAAATTAAAATTTATTTACAAGTTAGAAATATGTTGTTGTTTTTTTTAATCCAAATATTGTTTTACCTGCTATTTTGCCAATACTATTCAGTTTGCTGATCACATTAGAATTTGGCCTGTCATTTCCCATTTCAATCCAGTTGCTGTGACTGTAGAAATCCTAAATAATTTCATGAATTTACAGATTAGATTATGGTTTATTTTAAAAGCAAAACTAACCTGAAAACACCATCACCTGTAAAGTATGTAATATTTCTCCAAGTTTTAATCTTGCAGCCAGCATATTATCTTTCTTGATGCTGGCCTTCACAGCGTCTAATCCATCTGTGATTAGCTTCTTTCCTTCAATAAAAGTTTCATCATCAAAATGTCGCTTTGAGGATAGTACATATGTATCCACTAGTGCATTTCTAAATTTAATGATAAACATGTTCATGCCAAAACCAAGTCCTGCTTCGCGTGCTGCACATGCTTCAAGAACACTTTCTGTAGTGAACGATGCCTGTAACAAAACATGTATTTGAGCTCATTTTGTCATGGGTTTATATAGTTAATATGGAGATCCTACAGGAAAAGTGAAGCTCCAGCCCTCGGCTTCAGCCACAGCACGACAGGCATTTGCAGTGACTTTTAGGAGGGCTTCCTGTGTGATCTCCTGATGACTCCATGATTCTCCACTAAACAGGACTTTAAAACCAGTCGCTCCAGGGAGCAGGGAGACGAGTGTCAGTAGGAACAAGCCAGACATCTTTTCACTTAGTACTATGACTTCTGAATTCTGTCAAAATATCATCAGATTGTGAGAAACATGCAATAATATTATGTGGTTATAAAATTATTAAAATGACAAATAAACAGCAAAATATTGTGCATGTTTAAGTATTCTTAACAGTCCAGAAATTATTATGGTGTGCAAGTGAACAAGACCACTGAATTTACATACTAGTTGTCCTTTCAGTTCAGTATAAAAATATTAAAGGTTGCATAAATGATAAACTTTGCATTTAGTCATCAAATACAATAGCTATGGCAGTAAGTAATTACTAAATTACTTCATGATTACAGTCTGCTAGGCTACTTTCCATTTACAAACGAGAATAAAGGATTGGTACTTACATCAGCTGCAGACGTCTAATACCAAATGACAGAGTTATCACAAATTTATACTTGCTACAAAGTGTAGTTATGACAACCCACTGGTCAAACCTGGTGAACAATGTTTATGCTAAATTCTAATTGATGACCAGAGTTTTTTGTAAATGATATCAGGCTTGTCAAACAAACAGGTGTGTCAGTTGATTTGTGAAGTCTTTTGCATATCAGGCATTTCATGTTAGATGTGGACGCCAAGAATTTGTTTATGTGCCCTCATTCAAGATTGCTTCATGGTAAACAATGTTCCCTCACGTGATTAGATTTTAGATTTATTTGTGAACTGAGGACAAGTTGTTACACTGTGTCACGGGCCGGACACGCCCCAATTTAAAAACCTCTGGTCCCAAGGGGAGGTGCTCTATTAAATAAAAATGCCACCCGTAATTAAAAGAAATGTACAAAATTTATTGAGTCTATGAATGATAAAATGTCCAAAACTACTAAAAGCTAAACTATTAAGAGTCCCTCATTGGAGGTAGGTGGATGGGTCCCCTGGGATCGCGGCTCCGGTGCTCCTCCACAGCTCCCGCTATGCCTCAGTCTCTCCCTCTTGTCCCGGCCGCTCTGCCATGCGCGCGCTGCACTCGTCCATGCGCTCAGGAGGCCTGCGTGCAGGAACAGGCCGTCAATTGGCCGGCAACAGGTAGGAACTCTTAATTGAGCAGTGGACTTTGGGCCAGGGCTAATTTGCAGAATACTTAACTAAAATCCAAATTAAAACATGCAACTTTGAGTAGCCCTGCCACACGCACAACAAACAAGAAAAGCCACTTAGCTGGGAGGAGGGGGGTTGTCACACTCGCCCCCTCCACTGTTCCCACGTTGCGTCCTGTCGCTCGGGCGCCAAGGTCGTGCGCCGCTTCCTCTGCCCACCTCCTGCGCTCCTTCAGCGTGGCCCTATGTCTGGTACCGCGGACGCCCGACCCAGCTCCCAAAACCGTCCGTCTCCTCTGCTCAGCCCCGTCGTGCTGCCACTCGCACCGCTCTCCCCTTCTTTTACTGACACACCTGCGCCCTATTAGTCCTAATTTGGGGGCAGGGTCAGAGTCAGTCCCGCGCACACACACACCTCCCTTCCAATCAACCCACACACGCCCAGTCCAGTCACCCCGTGACACCCCCCCTGACCAATATGTTCTAGTCCCTGGAACAACATACAAAGTTCTAGTCCATATACCTGCGGGGTCGTACCCCCATATTGGTCCTCTGAGACCGTCTTGGCTCAGGTGAGAGTGGAGGCCCCTCTTGCCCACCCTCTCCCAACGGCAACAAGAGTCCCCACATCGGCATTAGCGCGTTGTCTTGGTGATGAATGGCACCGGTCTCAGGCGCCGTATAATGGAGGCACGGCCGTAGATTGTTGCGATGAACCACACGTTCAGGCTCGTCCTTCCCCTCTGGACGCACTTTATAGACCGGCCGATCAGGATGAAGTCTAGCAACAACAACAAAGGGTCTCTTTTCCCACCGGTCACTGAGTTTACCAGTCTGCCGCCGCCTGTGGTCCCGCACCAGTACTCGCTCCCCAGGCAAGAGCGGAGCATCTTTGGCAGTGCGGTCATAGAGCATCTTATTTTTCTGACCAGCCTTCTGGAGGCTATCGGATGTCCTCTGGTAAGCATAGGCCAAGTGTTCTTGGTGCTTGGCCACCCAGTCTGTAGTGTCCATGGGGGCCTCAGTTCCAAAGCCTCCCGTCAGCAGGTCCACAGGAGTCCTCATATGACGGCCAAACATCAGAAATGCAGGTGCATATCCTGTAGACGCATGGACAGTGTTGTTATACGCTTGGATGAGTCCAGGTAAGAACTCTACCCACCTCTGTTGCTTTTCTACTTCTAATGTACCCAGAAGGTTCAGCACTGTCTGGTTAAAACGTTCACAGGTTCCATTCCCCATAGGGTGATACGGGGTGGTTCGGCTTTTACGGGACCCATACATTTGGCAAAGTTCATATATCAACCGGGACTCGAAATTAGTGCCTTGGTCAGAATGAAGTACTTCTGGGCACCCAAACGGCTGGATCACATAGGTCCACAGGGCACGTGCTGTTGTGAGGGCCGTTTGGTCTAGTGTAGGTACAGCCCATGCAAACTTTGTGAACAAATCAGTCATGACAAGTATATTTTGGTATCTATCGGTAGGGCGGCTCAATGTCAGAAAATCAACAGCTACAATGTGCATAGGGGCCTTGGCAATCAGTGGCACTAGAGGGGCTTTACCTTGGGGCCCGGGTTTATGCAAAACACAGCGCGGGCATGCTTGTAGCCAGGTATTGACCATGACCTCCATCTGTGGCCAATAAAAACCTCTCCGCAGCAGAGCCAATGACTTCTCCAGCCCCGGATGTCCCGTCCGCTCATGGTACATGGTCCAGAGATGTCGTGCCTGTGAAACTGGAACGACAATTTGGTGTACAGTCTCTAATGTTTGCGGATCTTGGATGGTTCTACACACAACACCGCCTCTTAGCTCCAACTTCCGCCAGTGCCGCAACAGAATCTTTCCAGGCGGAGCCATGGCTTGCCGTTCTGTAGCATTTGGTAACATACCTCCCTTAATGTGTTCCTTGATCTTGCACAAATCAGGGTCCTCTCCCTGTAGACTCCGCCATCGGTCTAGGTCCCATCCCCAGCTGTCAGCTCGGGTCTGTGGAGAGACCGCGGTCTCCACCGCTGCCACCAGTGGCTCCTGCTCCTCCGGGACCTGATTTGGTGGTACAATGGGGAATCTAGAAAGGACGTCAGCATTAGTGTTCTCTCTTCCTGGGCGGAATCTGATTGAGTAATCAAAGTTGGCCAACTGTGCGACCCACCTTTGTTCCGTCGCTCCCAACTTAGCCGTTTGTAAATGTACCAGTGGGTTATTGTCCGTCACAACAGAAAATTTCGCACCCCAAAGATAGTCCTTGAACTTTTCTGCTACCGCCCACTTCATGGCAAGAAGCTCAAGCTTGAACGAGCTATAATTCGCATCATTACGTTCTGCTGGATGCAAGCTTCTGCTGGCATATGCAATTACGCGCTCAACCCCCCCTTGGTCTTGCGCCAACACAGCACCGAGCCCGGTGTTACTGGCATCCGTGTAGAGGGTAAAAGGTAAGGTGTAATCGGCATACGCTAAAACGGGGGCCTGCAGTAGTTCTTTCTTTAACTGCTGGAAGGCCATTTCACACTGCTCATTCCACTCAACAGAAGGGGAGCCCCGCCCTCTGTTTCGACTAGTGCCTACTAAGAGTCCATTCAAGGGCTTAGCAATCTTTGAAAAGTCTTTTATAAATCGTCTATAGTACCCCACAAACCCCAGGAATGAGCGGACTTGCCTGACAGTAGTAGGGGGTTGCCAATCTGCAACAGCTGCCACCTTCTCTGGATCAGGGGAAACTCCCTCACTGCTGACTAAATGCCCAAGGAACTTAACCTGCTTCCGGAACAGCTGGCATTTTTCCGGGCGGAGTTTAAGACCATAGGTGCTCAGGGACTGAAAGACAGACTCTAGGTGTTGAAGGTGTTCTGCAAAATTTCTGGAAAACACAATCACATCATCAAGATAAACCATTGCTGATTCGGCTAACTGATTCCCCAGGCACTTCTGCATTAACCTTTGAAAGGTTGCAGGTGCATTACACAACCCAAAGGGCATTCTTTCAAATTCAAATAAACCAAAAGGAGTAGTGAATGCAGTTTTCCCTCTGTCCCTTTCCTCTACCTCCACTTGCCAATAACCACTGGCTAAATCTAGGGTGGAATACCACGCGGCTCTATTCAGGCTGGTTAGAGAGTCTTCAATTCTAGGCAACGGGTAGGCGTCTTTGTGGGTTACACTATTTAACTTGCGATAATCCACACAAAATCGCCAATCTCCATTCTTCTTTTGAACAAGGACAATGGGGGCCGCCCAAGGGCTACAGCTCTCTCTAATGACTCCCCCCTTTAACATGTCTTTTAAGAGGCTACGTATCTCCTTATAAAGGGTCGGGGGTACTGGCCTAAACCTCTCACGGATAGGATTAGCGTCACCTGTTGGTATGGCGTGTTTCACAGCACCCGTCCGTCCATAGTCCTCCTCATGTAAGGAAAAGACATGTGTCCATCGCTGTAATAGTTGCTCCAGTTGCCTTTGTTCCTCCTCATTCAATCCATCTCCCTTAAGGAAAGAAAAAGCAGAACTCTCTGCATTTACCTTAGGTTTTTCTACCGCAGAATTGATCAAACCAACTTCCACGACTCCAGGGTCCACTTCCACAATGGACAGCTCCTGGCCATCCCGCACACTGTCAGGGCTGATTTCAGACACAGCTGCCAACCTCTGAAATCTGCTGAGTGTAACATCAAAGGGATGGAGGTTCCGGACCCTCACGGGAATACGGCCCTTCCCCACAGTTACCAGAGCTCTTGCCACTTCGACCCTTCCCTGTTCCCCTAGGGGTTCTACCAGTGCATCACATGGTCGACTTTGGGCGGGCGGCGGAATTTTGGCCCAAAGAGTCATTTCGCTCTGTGCAGGTACAGTTACAGGGGAGCGACTGGCTAGGCGAGCTGTAACTTTCCACTGGTCCGCCGTTGACATAGCACGGACACGTTGACAGTCTACAAAAACAGAATCCCATTCTTTACCAAGCGGGGGCTTTGGATGGTTTACGAATTCCCTGTACTTGCTAAAGAGTTCTTCCCAACAATCAGCAATTACATTCATCCCAAGGATGGCTTTATCGGCTCCAATACATTCATCCTTGGCTACAGCAATACCACGCGCTGGCACCCGGACCCCATGGATGACAAAGTCAGCTACCATGTAACCCACCCATGGGATATTAAGCCCATTAGCAGCCCTCAATGTTAACCATGGCAATCCTTCGCTTTTTAGTTGCTTACTCCCAAGGAGCTTCCTACAGACACTCTCACTAAACAGCGTTACTTGAGATCCAGTGTCTACCAAACACTTAACATTTATCCCATCTACACCCACATCTATTAGGGGACAATCTCCAATAAGCTTAGCTTTAGGACTGCAATTGATTGGGTCACTAGGAGAGGGTCCGGACACTTGACCCGCAGTGGCCGGGGCATTTAAAAACCCTGACTGGACAGTTTGGAGGGGCACCTACGACTAATATGACCAATTTGTTCACACACATTGCATATAGGACGGCCTTGGGGATCCCACTTAAATCTTGCATTAAGAGGGGTTCTAGGTCTCGGGCTTCTACTTGGGTGTCGAGCGGTGTCAAAAGGAGGGGAGGCCGCTCCCTTTAGCTCTTCCAAAATTGTCTTTGTCATTGCTGACATTTGCTCCTTTACATCCTTCATAACTTCAGCACGCAACTCTTGTTTCCAGTCCGTAGCTACACTTGTATTTGTCGGGGGCGTTCTACTCACCGCCAAGCAGTCATAGGCTGGCCAATGTTCACCCTGCTCGTCCTCTAGGGCCAGAGCTTCCATTTTTACCTCTTCAAAGGTAAGGTGGGGGCTCTTTCGCACCTGCCGCCTGAGCTCTTGGCGGATGGGGCCCTCCTTCAGGCCCATCACAAACTGGTCTCTTAGAACCAAATCTCCCCGCTCCAAGCCCATGGTGTCTCTCTGCTTCAACCTGGAAAACAGTTCACGCAATCGTAAAGAGAAAGCCCTCAGTGACTGGTTAGACTCCTGTCTGCAGTTGAAAAACTGAGCTCTTAAAATGGAAACATGGGTGTTGTCTCCATACAGTTCAGACAGTGCATCAAAAATCTTCTTTGAGGTGTTCCTTTCAGTCCGGTCTAAAGCTAGAATCTCCCGTTTTGCTTCTCCATCTAAAAATCCTAGAACAAAGTCAGCTTTTTGAGAGTCTCTGATAGGTTGGAAAGTAAGCAGTGTCTCTATTTGGCTCCGCCATTCTCCAAATTTAACATCGGACTGTGTCCCACTAAATCTTGACACCCAAGGTCCGCCCATAAAAAAAGGCATCATCATCATGGACTGTCCACCTGACTGTGTCTCTTCAGTAGACATATTTATTTAATAGAGGCTCAACCCAAGGACCAATCCTGCCAGCAACGCCACTTTCTGTCACGGGCCGGACACGCCCCAATTTAAAAACCTCTGGTCCCAAGGGGAGGTGCTCTATTAAATAAAAATGCCACCCGTAATTAAAAGAAATGTACAAAATTTATTGAGTCTATGAATGATAAAATGTCCAAAACTACTAAAAGCTAAACTATTAAGAGTCCCTCATTGGAGGTAGGTGGATGGGTCCCCTGGGATCGCGGCTCCGGTGCTCCTCCACAGCTCCCGCTATGCCTCAGTCTCTCCCTCTTGTCCCGGCCGCTCTGCCATGCGCGCGCTGCACTCGTCCATGCGCTCAGGAGGCCTGCGTGCAGGAACAGGCCGTCAATTGGCCGGCAACAGGTAGGAACTCTTAATTGAGCAGTGGACTTTGGGCCAGGGCTAATTTGCAGAATACTTATCTAAAATCCAAATTAAAACATGCAACTTTGAGTAGCCCTGCCACACGCACAACAAACAAGAAAAGCCACTTAGCTGGGAGGAGGGGGGTTGTCACACTCGCCCCCTCCACTGTTCCCACGTTGCGTCCTGTCGCTCGGGCGCCAAGGTCGTGCGCCGCTTCCTCTGCCCACCTCCTGCGCTCCTTCAGCGTGGCCCTATGTCTGGTACCGCGGACGCCCGACCCAGCTCCCAAAACCGTCCGTCTCCTCTGCTCAGCCCCGTCGTGCTGCCACTCGCACCGCTCTCCCCTTCTTTTACTGACACACCTGCGCCCTATTAGTCCTAATTTGGGGGCAGGGTCAGAGTCAGTCCCGCGCACACACACACCTCCCTTCCAATCAACCCACACACGCCCAGTCCAGTCACCCCGTGACAACTGTCTCCTGAATGATATCAAAAGCTTTGTATGTTTAACGCATGATACAACAACCTTTTTAATTTACAAACTCACGTTTTTTTCTAAATGTAAAAATGTATTGAATGTCATTTTGAATGCATTGTAGTCAGTTGGTTTCCTTGGTTGGTATTAAATCACACTGTACTGTATTGTAACTGAATACTGGATTATCATTACTTCACCTCCCAGGATGGTTTTCAAATAAAAAATGTTGTATTGTCTTACTGTGCCCAGCCTCAGCAACCACACTGACATAAAGACCGATGCACTCCTCCCCAAACATCTCAGATGACATCAGAACCCTGACGGACCTCATCACCCTCGGCCGGTGTGTGTGGCCAAGCGAAGAAAAGTTTAAAGTTTAAAAAGTAAGTGCAACAGTTGCTATACTGTCAAATGCAGGAAGACTTATGCATAATTGCACCCAAAAACATCACTCCACAACGGTGTACCGTTTCTTTGCATTAGTGGTGAACTAGATATATATATCTTGATTTATTTGGTGCAAGTCTTTGATTTGGTGCTATGTGCTGTTTAAGGTACACAGGTGGAGTCTGGAAGCTTGGACAGGACAGACGCACACGAGTGAGAGACAAAAGGAGGGAGAGAAAGAGAGACAGCAGAGGCTGTTATAATTGAGTGTTTTAAACAACTTCACATCTGCTATCTTCATGGAGCAAATATTAAACCTAAAAATGTGTTGACCACGAGGACACAAAGGTGCAGGTTTTCTGTCTGTAGTGTACATTGAGTAAACCATATTGCTAGTCAGGCTGGGTGCATGCAGGTAGGCACTTTAATTGAAAAGTGTTTTATTGAAGTAGCAGTTTACCAGAAGGCTGATAAGTGTGAAGGTTTCTGTCCAAATTATGGTGACACGGGGGCTGATGTCAGTTTCATCCACTGACAAAGTGAAGTTTACTGACTTTCCGGGGTTAGCATGCAAAAGGGTCACCTAGAAGAGTAAACAGTGATAATTAAATGGGATAAAGGTGTTTCTATCTGATGCTGCACATTTCCAGGCTATAATACCAAATTAGAGAAAGAAGAATTTAAGAAGACTTGGATGGCTGAATAAACTGGCTTTTGATACTTTTACAAGTTGTCCTCCTGAAGCCTTAGCCACATCTGTGTAAATTGGTTCTTGTAAGTCATTTTTACTGATTACAAAATTTACCTGAAAGAAGATAGGACAGATAAGAAACTATTTATAACCGTTTCAGTTAAAGCTTTATTTCTGCTTATTAATGTGAAATAAAAAGAGGTTTTGACTTATCAGATACTCTGTTCTCTCTGTTAGTGTGATTATTGAGTTTTTCAATGTCTTATCTTTAGCAGTTGCATCAGTGAAGATATAAATCTCAGAGCCAAAAGGAACAGCATTGAGAGCCAGCTGCAGCATAGCAGTTTTAAAATGTGATTTTACTGTGTTGCAGAATGATAGAAAAATACACATTCTTAAATGCCTGCAATCCAGATAGAGACCGTTCAGGCTCATCTCCACCACCAGATGCAGACAGTTCATTAATAGCCTTTTTAAACATTATTATGTTTGTGGTCTTTATGACCCGTCCAAAATTTACAAACCATCTGGCAGGTTGATGTAACAAAACAAAATAAACAAATACTATATACACAAGTTAAATAAATGAGAATAAAGGACTGATACTTAACAACTGTAGATGTCTTAATACCGAATGATTTGATGAGTTATCACAAACTGGTCAAACCTGTTGAACAACATTTATGGTAAATTCTAATTGATGACCAGAGTTTTTTGTAAATGATATCAGGTTTGTCAAACAAACAGGCAGCTGATTTGTGCAAGTCACATATCAGGCATGCCATGTTAGAAGTGGATGCCAAGAATTTGTTTATGTGCCCTCATTCAAGATTGCTTTATGGGAGACAGTGTTTCCTTATTCTCACGTGATTTATTTGTGAACTGAAGACAAGTTGTTACACTGTCTCCTGAATGATATAAAAAGCTTTGTATGTTTAACACATGATACAACAACCTTTTTAATTTACAAACTCACGTTTTTTTCTAAATGTAAAAATGTTTTGAATGTCATTTTGACATTCTGTCAAATACTGTCTGAATACTGGGTTCACCTCTCAGGATGGTTTGCAAATAAAAAATGTTGTATTGTCTTACTGTGCCCAGCCTCAGCAACCACACTGACATAAAGACCGTTGCACTCCTCCCCAAACATCTCAGATGACATCAACCAGAACCCTGACGGACCTCATCACCCTCGGCCGGTGTGTGATGACCAAGCGAAGAAAAGTTTAAAGTTTAAAAAGTAAGTGCAACAGTTGCTATACTGTCAAATGCAGGAAGACTTATGCATAATTGCACCCAAAAACTAAAATCACTCCAGTCCAACCAAAAACATTTCTAAATTTGTTGACAGTAAATGTTAGTCACTAGCCCTGTCATGATGTATTGACTTGTTTAAAAGATAATAGAAGGAAAAATATTTACCAGGTGTTTTTTTTTTTTACATTTGCCTACTCTTATTTCTTTACGTGCTCTGTCCTATAAAGTTCTAAAGTGGGTGTTTCCTGTCACATAACCTGTCTTCTGCTTTTTAAATAAGGTATTATACTTTGTTAAAAAGCATTGTAATGTTTAATATAATGGATTGTAGTCGGCTCACATAACTGGTGTCACATGGTTTCCACTATTTAAGGACACCTGTGCCTTTTAGAACCTTTACAATGCCCTGAAGATAACTTGTAATAACAACTGGTCAATGTGCCTTGGCTTCTTCTGCCTATCAGCACTACTTCTTGAAGGCAAGTTTTGGCTCTCTCTCAGTAAATGTGCACGTCCTTAAAGAGGACAGTTTACCACACAATTTCTGACCCAGTGAAGCACTTTGTCCTTACCTGCCTTCTACAAGAGCAAATAAAAAACTGTAATCCTTTCTTTCAATCATTTAAAATTTGTCCCCTCAGCCCCTGCTTGTGGAGAAATGCTCAAATTGTCTGTGTCCCCTGCGATCTGACCTTTGGGCACTAGAGGTTAATTAAACTTCTGAGCAGCACTATACTCTGCAGTCTTTATTGGTCCCTGCAGTGACCCCAAAGTAGGGTTAGTGTAACTGGGATAGTTCATTTGAGCACTTGACTGGTGTTGCACTTGCAGTGCGCTTAGATTTACCTGGAAAAAATGTTAGCAACAATAGTACTGATGTAACCATATAATCCTGTTCTATTTTTGATGCCTTTAATTACTGCTTACATGTAATTTCTACCTCTCTCGCTTAGATGGTATGTATGGTATGTAGTGTTTGTCCTCCAAACCATAAATTGGTGGTTTGAACCCAGCTCCCACATACTGTCATTGTGTGTGTGTGTGTGTGTGCACATTTGTGGGTGCGCGTTTGTATAAAGGTTAATGAGTTCTAACAGGAAAAGACTATTTACCACGACCCCAGTGAGCAGATGATTAAAAATGTGTAGAACTGCCACAAATCTTGTTATATTTTTGGTAAACTTGGGTAGATCTTTGATTTTAAGGAGACCTATAGAGATTTAAGCATGCTTTGCAACTTACAGTAAACCCATAACTGCCCTCTATGATTCGATGTGTTCTCAGGTCAAGGTACTATAACCTGAGGAAAACACATTATGCATATCAGTGTTTGTTTTTTTTAAGCATGAAGAGGCCTACCACACCTATTACCTTAGAATACGTATGCTGATATGTGTCGCCCTCTTGTGGTTCAAGTAAAGAAGTCTGTTTCTGATTGTTTGGGCAGAGACATTCACATCAGTGGCCTACTGGAGGTCATCCTGTAGGGCACAAAGGAGCTGATGGGTTGAGGATCTTCTGCGGCCCTGTCCAGCTCTCCTAGACTAACTGCCTGTCTCCTGAAGTCTCTTCCATTTTCTGGAGATTGTGCAAAAGCACATCTGGATGTGCCATCCTGGAGAAGTTGGACAATCTGTGCAACTTCTCTAGCATTAAGGAATGGCCTCATACTCCCAGTAGTGGCATTCACTGTAGCCAAAGGCAACACTAGTGGAAAACCAGCCAAAAAAGATCAAGATGGAGAAGCTTGAAATGACCTCTATATGCAAAACCAGTCCTGTTTTAGGGGTTGTCTCATTTTTGGCACTCTAGTGCACCTGTTGTTCATTTCCATTAACAGAGGAGCATCCTTTTGTACCGTAGAACAAGGAATCAGATTACTGTTAAAGAATTACAGTCAAAAAACACAGCATGAATTTTAATGAAATACAGTTGTTTACATATACTGATACAAGGGTGATCAAAATCAAATAATTCTTCATGATTATATGTATAGTGAAAAATAATTTTGATAAATCATTTTATATCTTGTAGAAGATTTTTATATAAGTTGAATAACAAGCAGGGTAATGATGAAACAGAGGAGAAAGGACTGGTTGACTTTTGGAGCCACAGACGTAGTAGTAGTAGTAGTAGTAGTAGTAGTAGTAGTAGCAGTAGTAGTAGCAGTTGTTGTGGGTTCTGTTGTTGCCATGGCACTGCTTGCCACTCGAGTTGTGAAAGAACAGGAACCTACGTTACCCACAACGTCCACAGCAACTATCTCCACTGTGGACGAACAGCAGGAAGCTTCATAGGACAGCAGGGTGTCGTTGGCATTTATAGTTGTGTTGAGAGTGCCGTTGCCTTGTCTGTGATACACTCTGACAATGCCAGTGCCATTTACCCCGTCACTCAACCGAACGGAGAGCTGCCAGGTGGCGTTACTGCAGAGTTCTGTGCAATTGTCCCGTAAACTGAGCAGCTCACAAACAGGAGGAGACGCATCCGTCACCTGGAAATGTAGAAAAAATACTGAAGTTTGGGGGGCAAGACCCAGATTTTCTTATTGATAACGTAGTATTTTCATAAGGAATATTCCAAAAGTAAATTCACATGTTGAACCATATCATATCATTCCTATTAGTGAGTACACCCAAGAACTTGCTGTATTTCAATAAAAGTCTAGATGTTTAAAAATATTAATTTTATCCAATCAATATTAAATATTATGGGCCTATAGAATGTTGTAATGTAATCTGAAACCCAGCAATTGCGTTAAATGTCAAGTCTTTTTTTCTGCATTGTTTGAGCATAGATTCTAGTTAGTAGTTACCTCTTTCAGGACAGTGACAGTTAACACAACATAGTTGACATCGCTGTCTGGTGCTTGAGCCTCTATTGTCAGTGTGACTTCAGTACCAGACTCTGTGTTAGCGGGAACTGAAAGCTGCAGTGTGCCAACAGCGCTGCTGCCACTCGCCACCTCCAGAGTCCTTGGAAAAGATGCACTGAAGCTTTGGTCATTCGTGGCACTGATTGTAAAAGTTCCTCCTGAACCATTGGTGGAGACAGTAAAATTCACAGAGAATATAGCACCAGGTTCAGTGACGTCATTTTTTTCACCCTTAAAAAGAAGAAATTATATTAAACTTACTTCATTGTCCCGTTATAATCTAGTACCATACTTACAATGGTGACTGAGACAGATGAGGCTTTGATGCTGGTAGTAGACTGTCGCTGGAAAGTCACCGGTTGCACTGATCTGGTTGAATTTTTGCCGTTCTGCCCCTTTACAACCACAGTAAACTCCTGGGAGGGAATTCTGTCAAACTGGACTAAGTATTCTCCATTGCTCTGACTAGTGACTGAGCCTTTCTCTTGTCCAGACCCGGACGAGTAAACAAGATATACTTCAGTCACACTGGCCGTGTCACTCCCAAGTAGTGTTACTATCATGGTGCCGTTAACGCCTATGGCAAAAGTTAACAACATGCATTACTCTATATGTATTCATCACCAGCAGCTACTTCTTTACCTGCTTTTGGACGATTTTCAATTGCTGTGTATCCCTCAAAAGGGCCTTCTGTCGGCTGCATAAAGCTGAAGAAAAAGTCAATGGGAGTCTTGGCTAAAATAAAATAAATATTTCATAGTTAACAATAGCATGCACATAACAACTCTTTACTTTATAGTGTACTAGGATTGGATATGCTTGATTGGCAGAAGTCCTGAGAAAGTTATCAGACAGTAATAATTATGCAGTATGGGAATGTAAATCAGATATTGTATATGTGTATGGCGCTTGCACCATAAAAAGAATCAAAATTATAGAAAATACTGAGTGATGCCCAGCCCTGTTTAACATTTACAATCATGTCCATGTCCATAGGACGTCCATCCTGTGATCTTCAGAGAGTAGGGGTTTGTTGAACGCATCCTAATTTCCCATGATCCCACTTCAGCAGTTTTCAGCGTTAAAGCTTGAAGGTTTCCAACAGCCACTGTTGAAGTGATGAGTGATCCATTCGTGGCAGTGCCCTCCTGAACCACACCTGAGACCACAGAGGCCAGAAAGTGGTTTAGTGGGCATTCAAGTATGTTGTGCAGTGGTTTGTATTAATGCAAATATGTGTAGAATCCCTCAGTCGTCCAGGTAGAATCCATGGCAAAAGGAGAAATTCAATTTGCCAACTGGACACAAGTTTATTTGGCCGAATACGTTTCGCAGCTCATCCAAGCTGCTTCTTCAGTTCTGGTCAGAATTTCTCCTTTTGCCATTAATGCAAATACCCATTTTTGTATTTACTTTTCTGTGTAACATTTGTTCTGTATTATTCAAAGGGCCTCTGAGGTCGTGGTTGGCCAATTGTGACATAAGTAAGTACAAGAAATATTAGATTTAAAAGAGTGGGAGGTGTTTGAGAAACAGCTGATCACTAAAGAAAAGAATTGCCCCTGTCATGAACGTCCACAATGAACTTCCTTTTTTAAAGAAAGTAGAAGTCACCTGTAGGGCTGATGAGAGTGAAGTCCTTGTTGGTCCCAGTTATGTAGATAGTGAGGTTTTTTACTGTGTCATCTACTGTGAAAGTGAAGTTTTCTGACTTTCCTGGGTTCCTGACAACCTGCAGAAGGGTCACCTTGGAGAGTGGACAATATTTTGTTTAATTAGTGTCAATTTTATGTCAATTTTATATATATATATATATATATATATATATATATATATATATATATATATATATATATATATATATATATATATATATTTTTTTTTTTTTTTTTTTTTTTTTAATTTTTTTATATTTTTTTTATTTTTTATTTATTTTTTTACTGTACCACACTTAAGGTTGAAGTCTCCAAAACAGCATTGGTAGCCTCCAGGAGCTGATTTTTTGTCACTTCCACAGCCTGGCCTCCTGAAGCAGCAGCCAGGTCCTTGTACACTTGGCTGTCTGTACTTGCCAGTCGAACACCTATCTGCTGCTGATTTTCACTGTTTGATCTACGTCGACGTAAACTTGAGAAACTAGTTATCATAAAATTGACCTAAAAACAGCAATTGTTTATTTTTGACATCCATTATAATTTTAACAAAATTGAACTAAAACACTTACCACAGACCCTGTCCTTTCTATCAATGCAGTCACTGTACTTTTCAGGTGAGAGTCTTTTGCTCCCGCATCAGTGAAGAGGTAAATCTCAGAGCCAAAGGGGGCGCCTGTTAGAGCCAGCTGTATACAGAAGAGTAATTATTGGCTTTTTAGTTGGTTTCAGTTTCTATTGTAAATCACTTGAATATGTGAGGCATCAACGAAACTAGACATCACCTGCAATCCAGAAAGAGACATTTCAGGTGCATCTCCGCCACCCGTCGGAACCAGTGCATTAATGGCATTCTTGAATTCGTTAGGATCTGTAGTTCTCATAAGTGGACCAAAATCTAAAACCACAGAATAACGAAGAAAATCTCCAATTACCAGTGTTAAGGATGTCTGCGTCCCTTGGTCATCCAGGGACAGGGGGTAGCAAAAGAAGGTTGAACTAGTTGTCAATTGGACAAAATTCAAAAGAGTGATTTGGCCACTCATCGAAGTAGCTCTCGCTGCTGACCAGAATAAATAGGGACAAGATGATGCAGAGTCACGATTTAGCGTAGTTCAACAACAGTATACTCTCTGTAAGTATGTGACTTAGTTTCAGTGTGGTTAGCTCCTCCATTCAGTGAGATTTAAGACAGTGCTCCATCAGAATAGATTAGATATGAATGGTAAAACATATTCACTCTTAAAACTTTGTTTTAGCTGACATAATTTAACCATTTTTGCTTATAATGTTTGGTGGTTGCTTACATTTGTTAAAAAAACAAAACAAAAAGCAAGGCAGTAAAGTTTACCTGGGTCATTAAAAGGCACGAGAATATAAAATGAAGGCTCATTCTTTGTTCCAACTCTCTTGTTTATTATTTCTGAAGTGACTTCTTTCACTGCTTGAATATCATCACCCATACTTTCCGTTGTGTCAATCACAAAACACAGAGCTTTTCCAGGGATAACCCCCATCATGCTGTGGACAGAGGAACAAATAATACACACATGTGCTTTCAAATGAACGAAAAAGCACAGAAAAAAAAGCAATGTTTGAAAATTTTGATGGTAAAACTTGCTTTTGGAGGACAGCTGATCAGTTTTGAAAAACATTGCTGAGATAAAATTTTATTTTGGATAACTGACACTATTTGGGATTTTGCGTTAGCTGTTTTCCAAATGTCTGTTTTCAGTAGAGAAATGTGTCAAAGTTAAACTGTAATGCATGCAAGATGATGTCTGTAAGTTTATATTTTGTGAGTTCTGTAAACAATCAAACTTGATTTAGCAGATAATGTACCGTAAAAACTCTTTGTCCCCTGCTGCATTGCGCACATCATCCAGCAGCTCAGATGTGGCCGCTATTGCGACCATAGCTGCCTGATTGTGCAGGTGTCCATGGCTCGAAGTCAAAGTGTCCTTGTTTATTCCACCTTTAGGTGTCATCAATGCTGATGCGTCTGGAGAATCACCATGACTGCATTTTCCTGTGAGTCACAAAATGAATTACCTTTTGTTATTGTTAAATAATAATCACCATTATCATTATCATAACAGTCCAATCATAAGTATTTACTTCCTCTCACTCCCTTTCAGACATAAAGCAAACTATGTGCTTTTGTTTGCTGGATACATTTATTTTTTATATTATACATATGCATCTATGTTATTTTTCTATGCATTTTTTATGTGTTACTGTACAAATAAACATAAATTAATCAAATCATAATCATAACAATAATAATAATTATTATAATCGTACTTCCAAAAGTAATTAGATGAAAACTTTATTTTTTAAAATTATGTTTGCTTACCTGGTGGCTTTTTTATAATAAGGGAGAAATACCCTGAAATCAGGACTTTCTCATCAAGGATATCCTTTAAAATATTGTTGGTGCAATCATTTCCATCACAGTCACGACAGGTTTCCCTTTTTTTATCTTAAGGAGATCAACAAATTAAAATGTATTAACAAGTTAGAAATATGTTGTTGTTGTTGTTGTTGTTTTTTTTAAATCCAAATATTGTTTTACCTGCTATTTTGCCAATACTATTCAGTTTGCTGATCACATTAGAATTTGGCCTGTCATTTCCCATTTCAATCCAGTTGCTGTGACTGTAGAAATCCTAAATAATTTCATGAATTTACAGATTAGATTATGGTTTATTTTAAAAGCAAAACTAACCTGAAAACACCATCACCTGTAAAGTATGTAATATTTCTCCAAGTTTTAATCTTGCAGCCAGCATATTATCTTTCTTGATGCTGGCCTTCACAGCGTCTAATCCGTTTGTGATTAGCTTCTTTCCTTCAATAAAAGTTTCATCATCAAAATGTCGCTTTGAGGATAGTACATATGTATCCACTAGTGCATTTCTTGATTTAATGATGAACATATTTGTGACAAAACCAAGTCCTGCTTCGCGTGCTGCACATGCTTCAAGAACACTTTCTGTGGTGAACGATGCCTGTAACAAAACATGTATTTGAGCTCATTTTGTCATGGGTTTATATAGTTAATATGGAGATCCTACAGGAAAAGTGAAGCTCCAGCCCTCGGCTTCAGCCACAGCACGACAGGCATTTGCAGTGACTTTTAGGAGGGCTTCCTGTGTGATCTCCTGATGACTCCATGATTCTCCACTAAACAGGACTTTAAAACCAGTCGCTCCAGGGAGCAGGGAGACGAGTGTCAGTAGGAACAAGCCAGACATCTTTTCACTTAGTACTATGACTTCTGAATTCTGTCAAAATATCATCAGATTGTGAGAAACATGCAATAATATTATGTGGTTATAAAATTATTAAAATGACAAATAAACAGCAAAATATTGTGCATGTTTAAGTATTCTTAACAGTCCAGAAATTATTATGGTGTGCAAGTGAACATGACCACTGAATTTACATACTAGTTGTCCTTTCAGTTCAGTATAAAAATATTAAAGGTTGCATAAATGATAAACTTTGCATTTAGTCATCAAATACAATAGCTATGGCAGTAAGTAATTACTAAATTAATTCATGATTACAGTCTGCTAGGCTACTTTCCATTTACAAACCATCTGGCAGGTTGATGTAACAGAACAAAACTAGAAAAGCACTCAGAGAGCGCAGAACTCCGCCAAGCAGCTCAGTTTTCAAAGTGATCCAGAATCCAGGATTTCTTCTGGATCATCACCAAATTTAATCATCTGTTGGATTTACCATTAGGAACATTTCCTGAAAATTTCATCAAGATCCGTCCATAACTTTTTGAGTTATCTTGCTAACTAACTAACAAACAAACAAACAAACAGACAGACAGACTCAGGCGAAAACATAACCTCCTTTATACACAAGTTAAATAAATGAGAATAAAGGATTGGTACTTACATCAACTGCAGACGTCTAATACCAAATGACAGAGTTATCACAAATTTATACTTGCTACAAAGTGTAGTTATGACAACCCACTGGTCAAACCTGTTGAACAACATTTTTGGTAAATTCTAACTGATAACCAGAGTTTTTTGTAAATGATATCAGGTTTGTCAAACAAACAGGTGTGTCAGCTGATTTGTGC
Source organism: Taenioides sp. WSHXM2023 (assembly GCA_029959045.1). Taxonomy (NCBI): domain Eukaryota; kingdom Metazoa; phylum Chordata; class Actinopteri; order Gobiiformes; family Gobiidae; genus Taenioides; species Taenioides sp. WSHXM2023. The sequence continues at coordinate 10,775,411 of CM057098.1, read as the reverse complement.
AAGTCTTTTGCATATCAGGCATTTCATGTTAGATGTGGACGCCAAGAGTTTGCTTATGTGCCCTCATTCAAGATTGCTTCATGGGAAACAATGTTCCCTCACGTGATTAGATTTTAGATTTATTTGTGAACTGAAGACAAGTTGCTACCCTGTCTCCTGAATGATATCAAAAGGTTAGTATCTTTAACGCATGATACAATACCCTTTTTAATTTACAAACTCACGTTTTTTGTAAAAATGTTTTGAATGTCATTTTGACATTCTGTCAAATACTGTCTGAATACTGGGTTCACATTTCAGGATGGTTTTCAAATAAAAAATGTTGTATTGTCTTACTGTGCCCAGCCTCAGCAACCACACTGACATAAAGACCGATGCACTCCTCCCCAAACATCTCAGATGACATCAACCAGAACCCTGACGGACGTCATCACCCTCGGCCGGTGTGTGTGACCAAGCGAAGAAAAGTGTAAAAAGTAAGTGCAACAGTTGCTATACTGTCAAATGCAGGAAGACTTATGCATAATTGCACCCAAAAACATCACTCCACAACGATGTACCGTTTCTTTGCATTAGTGGTGAACTGCTAGTCAGGCTGGCTGTAGATGTCTTAATACCGAATGATTTGATGAGTTATCACAAACTGGTCAAACCTGTTGAACAACATTTATGCTAAATTCTAACTGATAACCAGAGTTTTTTGTAAGTGATATCAGGTTTGTCAAACAAACAGGTGTGTCAGCTGATTTGTTCAAGTCGCATATCAGGCATGTTAGACGTGGATGCCAAGAATTTGTTTATGTTGTTTAAAACATGTTTTTGGGGGGCTAAAAAGGTAGTAGTCCCCAACATGGCGTTTTTCTTAATCAGATTTGTGTTTGGCAGATCGTTGCCCATTTCTATCCAGTTGCTGTGACTGTAGAAATCCTGTTAAGAGCCAATATGTAGTATGATTGTATCATATTCAAAATGGCTATATTTAAATGATGTAGCAAATGTCACTGAAAATGAAATGTATTAGCCTGAAATAAATCTAACCTGTAAAGTGTGTAAGATTTCTTCAAGTTTAGATCTTGCTGCAACATAGTTTCTCTCTTGATGTTGGCTTTTACTGTGTACAATCCATCTGTAATTAGCTCCTTTCCTTTGTCAAAACTTTCATTGTCAAAATGGTGGCATGCAGATAGGGCATAATCAACACTGACTAAGGCATTAAAACCCTTGATATGAAATTTGTTTCTGGCAAACTTCCTAGCTGAACTTATAGCTGCAGATGCTTCAAGGAGAGACTCTGCTGTCAGTGTGGCCTGCAATTAAAAAAAAAAAACCCTCAATGGAATTGTTTGTACGTTACAACAATTATACAGTCTATGATCATAACCATAGACTGATAGACTGTATACAGAAGTGGACTAAGCTAGTGTGATGTCGCCCATAATGTTCAACTCCAGTCAAATGAAGCACTCAACTCAACTCAACTTTATTTCTAAAGCACTTTAAAACAACACAGTTGACCAAAGTGCTGTACACAATAAATAACAAACATCGACAAGTACAGTGACAGGAACAAGAATAAAACAATACAAATGCAGGTAAAAAGTCAACTCTCAACTGTGTTAAAAGCCAAGGAAAAAAAGTGCGACTTTAAAAGGGACTTAAAAACAGGTAATAATTCAGTCAGCCTGATATGCAGAGGGAGCTGATTCCACAGCCTCGGAGCGGCCACCGCAAATGCCCAATCCCCTCTCTTTTTTCTCCTGGTCTTTGGCACACAGAGGAGAGCCTGGTCTGCGGACCTGAGAGCACGAAGGGGAGTGTGAGGTACAAGCAGGTCAGACAGATACTGAGGGGCCTGACCATGGAGGCATTTAAAAGCAAATAGAAGAATTTTAAAATCAATGCGAAAGTGCACAGGGAGCCAGTGAAGTGACTGAAGGACGGGGGATATGTGGTCAAATTTACGTGATCCTGTTAAAAGACGAGCAGCTGCGTTGTGCACCAGCTGTAAGCGGGAAAGGGAGGTTTTACTAAGACCAGTGTAGAGTGATTTACAGTAATCTAAACGAGAGGTAATAAAAGCATGGATTAAAATTTCAAAATTGTGGCGAGATAAAATTGGTTTCACTTTGGCCAGTTGCCTCAACTGAAAAAAGCTGGTCTTCACCACAGAGCTAATTTGGGCATCAAGTTTAAAACCATAGTCCATTTTTATGCCTAAGATTGTCACTACTGGGCTCACAGCCTGGGATAAGGAACCCAACTCAGTAGGAGGAACCACAGCAGCATCACTTGATGAGAACAAAACTACCTCCGTTTTTTTCTCATTGAAGTGAAGGAAGTTAGAAGCCATCCATGCCTTGACTTCATCCAGGCACTTCACAAGAGAATCAGACTTGTTCAAAGGGACATACAACTGGCAGTCATCTGCATAAAAGTGAAATCCTATCCTATGTTTTCGGAGAATTGACCCAAGAGGCAGCAAATAAATTGAAAAGAGTAGAGGCCCGAGTACCGACCCTTGGGGCACTCCACAGGATAGGGGGGCCAGGGAGGACACAGCATCACCAACATGAACGGTAAAACTACGGTTGGCCAAATAGGACCTGAACCAGGATAAGGCCACACCCCTAATGCCCACCCAATGCTCCAAGCGAGACAATAAAATCTGGTGGTCCACTGTATCGAAGGCCGCGGTTAGATCCAACAGCACCAGAGTTACAGTGTTACCAGTGTCTGAGGCCAGAAGGATATCGCTTAAAAACCCTTAACAAAGCTGATTCTATACTGTGTCCACTTTTAAAACCTGACTGGAAAGTTTCTGTGATATTATTTTCATTTAAAAAAGAGGTCAATTGAAGATATACAATTTTTTCCAGTACTTTGGACAGCAGAGGGAGCTTAGAGATTGGTCGGTAGTTGGTGAGCTCAGAGCAGTCCAGGTTGGGTTTCTTTAACAGGGGTTGTACTACTGCATGTTTAAAACATGTGGGCACAACTCCACTGGCCAAGCTTTCATTTAGAATTGAAAGGACCTGGGGTGCCAATATGGGAAAAACCTCTCTAAAAAGACATGGGGGGAGAACATCATTAGGGGAGCCAGAAAGTTTAATTTGATCAAGAACTTTTTCTAAAAAAGGTAAGGTTACAGGTTCAAATGAATCAAAAACTACAGAGCAAAAACTAGGCATGCCAGGATCATACTGGGGGGGACTAATCATCACCCTAGTAGAAGCAACCTTATCAATGAAAAAATTCAAAAAGTCCTCACAAAGTTTTGGGGAGGCCTCTGGATAATGGTGTTGTTGGGCATTGAGAACAATTTTAACTGTTTCAAATAGCACCCGAGAGTTATTAACATTAGAAGCAATAATATCAGAGAAATGCCTGTTCTTAGCTGCCCTAACAGTTTCTTGGTAGGAACGCCAGGTGTCTTTCACTATCTGAAACGATACTTGTAGCTTATCTCTCTTCCACTTTCTCTCAGCCTTTAACAAATTAACCGATGCTGATAATTACAGGGGCCAATTTGGAGTTAGGCTCCATATTATGAATAGGATTTAACGGACAAAATAGTGAAATAAAAACAGCAGGATCATGTAGTGCGGGTTAATACAAACATTTTAAGACCAAAATGACGAGGCTCACTTGATGAGAATGAGGGATGAGAATATTACAAGGCAATGGGAGCCAGGGTTCAGTAGGAGCCGGAAAAGCCCGTGTGTGAACTTCCTATTTGGAACGCGTTAGCTATGTCCATTTATATATACAATCTATGTTTATGACCTATGACTTGGGTGGAAAGTCTAATTACAATTTTATTGTGCTTAGTTACATTTAAAATCATAGGAGTGTCTGTCTCACCGTTGTATCTGTGACGCCTTTTTTCTATATAAACACAAACGACACTGCATGGCCTGCACTGACTGACCAGAGCTCAGAGAAAATTCAAGTTAATCCTCAGAAACTTTATATTCTCCACAGTTACACAGTTAGGTCTGTTGGATCGGACCACAGACTCGCCACATGTACACCTCTCTCCTATTTATCTCTGTCCTCCCATTTTTAATAAACTGCGCTACATCTTGTAAAATGTGCGTATATTATTTTTTAAGCAGCTGCTAAATAAATTCCATCACACAGGGTTTGCTTAATTGATATAACATCGCAGTACCGTAGCTCCCCATTAAGCAGATGAAGCACAGGGAGCACCAAACTCTGCGGGCTTTGTCTGAGGAGGAGTCCAATCACTCCACAGGGAGAAATGCATCCTTCATTCAACAGTTTGTTATCGATTTGTAGGAGCAGAGAGTTGGCGGTTAAACAAAATTAAATTGAACACAGACTGGAATAGACTGGCGCAAATTGTAGGCTACATTTCTCCCTGTGAAGTGACCGGACTACTGTTTGTTGCTTCTCTACTATTCTAAACGTGAGCACTTTGCTACAATCACCGTTCAAAGATGTGCTCATTGTGAGCCCCTTGTTAGGGGCTTGTGGAGCCATGTGCACTGGGTAGCTGGGTAACTGATTATAAAGTAACCTAATCCCTATCGCCACTGCACTGTCCCGTTTCTATCTCCAAATGTGTACAGTTTATTCCAGTACACAGAGCTGAACCTTGTTTTAGACCATGATCCCAAATTGACCACAGCACTCTGTCCTCGCCGTTCCCCAGTGAGGGTCTGGAGCAGTGCGCCCACTCTGTGATTTGTGAATGTTCCAGGTAGACATGAGCTGGGTGTCCTGCCCAGGATCACTCAGCTACGCGTAGAGGGGTCACTCCTGGGGAAAATGACTCAGCAGTTGTTAAATGACCAGCAATATAAAGTTCTACATCCATCGTACATAGGTTTTAAATCAAATAAGCGCTATTCTTTCATCAACTTCCAATCCACTTTATTTCTATAGCACATTTGATAAACAAAGACAGTTTCCAAAGTATTGCACATAGAGAAATAAAAAATCTACATCTTAATACCATAAAAACATACGTATAAATATAAATAAAAACAAAAGAGTCAAAACAAATGAATAAAAAAGTAAAATATAGTTTTACTGGTAGCAGCAAATTGGTCTTTTGCGTTTTGTCATTGATGTCAGCCCCTAAATCTTGATTAAATTACGTCTTTACTTTGATTACAATTTTATTCTTGTAAAATTACGACTTTAATGTCGAAATGTTACTTTATTCTCATAGTTACATAATTCTCATAATTTCTTTTTTTAATATGATCCTTATACTCCGTTGTATAAATAAAACAAAAGAGAAAAACTAAAAAGTACCAAATGGAGCCATTATAATAAGATAAACTGCTTAATTACTACAGAACCCTTTTTTGCAATGGTTTGTCATATCACTTCATAATAAGGGAATACACTGTTCCTTTAATTTTTATGAACTATACCACTGCAAAATTCAAAATAACCACTTTAATGTGGTATTAATGTTATGCACCTGCATAAGCTAATTTAAAAGTTTTACATTTTCTAAAAACCTCCTTTCCAATGTAATTGCTATGTCCATATCAATTTAAAAAAAAAAAAAAGCTACTTACTTTTGCTGGTGATGGCTTTTACAGAGTGAATCTAATGTTCTGCCTCAATTTGGATCTAAACCAGGAGGCGTCATAAAAAGAAAAATACAAATAGAGGTGGGCACATACCATTCATAGCATTTGATTATAATCCACATTAAAATCAGTGTTTATGAATACACCCATTCACGCATTATACTTCAAACTGAGAGATAAGCTGTTTGTAGGAAGTATGAGCATGTCAAAATCAAATCAAAATCAAAATGTTTTATATCTAGTGTTTTCTCAAATCAGTCAGACAGTCAAAACATGCTGGGGTTAAATACCTAAACATATGACGTCAAATATGTTGTGGTGCATCACTGAAGTAACATTTGGCTGCTGGTGTCTCTATGAAACTGACAGGCAAACTGAAACTCAACAAACAATGGCAACCAAATGTACTATACTGTAACCATTGTGGATCAATCCTGCAAAGAGAATCATGCGGAAATTGGTTCTTATGACAGTTTTTAGTCATGGTTTGAGTCAACATGGGAATAAATGAGTGGGCCTACACTAAAAACACTGTTAAACTTTAGATATACAGCAAGTAAAACTTGTAGACAGAAGAGGCCATGTGATTTATCTGTGGCATAATTCATTACATTTAAGACATAAATTTGTAGCATGGCATAGAGAAATCTACATACTGAGGTCAAAGACTAGAGTTACACAATGTAGTGTTTGCTCAGATTCTGAACTTGTGGTAAATGATTTATTAAACAGACATAGTGAGATATATTAATGTTGTCTTTTGATTTGGTGGATTTAAACATGACTTTGTGGGAGTGTCTGTTCTGCCTGCTGCCCTCTCTGTTGCTTTTAGGGCTGTTGGTTTTTGTGCGTCGGCCTTCTGTCAGTGCTTGGACGGGATGGACGCTTGGAGCCGTGGGGTGGACTCTGTGGAGGGGACTCTGTCTGATCCTGCACTTACCCCTGGACAAGGCCTCTCCTGTAAGCGTCTGCACTAGGACCCAGTTTATGTGTAAACCCAGTACTCTGGCCCAGTACCTGCTCCGTCACTGCACTGCTTTGTCCAGGACCACACTTGCCTCGTGGCCCAAAGGAGACCCCCACCTCCAGACTGTCCAGGCCCTGTTGGGTGGAGCAAATACACACCAGCTCCAATTCACTCGGGACCACTTGTTACTGAAAGATGGGGGCATTGTAGCTCTGGACTGGGCCATAGGGTCAGGAGTCAGTGATTCTGGTGTTAGGAGGAGTCCCCAGCCAGTGCTGCTGCTGCTCCCAGAACACTGGGGAGGTCTGAGTTTTCACCTAAAGTCCTTGTGCCATTCTGCCACTGCTCAGGGCTTCTATGTGGTGGTCTTTCACCATCGTGGGACAGCAGGCTGCCCACTGACCACCACCAGGCTGTTAGAGTTTGGAGACCCAGCTGACCTGGAGCAGGTACTACTTTAATCTTAAAATTGGACGGTATTTATTTTTGCATCATTCTGGTATGCCATATTTGCAGATATTAATCCAATGTATTAACATTTCTTACCAAAATGGTTATTTGGTTTTGGTTCATGTCATGAAATGTGTTTCTGTGTATCCTAGCTGTCATGTGCCCCCTCTTTCAGGCGGTGGCATACATTCACAGTCGTCACCCGTCCTCTGTGCTGCTGGCGGTCAGTGAGGGCTCTGGCTCTGGGACTCTTCTGTCATATTTAGGAGAGAGAGGCTCCAGTTCGCGCCTGACCGCTGCTGCTGCCATCTCTCCTGTCCTTCTTGGACAGGTGTGGTTTGAGACTGCATTTCCCCCTTTGTACCACTGGGGGTTGCTGTATCACCGCAAACAACAGCTTCGCAGGTGATTTGTTTCCCAATATAATTATATAAAAAGCTTTTAGTTGAAATTACATTAACTGTTGAGTTACTAGAATTTGAAATTTTCTCCAGCAAGTATTGCTGTCTCTGACAGACTGGCCATGGGCAACTGATGCTGCTACACAGTGGCGGTCCTACACTGATTTAATCCCTGGGCGAGACCCCCTCCTGGCGCCCAACCAGGAGAGGGTGCTTTTTCAGTGCAGCCGCCCTGGGCCTAGGACCGCCCCTGCTGCTACCTATTGAAGATTTAAAGTGTAGTGTTGTTGTCATAAAGGTCTGACTTATTTAATTGAATAAAAAATATATGATTGTCTTTTGTCTTTAAGATATGCACGTTCTTTCAGAAGAGTACTGGATGTGGATCATGTCCTCAAATCTTCGTCCCTTAAAGAGTTTGAGGAGAGACTTTTCTGTAATCATCACCTGTATGGGAAGCCATGGGGACTGACCCCCTCTGTGGCCTGGGAGCTGAAGGAGCGTGCCCATCCCGCTGAGGACTGGAGCAGTTACTGGGAGAGGAATGAACCTCTGAGAGACGTTGATGAGGTGGCAATACCTGTGCTTTGTATCTGCAGCCAGGACGACCCACTGCTGCCCCCTGTCTGCTCTCTCCCGCTCAGCCTTTTCCAGAACAACCCTTACTTCATGCTGCTCATCACTGAGACAGGGGGGCACTGTGGGTTCACCATCCAAAACAGTAATAATCAGCCTGAAGACACAAACTGGAGCCATATTGCTGTACTGGAGTATTTCAGAGCTGTGGTGGATTTCCTGAAAGGAGGAGAGAAAGACGTAGGGTTTTGGATTGGCCCCACGGGAGAGCAGAGGAATCGTACCAACACTTTAGCATCTTTTAGAAAGAGGAAATCTGCTGGGATGAAACGCCCCCAGAATCAAAATGTTAACCAGAGTCTGAACGAGGCTGGGGAGTTCACATGGAAGAGATCATACACACGCTAAAAAAAAGTAAAGGCTACACAGTTGCAGTAAAAGTCGCAATAAAAATACAAGGCTGTAAAAGGAATTTGGTTTATAATTACTCAGTAAAACTGTTTTCATTACACTACCTTCCACTGTTTTGAGTATACTTAAAGGTGCATTGTGTTACTTTTCTGATGGAGGGTCAAATGCTTTTATCCATGGAGATGTTATTGCTTTGTCTGGAATGTTTCACAGTACGGCATTAAACCCTTCTATTGTCATGATGAGAAAACCAGACCAAGTAACAGATCAGATCTGTAGAGAGGCGACCCCGCTCAGTCAGAATGCCAGTTTTTCTAGGTACTTTTGAGCTATAAATGCACCTGTAATTTAATACATGTAAAGTAGAGCTGGGTAATGTCATATTGTGGAACAATGGCATATCCACAGAAACAAGCAGGTAACAGACCCCCAACCAGAAAGTTACAAAGTTACTGCTTCTATGTAACTTTGTAGTAAATGCTGTGAAAAACATGTATTCTATTTGCAATTTGCCAGACTCCACAGATGACTTGCTACTTGGCCTGGTGGCGTCACCGACTTGTCTCGATGGAGGTGTGTGTGTTCCATGGAGATAGACACATTTAATGTCATACTATGCAAAGCAAAGCAATAATGTTTCCATAGAGACAATCAGGCATACCTTCCATGAGAAAAGTTACGTTACAGTATTTAGTATTTACGTTCTGTCAAGAAAACACACACGGACAATGAAATATTAAAATTACTTTATTACAGATGATTCTTTATCGAGTAGCCCTCTTCCAACCAAAAATAGTAGTTACAAACAAAATATTACATTTACCCCCTAATCTTTGTATCTGTAATCTGTAATACATTTTAAATCACTAAAGTCATCTGTAGGAATAACTTCTCTTTTCTTCTATGTGACATTCAGCTTTTTGCACAATCTATACAATTTAATACAGTTAAATACAGATGTCTGGACCAAGGAGAAGAACAGCAAGATCCACCAAGTGATGGAGAATAAAGGAATACTGATAGACTGTACACAAACGAGACCCCGCCTCTCATGGACTATCAGCCAATGGCAGCAGTCCCTCAGCGGTGAGGTCATCACAGTAGACTCTAGTCTGGTCAATCACTTGTGCAATGAGTGCAACTGATCCAGTTCAGAGTGGCCAAGGTCTACAGCTAGACTCTGCCCTGACTGCAAAAAATAATGCTGGAGTACATGTAAACAAAAGAGAAGGGCGTAAGCAGCCCGGCCCTCTGCAGCAACAAATGAAAATAATACAAACATTTCTGGCTTTCATAGGGCTATCTTTGGACAATGGCTAAATTGCTTTTGACCAATTTAAATAGAAAACGGAAATGACCATGAGTAATTACATAAGCTCCCTGTTATGTTTTCAATATCCATTTAGAACATACAACTATTATATTAAACTAAATTTTTTAAAATACAATACACTGAGCAGTGTATACAAGCCAGAAAGAACATATTGCCTGCATTGACTCAAACATTTTGCTGTTGCTAAAATAACAATTTTTCAGCCGTTTATAAAATGCAGCCACTGCTAAATCATAGGCTAAAACCTATCTCCAGTTTATGTGCAAAATCATCCTCACTCAACATGTTATCAAAAGTTGCCATTTATTCAAGGCAATCTAACTTAGGGTTGTGTTGTCAAATTTACAACCAGAAAAACTGAAACATTTCTGAACTCACAGTTGTAAGTTTGAGTGAGCTCCCAGTGTCTGTAAATGTTGGCTTAAATCATACTGTGCCCATGTTACAAGCTTTGATTTGTCCATTAGTTTCTTATTCTTTCAAGTTTAAAATATACAATATAGACAGCATTTACATGTACATTCCACCTCCAAATATACAATGCATAACATCTGCATTTCACCAAACTTCCACCTTTATCAATACTCTATAAACCTCTTATAGATTCATTTACATTTACATCTGTATAGTCTCACGTGTAGAGATGGGTGGGGATGGAGGCCAGGGGTACGATAGAGCGGGAGTCAGAGCAGGGGAGAGCACTGAGCCATGGCATTGGGGATCCAGCACCACCACCACCACCACCACCACCACCATCACCATCCAGGGTCCCACTGTGCCATAGGACGTCCTACCAGGAGAGGGCCAGTCCTCTTTGGCATTGGCATAAGCAGTCAGCTCAAGTGCGGAGGTGGACAAGGGTGCTCCAAGTAAACTATTTTTCTAATTTCACATTTTGTTGTAGGTTTCATAGACTATCGAGTACTGGCTCTCTTCTGGACAGTGGAAACCCAAAAGCCGAGGTAATATAGCTTAATATTTAACTGTCTACATTCATTCTCACATTCCTGGCACAATCTTTTTGAAGCACAGCAATAAGTTGGCAAAAAAGCATAATTTATGGCATCGTCACATCTTCATCTTGCACAGCTTTAGCAGAATAATCTTGAATACCAAAGCAAAGCAGAGATTAGCTGCTTGCTGTTTCTCTCTGATCCTTGTTCAGCTCCTTTGACCACATTTATGAACCAAGAGCATCTTTCAATTGTTACTAAACTGTGAACAAGCATTAAAACACCACATCTTTACAATATAATCTAATTTATATCACTGCACTTCAAATACAGTATTAAGTCTAGAAAAGTTGCAAGTGTATACAGCATGGCTACACTACACTGGCATTATGGCAACAAAGATGTACATGGCAAAAAAACACCAAAAGCAGTTTGAGCTAGTATTCAAACACTGGCACCTACAGCAAACAGCCACAAGGCTTTCAGGTTTCCACAGGCTCGTGCTGATAGTTTCTAATGCAGACGATCAGGACAGGCAGCATGTAAGTGAAGGCAGCTAGAATTGTCTCCCATCATGTCTCCTATCCAGAATAAGCTTGTAAACCTACTTGGGAATTTACTATGTCCAATATTTTAAGGAGGTACTTTTTGTATACTTTGGCTTTTAATCAGGATTTGCTGTGGAACTTGTGTTAATTTTAGTATAAAATAGTTAATGGTAAATACCTTTTTGTCAGTTAAACCAAACTGCATCATAAATGAGTGACAGGTCTGTCTAAGTGTAGGACAGGTGGGACCCATTGGAGATTTGGGAGGTGATGCTGGCGCTCCTACTCATGGCCTGTTCACTCCTGCCCCCTGATGACGTCCTCCTCGCGGCCTGTGGGCTGTTCCTCACCCCAGCCCCGCCCCTCTGTCCAGCCCCGGGGGGATGCAGGCTCCAGGGAGGAGGCCCCCCTGAGAGTATGGGGTGTCCCCAGGGCTGCTGTGAGCTGGTGCCCCCCTGATGTTGACTCTGGCCCCCTCCTCCAGCGGGCCAATGAGCACCGCCCTGTGCCCCGTGGTTGGTCAAGACCATGTTACTGAAGCCCAGGCGCATGGACTCCGAGTCGAAGGCCTCGATCTCTCGCGCCTGCCGCTCCAACAGAGAGCGGATCCTCTCCAGGCGCTCATTCTGCAGTGCTTGCATCTCCTCCTCAATCTGAATCACATAGAGTTGCAGAGTAGAACAACACAATCAAGAACAAGTCCGCAGTGCACAGTTTGAAATGTCTTTTGTGCCTCCTCACCTTCTGTTCCAGTAGAGCCCTCCGCAGAGACACCCTCTGCTCCAGGTCGCGCCTCTCCTTGTCGTGCTGTGCATCCGTCTGCATCTTGATCTTGCTCTGGTAGGCATTAAGCAGCTCCAGCTCCTGCTGCAGCTGCATCCTTAGGACCTGACACTCACCCTCCTGCGCCTCGTCCAAACGCAGCTATGACATATAAAGATTTACCTGTCACTTACCATACTATACGCAAGTTTGGCGATAAAGTGTAAACTTAGGGTACTTTCACATAAAGTCCCCTTTAAGTGAACCGAACTCAGTCCTCTGTAAGTTGACAAAAAAGTGAACCAACAGAAAAAACTAAGTTCATTTTGCTTTGACATTGTGAGTTTATTACAAAGAGGGCCGGGTTGAATGCATTGTGGTGAGTCGTGGATAGTTGGGCTTTTATTTTTTTCGTCATTCCAAATTTACAGAAGACGTTCGGTTTCACCTTCTGCCCACACTACACCTCGCCCAGGTATTGTAGTCTTGATCTTTATTTTTTGTATTTGTATTTGCGTTGGCATAGCCACGACAACGACCACGGCCAGCCATGTTTACAGCTGAGTGTTCTCAGTTAGTCACGTGACATATCTACGGCAAGCGAAGGAGGTTACAATACACTGAAAAAGGTGAAGAGAACCCGGTGCGCTTTGTGTTTACAATGCACAGATTAGGCTAACTGTACTGCTGACTTTAGTGAACCGTACTGAGACCCTTCTGAGAAAGGTCTCAGTACGGTTCGTTTCAGAGGGGTCTGGGTACAGTTGGAGCATTTACATATGCGCAAAAAATGCTGAGTCTAAGTTCGTTTAAATTGCTGAAAGGGACAAAGTGTGAAAACACCCTTCCTGTACGTAAGTTTGGTGATAAAGGCTCTCATAGAGGTTTAGTGCTGCAGTACTTACAGCTTGTGAGGAGAGCATCTCGTTGATAGAGTGGTCATATTGTTCTGCGAGGATGGCGAGTTTCCTGGTCTGCTCCTCTTTGAGCCTCTTGAGGACAGCCTTGTGCTCAGACTTGGGCGTGGTCTCCAGCAGGTGGTTCCTCAGGGCCTTGTACTGCCTGGTCTGGGTCTTGCATGTCTCCTGAAACTGCTTTTTTATCTGAAGTTCCTTGGACTGGTGGGACAGAGGGGTCTTAGATGTGTTGATATTTTGTGATTCTGACAGTAAAACAAACCAGTACCTTCAGGCTCTTGGGCTGCTGTCTGACCTCCATGACATGTTTGCGCCGCAGCTCCCTCTCCCTCCTCTTATTGTACTCCAGTTGGTTGGTGAGCTCAGTTTGGTGCTGGGTGCGAATCAGCTCAGCCCGAGCCTTTTGGATCGTGGCCAAATGTCTGAACTCCAGCTCCTGCATTGACTCATGGTGCCGCAGCAACATGGCATGCTCCAGGTCTTTCTGTGTCTGCCGCTTGTTCAATTCCTTCAGAAATGACAGACAATTTAATCCAATGTAAATTGTAAATGATCAAGTCATTCTTGGGATGTGTCCAAGTACCTCTCTGGCCAGGTCCTGTTCCACATTGTGTCTGTTGATGAGGATGTGCCGTTTAAAGCGCCGACACTCTAGTTCTAAATACTGACGCTGTTTCCTCAGTAGATTGGCTTCCTCCTCCGCCTGTGAACGAATTTCAAAATACTAAGTGAGGTCATATAGTGTAAAAGAAAAAAAAAAAAATAGTATTGAATTTAAATTTCAGACCTGGTAGTTCTGGATATTCTCCTTCTGCTTGGACAGCCACTCCTGCTTCTCCTTTTTGGGAGTAGATTGGTTCTCACTCAATTCCTGTAAACACACCATACCATTAATGTATATTATTGCATTATTAATGACTTTATTGCGATGTTTTCAATATTTGTGTAGTATTCTCATTTTGATACTTTGCTTTTTATATTTTGATTTAAAGTGCATTTACAAAATATGTACTTAATATTCCAAACAAAACAATATATATAACACATACATATACATACACAGTACTTATAAACACACACATATATTTATATTTTGCTATTTTTTATATTTATTATTATTATTTTTGTTTTTTTAATATATTTATTTTTATTGCAGTTAATGGTTTTGAGTCTACATTACAAACATGGTTCACTAGATGTCTCAGGTCTGAGTGGTCTGAATGTTTAACATTTCTATACAAAACTAATTTATATTCCGAGGTTGTAATTTGAGATTATACAAGGATAAAAGAAAAAAAGATATTTCTATCTTTGCTCCATTTCTAATATTTGACTTTGAATTTGAGCTGTCTTTTTTAACAAAACATCTGTGACAGAAGTTGAACTTTAAAGTTTTTGCCTGTAATTATTTTTATTGTGGTTATTTATAGTTATAGTAGTCTGTGTAGTACCTCTTTTAGCTGCTCTTTGCGCAGTTTGTACTCTCGTTTCTGAGACTCCAGGAAACTGCTCAACTCCTTCTTCTGTTGAACCTGGATGTGCTGCTGGAACTTCTTCTCCTCGTTGGCAAATGTCTTCAACTAAAATTGATACACTGATTAGGACTGTTGTAAGAACAGACCCGTTTCACAAGATTTGTGATTTCTAGAATGATGGAGAAAAAATGCAACATAATGCCCAGAGATATTTGAAAGCCACTCACAAAAGAGTAAATTAGTAATGGAAGTCATAAGATGGCAACTATGAGCAAGTACTGCCCTCCCCAAAAGGGAATAATAATTAATGAATTCAATTTGCTTTTTGGATACTCAAAGACTATTTACAATGGGTAATTAATTCACTCCATACTAAGTGGTAGTGGTGGTAAGACAGTACTGTAGCTACAGTTGCCTTGGGGTAGACTGACAAGAGCAAGGCTGCCAATCTCTGCCAGCGGCCCCTCTATCCACTTTTATGCATGTACTGGAGCCATTTCAGCTACACTACAGCACCTGCTATGGTCTTCCATCCCAGTACAACCAAGGCTTATAATTATTATAAGCCTGTTTGACAGCCCTCTGCCTTCTGCTCCTTACAAACCTCCTTTTCCAGTGCTGCCTGGTGTTTCTTGAGCAATTTCTCCATCTCCGAACTGAAGTTGTTCCTTTGAGACTCCAGCTCTTTGTCCAGCCTCAGCCGGTGCTCGTCCATCTCTCCCTTCAGTTTGTTCTCCAGTGCCAACAGGTGCTTCTGGTGCAGCCGCCGCATTCGCTTGTACCCGGACATCTGCTCCCTCAGCTCAGAGTCCTGTTCGTGTTCCTGCATCTCACGGGTCACCTGGAAAATGGATAGTAAGGGTCACGAATTCAACATCTGTTTAAACTGTGATAACAGCAACACAAATAGGCTATACTTTGAACTGTATTTACATCAGCCAGACCTCAGTACTTATGCTTTCTAGGAAGTAAAGTCAATTCAGATCACATTGAGGATCTAAGAAGTTGTTTACATTGTGAACTTAATCATTATTTACCAAGTGCCCATTTAACAGTGAGTCAGTCTGATCAAGTTTGTCACAAATTGGCAGTGGCTTAAGCTCAGTAATAAAAATATAACTTCTTAATCTCTCTTAAATTCACAATATTTTTTCAATGCCTCTAAAGCAGTAAACAGAGTATGCTCACGAGAGAAGCGGTGCGGATGGTGGCAAAGTGCTCCCGATTGCGGTAGTGCTTCTTAGGGGCTGGGGTGGGTGTGTCCTGGGGCTCTGTGAGCTCTGTGCTTTCCGCTGGCTCCCCTGGGACACTCTTCTCCTCTTCCTGAAAAATCATTAGCCGCGAGCATTAACATGGTCCTCTGAGTGTTTAACAAAGCAAACAACAGAATCACTGCTAAAATGTGTTTCTTGTCCTCTCTTTTGTATTACAATTTTAGTCCAACCATTTTGATTAGAATTATCTTGATTTCCCTGATGGGAAATCAAATTTGTTTTAGAGTTAAAAGGGAAAAAAAATCATGAAAGATTTGCATACATTTTTTATAATAAGATATAATTATTAATTAATTACACTGTCAAAAATATGTCTACATTATTTCTATATTAATTATGCATGATCTTTCATATTACAGCTTCACATTTTAATGCATGTTTTCAGATTCAATGCATTTTAAACTTTATTTCATTTAACGCATGTTGTAAACTTTTATGTTAAGTTATATTAAGAGTTAATTACCAAGGAGACTTATTTCACTCTTTGAAAACTTACAAGGTTGTGTGTATGCTCTATAAATAACTCTACCCCATCTCTGACCCACCGGTTTGACGTGGATGACAGAGCTATTGGACATGACGGTGTGGTCTCCTTCGATAAGGTCCAGCTCGCTCCGGTTGTCCTGGGACGCCTCGTTCAGGCTGTTGACCGAGCTGCTCTGGGAGCTAGCACTGATGGACATACTGGGGATTGACTGGTTACTGCCAACGCTGTTCACTGTTCCTGTTCTGCCACCTCCTGGCTCCATCTCCTGGGCCAACACGCACAAAAAACAAGAGATTTATGATAATTTTGCACTTTAAAGTCATTCACAAAATGGCTTAGATATCAGGCATAACATTCTGGCCACCTGCCAAAAATGCAGGAATAGACCATGCAAACTATATACAGTAAGGCATAATTTATTCTGAGCCACAGGACTAGCTTTTAATTCCTCAGTCATTTGAGTCGCTTATTTATTACCCAATATAAACCAGTGGTTTGCATAGAACTGAACAACAGAGAACACTTATAAAGCAGATCCAAAAAAAAACAACTATATTTTGTGACAGAGTATGATGAAGGAGGGAAGCAGGACAGAAGATGCCAAAGATGAGCGTTCCTAAAGAGGAATGTTTTGCAGCTTGGAATGGACAATGAAGATAGACAACTAGCATTCCATTGGGCACCTATGTTACTTGATATGGCAATGGAAGAAGAAGTTGTGAATCATATAGTATGAGATACAGCATGATTTACACAATTGTCACTGGACACCAGCAGGAAATGCAACTAGTCTTGGGAGCTAATGGGGATCTTAAATTAAACTAACGGGTCAAACTGTTATGGTCAACTATTTGTCATTTTGACGTTCTGTTGAGAGAATGAACTACTCCTACCTCGTCCCCATCTGTGGTTTCAGCCGTGGGGCCATTGTGTGCCTCCTGAAGAAGAATCTTCTTCATTTTGCGATACTGCAGGTTGTCTAGCTCTCGCACTGCATCCTTGGTCCTCTGAATCAGGTCCATCAGCACTGAGTCCGGACGCTCCCGCTGTAGAAACGCATGCTAGGGACACAGAATGGATGGTTGAAAAGGTTTGCTCTCCCTCAATTAGGTTAATTTATAAGATACCAGAATAAAGTTTAGAAAATCATTTATATAAAGATTTAATGGAACTATACGTCTATGACTGCAATAAGCTGGTAGCAAGCCATGCTGTAACCACATGTTCATCTTATGGCACAGTTCTGCTTTGTACTCCAGAGGTTAAATTAATCCACTTGTTGATTTGATATTCCGCTCAGCCATCTAGGTTTGGGACTGGCTCAAAGAGAACATTTTGCCCAATTAAAATAAGACTTCAGAGGAACCAATTATTTTTTTTATAGCTGCATAAATATTTAAAAACAGCTCTGTTTGTTGCAAAGAGACCACGTCCATTAGCAGCATCCACTAATGGTCTGCAAAAAGCTGTACAGATACTTAATGTTACACCATCGCCTCTGGAGTAATTACAGAAGCTCAATCTACAAAAACTAAAGCTCTGTTGCTGTTCAATCTGGAAATAAAAGATTAGTGACTCAAAACAGAATCTTAAGGGATGAAGGGTGCATATACAGGACAAGAGATCTACCACAGGTCTGTCTGAACCTGGCCAGGTTTGTTTGCAGTACTTACCCCCAGCATGTCGTCAGAGTGCGGCCGGTCCTGGGGGATTTTCTGAAGGCAAGAGTCAATGAAGTTCCTAAAGTAGTCTGACCTGGATGAGAAAATCAAAATACAATTAGTTAAAGTGACACAGAGTAACCTTATGGCGGTGGCTAGTCACCTGCTTGATTCCATGGAAATAGGTATTTAGAACATTTGGAACACTATGGAAATACATTCCACAGTATGTGTATATTTTTTTCCAAAGTATATCTGTCTGATAAATTGGGTGAGAAGAAAATTATACATAATATGCAAGCATGTAGCCATAAGAATATAATGATACTAATTGTTAATAGGGTTGCTTTGGTGATAGTAAGAAAGAACAATTAAGGGGAAGATGAATCTCACCTAAAGCTGTTTTCCTTTTGCATTTATTAGTGCCCCAAAATAAGCATGTCCCTCATCCAATACATCTGAATTTAAATTGCGTACTTAACATGATCTTTTCTGAAATAACAGGTGTAATGTCTTTGTACGGAATATTCACTCACCAGTCGCTGGACTGCAGTGTGGGACTCTCATTCTGTGCTATATGGTATAAGGCACTCATTGCATTCATGTTAAACAAGGGAGGTTTTCTTTCAGCTAGAGAAAACATACGAGAATGATTAGATTAAAAAACACAGCATAAATCAAAACATGCTTTGGTATGGAAACTAATAGCTTTATTTTTATTTTATACTTGCCTAATTCTATACAGGTGATCCCCAAAGACCAGACATCCACCTTTCCATCGTACTGACCCTCATCCATGGCCAAGATCACCTCTGGGGCCATCCTGGTTTAACAACAGAGGGAGGTTTACCAATACAATTCAACATGAAATAATAATGTTTAAACAGTGTGAAAGTCAAATCAAGTACTAATTGGTATGATGCATTGAGCCTTTTTAGATAGAATGTGCTAAGTTTAAATCCTGTTCCTTCAGTGCTCAGTGAAATCGCAGCAGACAACAATAGGAGCTCCCAGTCTTGTACTGTGGTGATATGCAAATGGACACTTTCCATACTTTCCATCTATGAACGCGGTGTCACCTGTCCTCGACATTTCACCAGAGAAGGTACATGTGTATCATTTAACCCTTACCAATATGGGGTCCCCACAAAAGAGTTGGCAGGTGAGGCAATGGAGGCGGAGCCAAAATCTGCTAGTTTGACCTGTCCTGGTTCAGTCAGAAGGATGTTTCCAGCCTTCACATCTCTAAGGTGAAAATGAAAATGTTTTAGTTTTTTTTTTTTTTTTTTTAAATGTGCCCATTACATCATTGGATGTGAAAAATAATAATTGAACTAGTTCAGACCTGTGGATCATGTTGTGTGAATGAAGGTAAGCAAGCCCCTGCAGAGCTCCATGGGTTATGGCTGCAATTTCTACTTCCTGTAAGGGCTTTTTATGAACTGCAAATTAAGATGGCGGCTGTTAAACTTGAGATCAATGTAAAAAGGATAAGAAAAACAATGCGTTTCTCTCACCTTCTAGTAGATCTGAGGCCGAACCAAGACAGTACTCCATGACCAGCTACAAACATACAAACAAATTGTTTTACATAAAATATCAATAACTAAGCCCACTTAAAATCACAGAACATACCCATGCAGTGTGTTCTCGGAGGTAACAGCCCTTGTACTCGATACTATTGGGATGCCGAATCTTCTGCAAAAACTTCACCTCCTTTATGATGTCTTGCCATTTCTGAGGGCCAAAATTACAACATTTGTGCACTTTCTCAATTTTATTTTTGGGATGTATTTACAATAATGAGCACAATTCTAGCACTAAACAAAGTAAACTATCCCGAAAACCTCCTAAGCATTCAGTGCAACAACTGTTAGTACTGCTTGAAATGTCCCTCACAATTTTTTTTTATATGGATGTCGAGTCTCACCTCATTAGACTGTTTCCCATTATAAGACATTTTCTTGATGGCCACCACCTCATTGGTGCGCACATCCCGTGCCTAGAAATACAACAGTTATTTTGAGGGAAAAAATCTCCTAATTAACTTTCGCATCAGATTTACATCTTTTATTAAACAGATATTAAACATAGAGCCCATACAAAATATACGGCGCCAAAGCTGCCATGGCCGATCTCTCGGAGGTCAGAGAAAAGCTTCTCTGGGTCTTCTTTAAAGAACAGCTCCGCCACCTCAGGGTCCTTCAGACTTCCTGCCCTGACAGAGGAGGGCATTGTGGGTAATGTAGTCCCTTTACCCACTCAGAGTGGACGGGACTATCTGGGAGCTGAGTATCGCCAAAGCAGCTGAAGATTCATCTGCAGAAATGTGTGGGGCTTAGGAACCACCTCATCAGCGCCTGAAACAAAACAAGTAAACAGTTAACAAAGCATGATCAAAACATAAACATAACTGATCGCACAAAACCACAGGAGATTAACATATTGGAAGGTAATTATCTGCGCATACAATGATCTCTAATCTACAACACTGCAAACATCTGACCAGTGACTTTCAAACTTTCTAACAACAAATGAATTTAACAACCACTTCAGCAAAGGCAGCAGAGTAAATTGATACAGTCAAGAGAAGTATAATAATGAACAATATTAACAGGATGGTCAACAGTGATACATAAAACTGCACTATTCAGCCTCAACCTTTTAAAACAACTGCACAAATACAATTACACAACACTGTTAAACTGGTATAATTTGGTTTAATTTAACAGTGGATATTTTGTTTTATAGTACTGAAGAAAAATGACATTCAATGTCAGAAATAACAGAAAAAGTAGTGATTTAAAATATTTACAATAGGAAAGTTACTCACACCACACCTAAACCTTGAGAGCACTATTATTATACACACCAACAGCAAGGCCACATAGTTTCTTTGTATAGACATTGAATGAATCTGTCTGAATTCTGATCATCTACTATTCAAATGTTTTCACATGTTTACACAATATTGGACAGGGAAAGGTTAAATCGCTAGATTACTTATTGTGAGATTCTATTTATTCTGTGTTCTGAGCTAGAGACAACCTAAATTGATTGGGACTTGGCGACATAGTTCCCATTTTCATTTTCAATATACCTTATCAAGGTAAAAATTAAATTTAATTTAAAAAAAAAAACAAAACAAAAACTTAAACAATATACAATGAATGTATTTGTATGATGAAAGACTCGGTATCAAATGACAGGACAGATAAAATTGGATAAAGCACCACCCTGTGGCAATAACAACAGCTGTTCAAATACCACTCACTGATGCCCAAATAAAGCAGGTGACTCAACAGGTTTCTCCAACAAGTCAAACCTTCACTCATCCTCCAACCTGCTCTGTCGACAGGTGCACTTCAAAACACATTAGTGGCACTTCCTGCAACATGACACCAGCCTTTGTCCAAATCACTGCATTCTGTTTACTATATGGACCTGTTTAGCTGCTTCAGAAGACTTTTCATTATAATGCAGTCAAGTTATCAAACCAAGTACCATCTAAAATATTTGCCCTGCATGTTTAAATGAAGGTGTACCATACAACTGTTCTGGAGGACCTGCCACTTGCTTGTCTCCACAAAGATTTTTTTGCTTTTGCCTGGACTCTTCACGGTAATTACTCCGTAGACACAAGCAGCCAGTTTTCATATCTGTGATCTCACTCACAGTATTAATGTATTATAATAATGTGTCTTAAAAATATCTTTTTGAGCAATCATTTAGCAATTGAATATGTGATAAATGAAAAATAATATTTCATAATATTGTATTTCATACTAAAACATGGAAGATGACAGGTAAAGCATTAATATCTCCATCTCCATCCCAATCTGTAAAAAACAGGCAAAACTTTGGCTAGTATAGGACTGCTAAACCTCTTACTAAATCAAATCTAAACAAGTATTAGGGATGTGTAAGGAAGCAAGTATCCTTACTGCTACAAGTGGGACTAGTACCATAGAACCACTGCTATAAGAATTAGCATGTGCTTTCTGAATTTATTGAGGCTATAATTAGGTCATGTGCTCTAAACAAGCGGATGTGTCGAGGCATGACACTCACAGGCATTTTACAATGGCACAGATCCAGGCATGTAGTAGTCTATGTTTTGACAAGTTCAAATACATGTGTTCTACTTTTATGCTGTCCAGGATGTGTATTTGACTTGCCCTGATTTACTGTCATATTTTAAATTGACTTGGTTTTCGTATTTGATACATCAAATAATACCAGGAGGATAACTCTGGATCCATAACATAATATTTTGAAATATGGACTACTCATTTAAAGTTTTGCATTTATTAAGGTTGAACTGATTTCAATAGGAACTATTGGTATAAATGCTTTATGGCTGAATGCTCATAACACAATTGTACAAAAGTTGTACATTTGAATAATAAATTGGTTATGTTTTCCTTACTTAAACCACACTTTAACAACCCTAACCCATACTACTTGTTGTTCATGTGATCATGTGTTGTTGTTTACCAACACATGATCACAACAAGTAGTGGTGGGCAATACTGATTAAAACATTTCTTTTAGAATGTTTAAACGTGTTTTCAAATGTTTAAGCATCAGATATATTCATGGAAAAAGACAATAAAATTACCCACAAAAGTGCAGAAATATAATAACTGTATAATGTTATAACAATGATGATGATGATAAACAACACTCAATATTCAAACTACATTGACAATCTGTATTTCAATAATTTGCCTATCTCTACCAACAAGTGAACTTCTAATATTAAGAGAGAAAATAAACTCCTCTTAATGTATTATTTCCACTGATTTCCTCATAAGGCCAAATGAAGAGGTCCACTGCAGACAGTCCAAGATGGATGTATGATAAATAATCAAATAGTCTATTGATCTGCTGTACTCAAAGTCAGGGGCTACTGCTAAAGTGGAGATATGGAGGAGACCAGGAGAGAACATACATGAGAGTCTAACAAGACAATAAAACTACAGAATGTTAAAGAAAATGATGGAGAAAGGTTTCCAAATAAATAATTAACAAACAATAATTAAAATAACAATTAAATGCTTTACCAACAAGCTGCTAAAATACTATCATATATCATATCACGTATGATCACTAGACAAATGAGCTCCGACTCCCACAGACTTGAAACTGGAGCGAACAGTGTGAGATTTCTTCAGGTTTCGAATACGTTTTTCTGGAGGCGCTTCAATGTATTACACTGACTATACAAATAATTATGCTAACAGATGTAACATAGTATGACAGCAGCATCATGATGCCTATGTCAGCATACAGTCACTGTGCGTAGGTGGGTCAAATGCAAAAACCATAGCTATTGGACAAGGGGTGAAAAAATACATATGTTTTTTTTAGAGCCTAAACCACGATATCAATTTCATCACAATTAATTTAGTCAGTATCTTTATCTGTCATTAAGGAGTAACTAAAGTCATCTGCGTCTTCTGAGAGTTCACACTTTCCTGTGATTGGTTAAATGTGCCTGTCACTCACTCCAGTCTTAGAGAGATAGACCAATCAAAACAGTAGATGGGGAAAATAGTTGCACAGAATATAGCACTGCATTAAACAGATAATAACTGAATTGCGTTATGACAATCTCCAAAATAGCAGGCCGTCTCAGGATCGGATCATGATTTATTGCCCTATTGCCCATCTTTACATTGGACTAAACAAGAAATGAACTGAGAATTAGGCCCATCATGATAACACATTTTGAAGCATGATATATATCACGATAAATGATAATATTGATAATCCCGGTAAACCATTTTTAAATAGACAGTATCAATAAGAGGCATGAGCTGCAACTTATTCAATCCTGTACAACAAAAATCTTACCATATTACAATAACAACAACAACAACAAAATTTTCCTATTATTGATAAATATTGAGGCCCAAACTATGATATTTGCCTTTATGCTTTTTTTTTTTTTTTATAAGTTTAGTTTCATATGCCAGGTTTAGTCCGTCTTTTCTGTATTTCCAGTAGCCCTGTCATCATAATTACTAAATCAACTTATCATACAGCATATGAAAGCTGATAAGTCGATTTAGTTCATGATAATGACAGGCCTGTCAATCTTTTCTGGAAATACAGAAAACACTGACTAAACCTGGCATATGAAATAAACTTATAAAAAACATAAAGGCAAATATCAGTGTTAAGGATATAACTTGTTCAAACTTAGCAAAATACTTTTAGGTACTGACAAAAAATTCCCATGGGGGAGTTGATAGTCCACATAACAGCTATTGTGATTATTCCTTACCCATCAGCAAGGCCAATAAACAGTGCTACTTGTTTTGTGTCTGAGATTCCCTCTGATAAATGATATAAGGTGCTGTGCTACTGAGCCAACAGTGGACACAAGCTGCAGGGAGACATGCAGTGGGTAGCAACAGAGCAGAAGGACAAGCTGTACTTGCCTTTAGGATGCAGACAAAATGATGCAGTAACAACGCAATGTTTACTGAAAATACAAGCCATAACACACTGCACAGCTAATACTAATACAGTGGGTAGGTGTGAGGAAGTAGTCAGGAATTGACAAGCTACAAAATATACTGGCTGCTTTATTTCCAAGCAAGAGAAAATGGCTAATAATAATAATTATCGAACAACACTCGTAGATTGGTACATGCACATTACTTTAAAGCTAGATCAGACAAGCACCATTTCTTGTATCACATTTAGGAGTTAATAATGTATTTCCTTACTGTATTAGATTGAACCAAGATGTGTTTAAAAAGCATCAAAACCTACCAAATCTATAATTCTATAATTGTTATGGGACTTTATCTATCAAAAATGTTCTTCTTAACAGTCATATTCATTGCTCAAAGGCCAGAAGGGCAATCAGCAAATGTTAGGTGCAAAAGATAGAGCTGTTCTAAAGTTTAAGTTGAATGTATGTCCAGGTCATCTTCTGTGTCATGAATAAGTTAAGTCACAGATAAGCCCAGAGAAGTATCTTGCAGAGTGATAGTCAGTGTTACGCAACATCAACACAGAAACTGAGGAATGCGCCTGGCCACTGCTCAAAAATGAGCCATCAGCAGCGAATGAACAGCAGCATCTGGTCAGTTTCACTACAGGCACACGGACACCGACCTGTCAGGCTTTTGAAGCTTAATGTCCCCATACAGCACAAACACACGCATTTCAATGGACACGGCACCTCCCTGACCAATGTCACCTACCGTCAATGGGATAGCTCTTCCCATGCGGTGATAAAGCATACTGTGTAGAAGAGGAAAAACGAGGAAAATGTTGTTCTATGTGCAAGTTTCAGTAGTCCACACTGGACAACAACAAAAATGAGGGAGTGGCACACTCCTGAACGATAGTTGCATAAAGCGGATTAGCAGCTAAGGCAGCAGGCTAACGTTTCTTTGGGTTAAGCAGTATTTTACCCCTAGTTATCCCAATTACAAAACACATTGGCACAACATGTTGCTAGCATGGCTTTAAATGCAATAAAACACATTTTTACTGATCCATGTGGTGAAATTAAATGTCATTGTACTGGTTACAACTATGCAGGCTCCAATCTTTCGACACTACCCACCATTCAAGTTATGACAACAACTTTTGGTCAGCTATCGCTAGTGAACGGCAACTGTCACTACCCGATTTGTGTCGCCTCCCGATTTGCAATAAAATGTATCTGCGCATGCTCAGACTGGTCTGCCATATTGAGTACGGCAACACAACACGCACAAATAACACCAATCTATCTACCTTCTGTTCGAACAACTCTGATTGATAAATTCACGAACCGTAACTCCACATATTCATGTATGATTACATGAGGACAAGGGCAGTGTGACCACTACAACATATAAGTACATATGAAATAAGAACGATAAGGCAGGGACAGAATGTATTTCAGTCTAAAAAAGAAAAAAAATCATTTAGTGCCTATGCGACACAAAACAACATGAACGTACACGTTAGTAACGTACATTGTGAGTTAACTGAAAAGGTAAAACGCTCAAAAAAAAAAAAAAAAATCAATGTGCAGTTTATATGTTGTTACTTGTGGACATCAACATGCCTGACGCAAATCGGGCAGTGGCAGCAACAAGCACGGAGAACTAGCGTGCAGGCTAATCAAGCATCACAGCAGCAAGTAAATGAATAATAATCCAAATAATAGAGCTAGCACTGGCTGATGTGGCGACAGACTTACCTTGTTCAGACCCTGGTCTGGACGCCCGTTATAATAATCCGGTAAGGGCAAACACAACTGCCGCTAAATCACAGATGAGGCAGTGCAGTCTTGAGAATTCAAGGAGCCAACGACTTGCTAATGCTAATTTGCTAATCTTAACTGTACAATCGCTTCCAATACAAACTAATTCACCAAATTTCAGCCTCCATAAATGTGTCACTCCACTCGTCCCCTTAAATGCGTCATCTTTAGCGATGGATCAGAGGAATATTTAGAACTAAATCGGCCTAGAAGAGCACTGTCAAAGCTACACACTAGCCTGCTGTCACGGCGCTCCAGGCTGCTGGCTAATAGGGAGCCGCTGCTAATGTCAGGCACAAAGTTTCTCTTCATAGGTTGGTCCCTAAAAATGGCGGCGAGGAGGTTCGTTTTCTTTTTATCACAGAAATAAGAAGTGCACAAATCCCCGAAGCAGAAATGTAATCAGTGCTGGGTGTGTGGTTTTAAAAAGAGAAAATACATGTAAGGGAGAGATGAGAGGAGCCCGATATTATCCACAGCTGCACCCCGCAAGCTTCTGTTGTTGCCCCCCCTCCACAGTCTCAATCTGCTGCAAGCACCATGCGAGTTCCGTGGAGATTTGGCCAAGCTATACTGTGTGGCAAGTGAATGTTTATCATCATCAGCACTCCTGAACATAACTAAGTAATTGTGCGCTCTAACGTTCTTTCTGTCACTGAGCTCTTAACCTGATTAACAGTTTCAGTCCCAGCCTGGCCTTTTTCTATAAATAGCCAGCTATTGTCAGGTAAAATGTGTCAGCATTTAGGCCAAATTGTTATTTTTTAGACCACTAAACACACTATTGATTCAACAGTACAATCCACTTCTTGGAGGTTTTACAGCAGTTTTTAACACATTATCCATATTGATAGTCAAAGAGTTTTAGCCTGCCATCATCTACGTGAAAAACATGATTAAGTGTGTGTGTTTTATAACTATACATTTCCTGCCAGAATAACATGTCTTTACAAGTGTGGAAAATCTTTTAGGCCATTGGGATATAAAGAATAATGGAAAGTGAATGCACACAGATTAATGCAACAGACAAATGCATTAAAATGAATTTATAGATTATAAAAATACATAACACATATAGCAAGGATTATAATCTGTATATAATCTGAGAACCTACACAATGATATCTATGGCATTGGCAGCAGAGAGGTTAAGGATGAGCGTTCCATAACAAACTGCGGGTTTGGACCAACCAGAGAGCAGCATCGGGATTGAGGCTCCGTGATTGGTCAGCCGCAGCCCTGTTGTCATGATGACGGGAGTCAGTTCCTGGCTGTGTGGTCTGTATCCAGGCACAGGAGCACACTGGAGCCAAAGATATGGATGGGTGTATAAGGGAACTTGATGTCCTCTTACACACGGAGAGTATCAGTATTATTTAAACAGCATTTGCATATTATAGGACATTTGCATATTATGATTGTGACATGATTTCAGCATCTTAAAACAGGCAAAACAGAGATTAATACAATTGTTCCCCGCTCATCTATGAGCAAGGTCCTTAACCAAAATATGATTCAAATAAGAATGTCAAAAGTGTTATCAGATTCTTGGATCATCTTGGGGAAACGTCTCCCCCAAGGCCACCAAAAACTGCACACAAACCATCAATTTGACGCAATAGCATAAATAACCACACGAGGGCGCTACAAGGGTTTATTAACACAAAGCAGAGATTTGCAGATAGCTCTATATTCTCCCTATTGCAATGTACAAATAAGACATAACACTGCATATAAAGATGCCGTCCTTAAAAATAGTAGTGAAGTAGTATGTAAGTTTCTAGTTTGTGAATTTTGTTTACTGACAATGGCAATACATTTTCTGACATGAAAAACTCAAATACTGTATATGCCAATATTTAAAATGTTTAATGAAGCACAGTAAAAAGGCTGGTTTACAGCTGCACTACCCACAATCATTAACAGTTAAAACACTGTAGCAACAGAAACTTACAGCAGGCAGAAGACAATAAAAATAACTTAAGATTTGGAGGACAATAAATACACATTAAATGAGCCTATAGTACTGGCAGCACATCTAGTCAATTAGGATTTAGATTTTTTTTTTTTTAATGACACATTTTAGTATTCAAACTAATCAAAGCAGACCTAAGATCTAAAAATTCTTGTGAAAAAATCAACAGACAAGTTTATGAATTTGAAAAACAAAACAAAACAAAAAAAACTAGTGAACTGAGAGAAAAATGCTTTGTGAAGGTCAGAGCAGTTTGTATTCTTAAGAGAGAAATTATAGTATAGAATCCTTTTTGATAAGTCCAACAAAAATCTCCTTACTGCTAGCTGACACTAACCAAAACAAAGTAGGAGTAATTTAATTATCATCAAGGGAAAGTAAATGGTTATTACCAAAATCAAATTTAACAAAGAAATTTATAAGAAATTTGTTTCTTCTGCTCTACTTTTCTCAATGCAATTAGACCTCGTATCAAGCTGGATTCTAAATAAGAATTTCCAGTTTCAACAGGACAAAGTTCTGTACCTCAAATTCCAGTTGTCTCCTTCTGTTCACTGAGCTGACCTTGTATGAGATTTGGGACGTGTTTATGTCGTTTGCTCTGCGCCATAGCTCCGTCCCTCTCCATTGCTTAGTCTCCTTTAATACTGCTAGCTCCTTTCTTACACACTAGCTAAGCAGACACTCATGCCTCACTGGACATATGCACATCACTGCTCTCGCCCCTTTTTATTAAGTCAAGCCTTACCAAGACTTATCCGGCCTTTTCTGGGGAAGCTCTCTGATCTTAACACACAAATACACACAAAAGCCACCCTGCTCTCACAACTTTTACTCCACAAGTGGTTCTCTTGCCTTCTAAACTCTTCCCCTTCTCTGATTGCTCTTCTCTCCCTGCTTAAGTGTCTTCTCGTCTGACTGAGAAGCAAGCAGACTTTAGCAGTTGGGCTCCTCACAGTCTGTTGTTGACCCGGTTCAGCCCACTTTAGCCCAGCTCAAAAAGGCTGGGATGTCTCTCACTGGGACGTTACGTGTCAAAGCTTTGACACGAAGGTTACGGTCATCAGTAAGAAGGACAACCTCTCTCCGCAACCTCACTGTCCCATCTGTGAAAAAAGGCAACATTTGAATATAACATTCACATATTGTGCCTAAAGAACAAACTATGGACACTAAAATAACATACTTCTCTTATCAGGCATAAAATCCTTCGCTTTGTCATTGCAGTAATGAAGACAACAGGACAGAATGACATCATCATTGTTGCCCTGAAAGATAGGGGAGATAATGAGGGGAGATAGTGAAGGATCTACAGAGAAATTGTATTTTGAAAATATTTGTCTAAACTTTCATGTACCTGTTGTCCAGATGTGTCCTCACTGCGAAAGGCGATGGACTCGAGCTGATTTCCGCGGCTGGTCAGAGCTCGGAGGCAAGGCTCTCGGGACTCAAAACCTTTCTCCAGAAAAAACACAGCAGCTTTGGCCTTCTCCTGCACCGCCTTTATGTGAGCACTTACATTAGAGTTTGAACGGCCACCGGACCCCATCCCTCCCACATTGTCCTGCCCTTTGGCCAAACCATCCAGCTCAGTAATCACTGGAACAGAACATAAAACAAGCATGGGTAAGCACATAGTTTCTGCTCAGGGCCTAATCCTGCGGGAGTGGGAGACAGCACAGAAACATGCAGGGGAATATTTTTGTTTTAATTTGGTCTCACCAATTAGTGGCACAACAATTATGTAAGTGCCGCTCTGGAGCAATTTCTTCAGTCCATCCAAATGATCAATGAATGCATTGGTGTCAGGAACCAAAAAGAAAGGCTGCACCTCCAGCTCCAATTGTCCTTCAGTCTGCAGCACAGCCTGAACAAAACATTTACAGAGAATTATTATTATACATTTCATTTTGGTCATCAGCATTGCATGTATGTAGATGTTTCATACCTGGATTTTATCCCTTCTTTTCTGTTCTTGGGCCAATTTGTTCACCAGAGCGTGGCGCCGCGCCCTCAGCTGCTTAATGCCATTCTCACCATCATCAGCCTCTTCAATCTCATCTCCCTCTGACGCAGAGACAGAGGACTCTGCCTCCACAATCACATCATCTGCCTGGCGAACACATGGCAAACATGGCATTTCAGAAAGATGAAGAAGCGTTGTGCATTGTGAATGAGTAAGGGGTAAGTGTCACCTCTTTCTCTACTGGAGGAACTTGCTTATTTGTTAAATTTGTGCTTGGAGGAGGACATGCCACAGACACATATTTGCCTCCTTTAAAGGCCAGTAGAGGCTCTTCCTGTCCACACAAGGCTTCTAGGAAGTACTTCAGCACTGTTACTCTCTTACAGTCAGCTGCGATAGTCTGAAATGTGCAAGAAAAAAGCAACCAAAAGGAGTAAAAAAAAAAGAATAATATTTGATCCAACAGAAGAAAGAGATTCACCATATCTGTCTGTTTGTCCGTGTAGCACGGTTCCTGTGGAGCAGCCAATAGTGGCACAAACCCAGCGAGCAGTCTGTCCTCTTTGAGCTGCAGCAGGGTCAGATCCTCATCGCCCTCCATCTCATCAGAGTCCATTTTGTAGAGAGGTACCTCCTCGTGATCCACACGGGCCAGCACATTACACAGGTCAGCCAAGCACTGCCACACATCAGGGTTGGACCTGCATCAAGGGAAAAAAAGGCTATTCCCTTTAAAAAAGCGTGGAAAAAAGTAACCAGTTAAAACTTGTTCTAGCATACCCTGACTCTATGGTGCAGGGCGGGGGATTCCACTGATCCGGTTGTCCCAACATCCAGTCAGACCAAACTTTGATGCTGGGCAGTAGTTCTCGCAGGTCCATGGGAAATGCAGAGACCCTCACCATTGGCTCCTGTTTTTCATCTGCAGTTGAGACAGGTTCTGAGGGGAAAGAGAAATGGTTCAGTATGGCTTATTTAAAATGGCTAAACATGGTCAACCATAATGCAGCTCTTACCAGTCAGTGTCCCTTTGAGAAGCTCAGTGCAGCGCTGCACCAAAAGAGCAAACATAGCCAGACCAAGGGCAGTGCTCTGCTCTTGTAAAACAGACCGTGTCTCTCCTTCCTCCCCTGGGAAAAAAATAAATTAAAAAGTTAATGCCAATTAACACTGTTTAGATCAACTTAAATTTTCTAACTTTTTGTTTAAATCAACAATTTTGTTACATTTGTTAATTGAACTGAATATTAAAATAACCAAATTCAACCACCACAGAGAGAGTACAAAGATGCCATTATGTTATTCTCACAACTGTAGACCCCCTAGGCCCCATTTCATAAAGTGCATTCAATCCAGGCCAACTCAAGTTTCAGAAAACATGTTTGAACAATACAGACCAGTCAGAGTTCATGGCTTTTTTCCTCAACTTAACTCAAGGTGAACAATGGATCACAGAAAATAAGTATCCCCCATGGCAACGGCAAACCAGAGTGGGCTGCTATCTTAAAGGAATGGCAAGTCATGTAACTGGATATGAAGTTATTTGATATTAAAATTGAAACGTAAGAAAGGTGAATATTCATCACTAATACTTGTTTTGTTACCAGTGCTTGTGTGAATCTGGATCTGTGGATCTGGTTATGTTCACAAAATGAGTTACCATGGTGACTGGGTTAGGGTTTGAGTTAATGCTCTTTTGAGAAACTGAAAACTCTGAGGTGACTTCTTTTCAGGGTTTGGGCTAAAGCTGCTTATTGACAGGCCCTGGCCTCCGTATACCTCTGCTGTGTGAGTTGTGGATGGTGAACATGTTGATAGTAATGATCTGTAGCAGGAGAGTGCTGCCCAGCACAGACGGGTTGTGCTGTAGCAGTGTCCTGAAGTCCTGCAGGACACGACAGGCCACTTCAGGGAAGGACTCCATCCTGTAGAGAAACAAATCCAAAACACATGAACCTTTTTGTCGTCACCATAAACTCCTCAATCAGATCCAATGAGTCATAGCAGCTCAAAGAGACAACCTCACTCACCCTACTTTAGTGAAGAGCTTCCCATGTGCATGCAGGAAACTCAGAATGAACCTTTTATTCAGCTGCAAAGAAAGAGGAAGGACAAGGTATGACTAACCATCAGGCAGTTCTGTTCAGCTCTAAACAAGAAAACATGTCAGAAAACAGACAAAATCAGACAACAGCATTTTAGCTCTAAAGACGAAAATAAGTGTCCTTAGGAGTCTTGTTATCACTGTAAATATTTCTAAATAAAATTAATTTAGAAAGCACAGCATTCGTTAAAAAGAGTAATTAAAATCATATTAGGTCTTACATCACTGGTGCTCAGAGTGCCCATATCTCCATCCTGTTCAGAGTCTCTGCTGGACTCACTGCCCCCACGGTGAGACAGGCCAGGAGTCTGTGCTGTGGGTCGGATCCAGATCTCCACTCTGGCTCGGTCCTCTCTACCTCGCCCTCTGACCGCGGGACCCCTAGAACCATCATCAGACTCCTGCTTCCTCTTCCTCTCCATCTGTTCTGCCTGAATCAGATATCAAAAAATGAAATGACCATAACTTTTTGGACTTAGCAGTCTATTATTACAAATATTACAAAATGTTTAAATCTTACCTTGCGCTTAGACTCTTCAAATAAACTCATAAGGCTCTCCTTTGCTGTCAGAATAGGGTTAGAGGCTGCCAGGCTCCGCATGTAGTAATACACAGCATCCAACTTCCTTTTCTGTAATGCAATGTGCCATATTTAAAGGTTATGACAAATAAACAACATTTATGCTGTCATCTGAAAAAATTCACCCCTTACCGTATAGACAGCCAGAAGAGCTAGTTGGTTATATGGCCTCCCATTTTTAGGAGCAATCTGCTGAGCCTTGAGATACCAGCTGGAGAAAATAGAAGAACAAGATTTAAACCTCTCAAAAAACTAAATAAACTGACAACAAAATGTGTGTGAGCAGTTCATGGTGTGAGCGGACCTGCGAGCCTTGCCATAGTTTGTACTGTCACTGGCCTGTTCTCTGTAACGTGCGATGTCACCTTGACAGATCATACAGCGCTGGGCACTAATCAGAGCATACTTTACCTGAAAAATGCAAATCTCAGTTTGAAAATTAGCAAGAAAAGTGAAAAAACTGTAAGATATGCATCTTAAATTTCATGCAACTTTACCACTTTACGCAGTGGTCTAGCTCTTATGGCCACACCGTCCATGTAGTCCTCAAGTTTAAACTGATACACAGTCTGCAGTTTCTGAAGAAGTGTATCAAAAAACAGTGCTCCCTAAAAACAATAAAAAGTAAGACCACAAAGATATGTTTTATAATGATTGTTTTGAAATGACTTCAACTCACTCACTTCATCCAGCAGAGTGAGCAGTGTGTTTCTGGTGCTCGGGTTGCTGTCATGGTTGGGGTCTTTAAGCAACTGGCGGAAGCGTTCAATGACTTGATAAAAGACATTCTTCCACAGAGCCTGGTCCACATTTTGAGAATCAGAGAACTCAATATCTGATAAAATGACCTGTTCATAAAGGGACAAGAGGTCTGCCCTAAAGAACAAGATGACAAAATACATTACACATATTAAAATACAGTTAATATAATTTATAATAAACCTTAAACTGCAAATCTTATGAAATTGTATAAAAGTAGAATAAATGCAGCAACTACTACGCTATGTCTGGAACGGGCAGTTTTGTATAAAGCAAGAGCAGACATTTGGTGACATATGACAATATGTGGCGTAAAGGTGGTGATGGGTGCAGCACTGAGAGACCCCACCACTTCATTGTGATGTTTCACTTAGCGAGAAGCACATTTTCATTCACAGGTTTTCATTGTTGAAAAATGGCTATGTGACGTTTTGAACCATACAAGACCGGGAGTCTGAATTTTAAAAAATAATTGCAATTAACTACAGACCTGTGGGCAGAGATAAGGGGTAGGTGAAAACAGTACTCAAAAACACTCAAATGCAGGACAAAACTTGAGATAGATCGATATATCAGCTGGTTGATATAATATCATGCCGATATTTGCACTTTTTAGCGTATCTGCCTTAAATCTCCAACAGATATTTTATTCTGATATTTTAGGTCAACCAGATGCCTAAAAATGTATAAACCTTTATTTGAATTCTAGTGGAAAGAGGGCACTGCACAAAACGCGACTACACTGCTCTCTTATCCAGTTTGTGGTAAAATAGGGTCATGGATGAGTTTGTAATAGAAAAATAGAAAAATTAGCACTACATATAGGACGGAAAATATCTGCTAGATTCTAAACAAGCAGTATCAGCATCAGCTATGAAATAAATTGGTATCAGTCAATCTCTAGACAAATCATTACTCAAACATGCATGGATCAATGGGAACACAATTCAGACTAAGTTCATAAATGCTGATTTTAATATGTCCACCTCCATTGAAGCTTGTCATCATCATAAGTGAGTGTTTTTGTTTAATGCCGTTCAAGGTAAAAAACACAGAATAAGCTGCCTACTTACACCAATCACAGTGAAGTGATTAAATAAGTTGTGTTAAATAAAGTTGTATAACAGTTGCAGATGTATTTGGTTTACTCTTCAAGGTGATTTAATTTAATAGAAACATTTATTGTATGTCCTGTCACTAAGTACTGTACAGTAAAGAAAATTATAATGGAGAAATATTTAGCTCACCTGAGCTGACCCATGCGATCTAGTCCCTCCATGCTCAGCCTGTCCCGGGACAGTAGGTTACTGAGTTGGACTTCATGAGCGTCTGCAGCCCGCAGCAGGCGCCCCAGCTCCCCTCTGGCTTGGTGTTCTGCCTCTTCATACGGCACATTACCTCCCGTACCAGGCTGCCCGTAACTTCCCCTGTACGGCCCCACAAACTGCCCCACGGCAGAACCTGTGTACATACCATTGGCCATTTGGTAAGGTCCCATATAAGGATAGGCATAACGCTGGTTGCTGGTAGCTGTAGGGTTGTTGGAGGACACAGGATAGCAGTAAGGATTATCGGAGTTTTGAAACTTATAATAAGCCATGGCTGCTGCCTGCTGGGATCGAAAGTGCTCCCCCTGTTGTACTGGGGGACTACCTGCCACTTCATCATCTGTGTCGAGGAAGTGGAGCTGGCCGTAGCCCGTTCCTGTCTGAAAATACGCATGTTGCTGATGAGCTGAGTGCTGCTGTATGTTTGAAAGAGCTGGCTTTTGATCCGGGTTATTGGGGTCCCACAGTCTCCTCACCCCACCTCCCCTTCCCCCTCTGCTTCGAGACGCTGCTCCTCCGCGAATCCCCCCAAAAAGTCTCTGCCCCACCTCAGCCGGCTGTGAGATGTCAGTGCGGGAGGGGAGCACCAGAATCCCTCCTCCTCTGCCGCGTGGAGC
Source organism: Taenioides sp. WSHXM2023 (assembly GCA_029959045.1). Lineage (NCBI taxonomy): Eukaryota > Metazoa > Chordata > Actinopteri > Gobiiformes > Gobiidae > Taenioides > Taenioides sp. WSHXM2023. The sequence goes on along the minus strand of CM057098.1, from coordinate 10,740,020 downwards.
CATGACTTGTCTACGATATTGTGTCTCCACACCTTGTGATGCTACATTTGTTTGTGACACCTTAAGGACACCCCTGCTTTCCTCTTTATTCCTATTCGGTCTATTTCCATCTTCTCTCCATCTTCTCACACCTCTTTCATTATTTTTCCTCCTTCTGTTCTCTGCTATGTCACTGGCCTCACTCCCATCTAGTGATTCAGTGTCAGATTCCCCATTTGTTGTCCAGCTTTGCAAATGACTCCTTCGGCCTTCTTTGTTTAAAACTATGGTCTCTTTTGGATTATCTTTGTGTTTGGGTCGCCTCCTAGTCTCTGCCACTGTCCTAGGACCATCCAGACTAGTTACACTGCTGGCCGAACTACTGCTGTATGTTCGATTTCGGGGTCGCCTTATGTCAGATTTAGAGTAACGTTTTGAATTTGGAGTGGGCCTATTTTCATCTGCTCTTTCCACAGGCCTGTTTTCAGGTAGCTCACTTTTAACTTTTTTGACAGTGTCTTGTGACTTTTCATTATGGAAACTGTCTCCTTTCTTATGAGGTTCTTTGGATTTGCTTTGTTTTTCCTCTCCAGATCTACGGTACGTTTTGTCTTTGTCCAGTTCTCCTTTGTCGTTCTTCCTACGATTTGATTTCTTCTTAACATCTTCTTCTGATTTCTCAACACTTTTAGTTTTTTTAGTTTTATCTGATTGCTTTGTGTTTTTAGAGTTACCCTCCCCCATCCCTTCCCCTCTCTCTCCTAATTTGCTTTTTTCCTTTACACTAAGATTTTCCACTGTGTTCACCAGTTTTTCCACTGACGCCTCTGAGGTCTTATTTTCAATAGTGGTTTCCATCACAGCTTTCTTTTGTGCTGAACTATTTTTATCTCCTTCCTTTTCTGATGTACTTGACTGTGGCTGCAATTCACTCTTTCTAGTCACAGATTTTTCTTGCTCTCGAGCATCCTTTCTTCGGCTGCCAGGTTGATAAAATTCTCTGTCCGGTTTTCGAGTCTTTTTTGGTGTCTTCGCAGCTCCGGCAAGTTCCTGTTGTTCCCCGTCATTATCAACGCAGTCCTTTTCTCGATTCTCTTCTGTTTTAGCGAGTGGTGGTGTTTTTTTAGAGTTCTGGGTGTTACTACCATCACCTCTCACTCGGTCTTCCATTCTTTTGTTCGAAACAGCTCCTCCATCTGTGCTCTCCTGTCCATGTGCCATCTTTTCATTTGTTTTGAGCTGTTTTTGTGATTCTAATGAGACATGGTCTTCACTTGGACTAGGGACAATTGGGTCACTTTCCTCACTGTCTCGATGGCGCCTCCCTACTGATGGCTGGTATCGCTGCAGGTCTGGTCTCTTCCCTTCACGCTTCTTATGTGGGTTGTGCACTTTCTGCTGTTCCTCTGTTAGACTGTTTTCTTGTCCTACAAAAATTAAAGCACAATACGTTACATTTAAGTATGAAACATGATTTATAAATATAAATATATTTTTTAATAAATAAATAAATAAATAAAACAAACAAAAGTTTGGTTTGAAAATACCAGAAAACAGGTACATTTTTCTTTATTGTTAAACACATTCACAACACACCAACACCAAATTAGTGCTGTAGGTGACTAAAGACCTTTTAGTCAACTAAAAGGGACAATGGCAAAGATTTGCAAAATTAAATATCCATATGATCTATACAAATCTAATATTACACCCAGGTAAACATAAGTATTTGTACGAGAAAAAAGGCTGAATGAACTCACTGTGTACTAAATTCTTATAATCCTAGCAAAATAATTAGTTGACACATAAAAATGGTCCAAGACATCCTCAGACATGTGGGTGTTAATTTGGATAATGGGCATTAACTTGGAAATCCATATAAATACTGCAGACCATCAACTATCACTTGCACACACAACATTTATAATTAATTCTAATGTCTAGCTCAAGGAAACAATGGCAATGCACTATGCACTAGTCACAGCTGGGGTTGAGCCGCTAATTTCAGGGATTGTGGATGACCACTTCAATTGCCGATTCAAGTCACTTGAATATGCAAACATTACATAAAAGGAATTGTAATAGAAAACGTTTTAGCCACTGTTGATCATCTTAGTTAGCAATTAATTTATTTATGTTTTAAGTAAAGCTATCATGAAGGTCTAGGAAGAGCCAAAATGTCAGTCCACCACCTCATAGATTTGTAAACGTCGTTAGTAAAACCTTAACCTGAAGTACGAAGACGAGTAATTCAACGATTAACAGCTAAACAAAACACATAAAAAACAAAAACGTGCTTAAGAAAACACGACCGGATGAGAGTTGGATAATAGACATACTTTAAAATAATAACAATTCGCGTTTCAGAAAGTAATGCCGGTCAGATTATGGCTCAAAAGGGCAGACACTTCTAAATCAATTGTATTTTTTAATCACGTTTACAAATGCATTATAGCTCCTTTGTCTCAATTCGAGATTATTCAGTGCAATATCCCGAATGGTTAATGTTAATAACTAACGGTTGAGAGGTTTGTTACTTCTGAATTGTGTTTAAATATTAAGGGGGCACGTCTTACTAGATGTAATATTTGCAAACGCGACCGCATTGAAATTTAATACAGTGTCAAAAGTAGACATAAACAGATAGGAAATGCAACTGGTTTGTTTCGTTGAAGCGGGAGCGTGTACAGAACAGAAAGCTAAGATGCTAACAACATTAGCACGGCACAAACTTGAGAGACTCTTTGGTGTACTTTAAGCTCACTCAAAAGTTTAGATTTTCAGATACCTGGAAATTTAAACAGATCAATTCATTACAAATAGCTGCTAATTCTTCTCACCTCTCTGACTACTGTTGATTTTGACAGAATTTGAGACTTCAGCACGGAGTTCCGCTGCAGAGATTCGCACTCTATCGAGGTCGTTCGCCATTTTTGCTTTCACTAAAACAAACATAACAACTACGGTGGCCGCCCTAGACCATTTGAACCGCAACGACAGCAGTGTAGATTATGGCTTAAACATTTTTGGACGAATCACGAATGCTTGTTTTTTTTTCACATGAACTGTACAAGTGTGCATAGTTAGTCATTCATTTTAACTCCACTATGTTTTTATCTTTTGCACTCTTATTACTCACTTTCTCTCCTTTTATCTCATGCTTTAACTTTATAAATTCTGTACTAATATTTTAACAAGCATGCGCCAACGATAATTGTCTGTAGTGACAGAAGTTGTATTTGATGATGATGATGATTTGTGCCAGGGCATATCATAATTTGATTTTATATCTTTATTTATATACCATATAGTCTATTATAGCTATTTTAATTTCTGTTACTCGGGATCTTTTGGGACTTAAAAAAAACTGCAACAGACACATATTTTCTTCTTTGCTTAAGGATATATTTATGCAATGAAGTGTGTTGTTACGCAATAGTTACGTAAAATTGGCCCATAGGCCGAGGCCTATTTAAACCAGGGGAAGGGGGCCTGAAGGTCCACATTATATAAACAGACTGATGTATAGCCTACTGTATATAGTGTATGAGCAGTTTGGTGCAATCACCACTGGGTGTCACAATTTCCCATGATAACTATTGGGGGTTAATTTGGCCCAACTGCAGCATCTCTTCAAATTGACTAACAAAACTTGGGCTGATATTAACTAGGTTGCTCACAACTCCCATCAGTTAGGGTACTTTTAGTGATGCAAAGTCAAAATGAATCATTAATTTTTCAGATAACAATAAAGGTTATCATCTGTTACAGCCCCAACAGGAAACTTTGGCTCATGAAAGTTGATGTGTGGGTTCACAGATTTTTCAATAGATCATAGAGTAAACATCTGATTTCCCCAGCAACTAAAAATTAAAGGGCCAGTGTCTCAGTATGTTGCTCTTCCCACACTATTCTTTTATAGTAATGAAAGCATGAAAGCAGTAAAATAAAAAATATATATATATATTTTACTGCTGAACAGTAATACATATCGCCATCATGCAAATTACCATCTACCTCTACTGTGAATTAACCAACAACTCTATTGGATGTCTTATCCAAAAGTTTCAATTTTGAATGGCCAACTGTGATGCTAATTAAAACAGCTTGAGGCACCTACACATAACTAGAGCTGTTACATAATTGGCACATGGATGTATGTAATAAGCATCACTCAAGGTAAAATAATACAGCTGAAGTTAAGGCTTTAACCAGCTACAGTAGAGTGAGAGTTGTAAAAAAAGGATTTCGTGTCTGCAGTGGGGAAGAAGTGAGAGGAGGTGGGGGCTGCCGGAAGTGGTGGGCGTGTGTCTCCCTGGTGTATGTGTGAGAGAGAGAGACTGGAGACTTTTCTCTGATTGTCAGTGCTGCACCGCGATGCAGGTGAAGAGAGAGAGAGAGAGAGAGAGAGAGAGAGAGAGTGAGAGAGAGAGAGAGAGAGAAGGACAGGGGTGATGCAGGAGGAGACACCCTGAATACAGATGAGCAGAAACGCGGGGGAAGCAGGTGAATTTGTGATGTTGGGGGGTTTCTCTGGCCCAATCACACTACTATATCTCCAACCCCTCCTTTTTGGATCTCATTTTCACTTTGTCTTCCCCCCAGTGGCCCTTTAGAGGTGGGAGGCGATGACTTTTAGATGTGACTTGGAGGAGGAGGACAGATGGGGGACCACTGTCAGCACTGAGCAACAGAGACATGGCTGGGACAATTTGCTTAAGGGGGAACAGAACATGAATGCCCAGGTTGAAAAACAGTGAAAAAAAAAATGTAATTGACATATTAAAATGGTATACACAGAATCTAGGGGCCAGTGGATTGTTTTAAGCATTGGGGCTTGGAGAATGACCATGATTTTGACTGGTTTTAATGTATAATTCACAGAGCAAAGGCCGGGGAGGGATGAGCAGCAAGACAATATGTGTTAGGGAACATGCAGTGATGTGTCAGTGCAGTGAAGCCAGAGTGAGAACTGAATTTTAAACCATCTGTGGACCAGTGGAAACAACTGTGATATGGACGACATGCAGTGTATGACAAAAAATTACATAGAACAGGTGTAGTTGTTAATTACATGCCGATTACTTCAACATGTGCTCATTAATGTGTAGATATGCAGCTGATACTGGAAACAGCAGCAAATGCAGATGAAAAAGTGAGAATAATGTTGCATTTATAAAAGCTTGTGCTGGTAATCCAAACTTTTTTATTCTTTGGTGCATTATTCATTCACTTCTCAGTAGCACTCTTATAGAAAAAAGGTAGATGCAGTCTCCCCCAAGAGCACAAGGGCAGTATGCATTTTCAGTTATTGAGATTGAACCAGCAACTTTTTGGATAGTGGTCAGTATTCTTTAGCAATACCTATATTTTGTGGTTCAAGTAGTTTAAACAACATTTACACTCTAATTTAACATCTTAGATCATAGCAAATATACTTTAACTGAGTATTAGTGAGTGACCTAGCTGAAATGGAGTTGTATAGCCTATAAAATGTCATATTTACCTTTGCAGATAGACCCAGTAGTCTATGTTATATTGTGTAGCCTATATATTATACAGTACATATGCAGTACTTCACTGAACCATACTCACAATAGGTTTGAATCTTCAGTGGCTGCAAAAGTAACAAATATAATTCTTCCAGTTCAACATAAAATTCTTGCAAAAATAAAGCCTTATAAACCATATTTTCACACCAATGCTGCGTTACTTAATACACAAACAGTTTGGCAAATATAAAGCAAGGATTATGTATGTACATTTGGAAGACTGCAGAAAATTCTGCATGCACACAAGTCTACTTTGAAAGTCAGCTTTTTTCTGCACAGTGCTGTTCATCATCTCACTGGCTAGACATGTTTAGACATCTCCCCATTGTGTTTCATTATGTTGTGAAAGCCAGGCCCTGGACATGTGGTTCCTGTCAATCTGCACTACATTTATATCTCAGATTTTAGTCACACAAACAGAGACACACACCAGCAAATCTCCTGAGTCATCCCAGGCCTTCAGCTGGCACTGCACACGCTACATTCAGCATATGACTTTGGATAATGTGGTAAAGTTGTTGTGACTCATTATGGCTGAGTGTATGTGAAAAATGGAAATAATGACGCCTGACTTTGAGGTGAAGGGCAGCATCCTTCCAGCACAAGAGCCATATAATGAAATCTGGAGTGAAATGTCATCACAGGTAACTCCGTTTCAGCATGCATATATATATATATATATATATATATATATATATATATATATATATATATATATATATATATATATATATATATATATATATATATATATATATATATATATATATATGTATATATGATGTGTATGGAAAAACAAAACAAAAGATGGAAGAAGTACTCAAGTAAAAATAGATATTTGAAATGCGTAACGTGTCACAATTGTTACGTGATTACAAAACCAGCACAAATAATACTACTACTGCTACTACCAGTGGTGTGAACTTGAAAGTCGTGACTTGGATGTAAGTCAGAATTGAGTCACAAACTTGAGACTTGACTTAATAAAATTGACTTGAGACTAAAAACTAGAACCTCTAGCTAAATTTTTTTTTTTACTACAAATGGCCCCTGGCTGCTTACTGCTTATACTACCACTGTCGCTCCAACTACTAGTGTATTACTTGTGCCAATACTTTTAATCCAATTCAATACACTTTATTTTAGTAGCACTAGAACAGATTTCCAAAGCTCAGGAAAAAATATAATAAAACAAAAGTTTTTAACTCTACTACTACTACTACTACTACTACTACTACTACTACTACTACTACTACTACTCTTACTACACCATCTACTCTCATTATAGCAGTACATCTGAACTTCTCCACTAATCCATTGTATTGTCCCTTATGTTACTAACCCTTGAAGATTCACTACATTCCCTCTTCCTCTCCAATTTGTCACTCCATATTTAGAATCTGTAAAATGTAAAAATGTCAATGTAAAGGATAGGGCAGTTTTACTCACAGAATTATTATTCTTACATCGAACTTGAGTGATTAAAATAATAAATTGGTGAGTTTCTTTCCTCTCTGCCATAGCTGTAGTGCACGTTCAAAAAAGTTTGGAGTCGAAGCGGGTTCATGTTGACTGTCTCGGTGTGGGCGTTTGTGGAGTTAGTGCGCCGCGTAGCTTTGCATTCTCACACATTTAGTTTTAGTTGGCAGGAGGACACCGCACCACCATCAGCTATGTATGTGTGGGCGAGCGAGAGGGGTTCCTCTAATAAACGCCCACTCTCTCTCTCTCTCCTCCACCTCCTCTCCTCCTCCCTATAGCTTTGACAGCATCCTCATTAAGGAAGCACCAACTCTCCTCCTCTCTTCTTCTTTTTCTTCTATCCATCCCTCCCAACATTTTGATTTGTTCATTCCAGTCTTGCCCTGTTCGTTGGCAATCAAAGGCAGAGAAAACACAAATGAGTGCAGGGAGGAGAGGGGGCAGGGGGGTGCAGGGATTTCAGTATGAGTCAGAGTGGTAGTTGGGAGGGTGGTGAAGGTAAGGTAGGCGGCTGTGAGGCAGTGCTATAGAGAAGGGGAGGGATGGATTTTTTTTTTTCTCTTTTTCGCTTGTATCTCGACTGCATTTTCAGCGCAGAATACAGATGAGAAGATAGGGCCAGCAATTGGGCACAGTGGAGATATTTCAACAGAAATGCTTGTAGAAAAGATGGAGGTGGACGATCTGTAAATACAAAGGGAATGTGTAACCTAAAATTATGCTAAGAATGCCAAGGAGAATATTTGGATAGTAGTCTAGTATTACAGCCACTGGGAGGCACAAGTGAGAACTGATGGTGCCAGCCCCAAGAACATATAAAGAAAGGTCACTAAATGAAAAACTGTAACCTACAAACTGCAGAAAATAAATCATGATATCTATAATTCAACAGAGACACACAATCAGTATCAGTATCAATATCAATCTCAAGTGTGTATAGATCGATTGTAGTATCAGGTAGGCCATAAGCTAAAATATAAATAAAATACAAAACAAAATAAATTATCTTTCAGCTTCCATTTTGAGGACCTTTGACCAATGAATTGACAATTGCAGTGGCAACTGTGCTGAATTTCCATTACCCTCAAACCCATCGATTGGGAAGGGCATCTGACACACAATTAAATCAGTACAGGAGACAGATCATTTGCAGGTAAAAGTAAAACCAAATAGAAAAAAACAGTAGTGAATGGCCCGGCTGATACAACAACAGATTAAAACTGGGCTTCATTCAGCAGTTCTATCATTCATCTTCCATCTGCTTGCATATTCATGTGGGACATATGAGAAAATTACATTGTGTGCCCACCCCACTACCCTCCTTTCCCACCGTCTCTCTGTCCAACACAAACTGTCATCCCATACGACAGAGCGCGTTGACTTTGGTTGGAAGATACAGTAGCTCTGAGGCACAAAAACTGATGTATGATTCTCCTTGTACTTATAAGGCATGAATATGTAAGTAGATTTGGAGATGCTGTGCTCTGGGAAATCCCCATAGACCTGGTGGGCTCCAAATGTTGACTAGTAAACTTATGGATGATGAGGTCAATGCAGCGGCTGGAAGTGCGTCATTTTGAGTAAAAGCATAAAAAGACAAAGTGACATCAAAATGATTTTGGCTGAGTATTTGAAAGACTCAGCATTTGTAAGACGTGAAAGAAAACATCACCAGGAGAGAGTTTTATGAAATTACCTCAATCAGTGGTGGCATATCTTGACTATTGTCCAAAAGAAAGGGAAGAAATGACTTTGACCCATATCGTGAAGGTCACTGGGATTTACTGTGTTCAAATTCTGTTATAAGTACTTTTTGTGACTGTAGACAAGACATTTACTGTATGTAAGTTTTTTTTTCATTAGAAATCATATATATATTTCTAAGCATTCTAAATAAAGCATTCTAATAAAGCACATAATAAGTCTTTCTTGTTAATCCTGCTCAGTGCTGATGGAGGTTTCATGTAATGGTGACCTCCACTCGTCTAGTCCTTAATGTTGATTCTCATAGCGATTTGAATGTTGCTCCATACATTTCTTTTATAGTTGAGCCACTGATTTACTATTTAGTGCGGGTTTTTGCTTAATTCCTTTTTACTGAGCATATTGTGCCAGAGGGTCAGACAAGACGCAGGTCGCTGAACATTATGATGTTAACCGTGACCTTGACGTCCACGTACGACGTATTTACATAAAAGTATTTGTCACATGAGCGCGGAGGTTGGAATGGACTAGACAGCTGAGCAGGTGGTTGCCACAAACTTTTAACTATAGCTACTGCCTTCAAAGAAATTAACACAACTATCTGTACTTTACTATAAGTATATCATATTATAAGTATATCATAAGCATCTACACAAACACATTTATGGCAGAAAGGACCACTGTGTTTAATTAATAAGTCTCTACTGCTCGCGCCTACGTCTGTCTGACACGCATCTTTGCGCACAAGGGTCTCCCCCAAATTTCTACACGCACGACTCATGGCACCAGCCCCGAGAGCTGATGCTTTTCTTATTTATTCATCATAAATCGTTAAATCAGCGGTGGGTTTTTGAATCGTGTCTTAATTACTGAGGGAGATGGCATAGAAAGCAATGCGCAACGTGAAGCACGGTCTCCCATTCTAAACAGCTGGAGTGAATCATCGGCTTGCCTTAACATCACGATTTGGCCATTTGGACATTTCTGGATTCTTCTACCACACTGTCAAGTAAATTTAAATATATATAGATAGAGATGATTTGCAGAATGTAATGCATTACTTTTTCATTTAGGTTACACGCACGTGCACGTCACTATTCTCATTAGTATTCAGTGGCTACAATTTCTCATAAACAAATCCACTATAATGTAGGCTACACTTTTACTACCGGAGAAGTATTACTAATCTAAAATAGCACCTCAAAAAAATCTTCATTACACAGTCATTGCCAGTGTTTTAGAAGGATATTTTCTGGGTGTATTGGGTACATATAGAACAAACATGCTATTTTCAACGTGCTTTTTAGAGAAGCGCACAGTGATTCAGGCTATACTTTTCTTGCCCCTTTTATAAATAGCAGTGCGCCGTCTCAGTGACGTGGGATACGCACGTACATGTGTAGGTGAATCTTTGAATGAGCTCGAGCTCCCCTCCGCCCCGTCCCGCCTCTCTCCCTCCTCCACCCATCTCTCTACGAGTTACTACGGGATCTCTATAAAAAGCCTTGGGTTGATGGGAGAGCCCGGTCTGTGTAAGACTTTGGAGAAGAGGAGCCACAAGTCACATTCCCGCCTCACTGTCCTTTAAGTTGAGCCAAAGGAAAGGCGTTTTCTTCTTCTGAGCAAACCTTGGGAATTTGCACAGGTAAGTACATCTCAACTATATACTCGGGTTTACATTTGGGGGTCACCTCATACAATATCAAAGCGTGTTTCTGAAAAAACGGTCTGGATCGTGATTCGACTGACACGGCTCTAGTCTTGGTGGAAGTTGCTGCAGTGTGAGTCATGTAGTCTCATGTGGGTAGCCACTGCAGGTTCAAAAAGAAAAGAAAAATGTTTTTGTGTTCATTTTGTCTTTGAGATAAACAGAAGTCTTATTAGTAAAATATGTTAAATGTCGTAATTATGTAAAATTTTCATCAACTTACACCAAAGTTCTAAGGAAGACAGAGAGAACAAATTGTGCGTAACGGACTGTACCCTGAAGTGAAATGCGCAAATGTCACCATGCCGTGTACTGTGAGCGCGCGCTGGCACACGCACGTGCCTGTGGTGTGTGTTACTCGTGAGGGTGTGAGACTGAGCGTGTGTGTGTATAAGACTGGGCTCCTCACAAACCCCCTGAGGGCGCGTGGCACTGAGAGGTTTCCGGTGATAGTGATGACATTATTATAAGCATCACTTACTTCCGGTGGCACACTTGTCTTAATTTCTACACCCCCCCCCCCTCCATCTCTCTCTCGTGCACTTCCGGTTGGCGTTTTGCTATAACTTTTTCCCTCAGTTGTGTGCGCGCCCGCGTGTGCGCGCTTGTGATGTCACTGACCAGTGAAGTAAATCCTTGCGTCACTCCGTGCGCACTTTGCAGATGATGCGCAGCCAGTCACCTACTGTAACCCACCACACACAAAGGCAAGAGCGAACACACACACACACGCAACGCACGCGCATGCACGACGCTACAGTAGTGATTGTGGATGGAAGGAAGAATAGATTGACTAGGGTTGCGGAGGTGTTAAAGGAGTTAGAGGGACTCGCACGCGGGCAGCATGAGGGAGGCAGTGGGTGGAGCAGTCAATGAAGCGTCTTGTTCATTCACAACTTGTTTCTCGTTCGCTTTGATCAGGGCCACAATTACATCAGGTGCTATAGAAACACAGATTTTTCATAGTGTTTTATTTAGATTCGGTGATTAATCATAGGCTACATCAAATTCATAAATGTAAACCCACGTAAATAGAAGCAAGGCTGACCAACATGCACTGGGGAATTTCATTATTATTTTTATTTTATTTTATTTTATTTTTATTTCATTATGTGCTCACCTAAAGGTCTATCTGACCAGCTGCAGATTTAAGAAACTGTTTGTGTTCTAAATCTCTCCCCCTGCCTTGCCAAATAATTTAAACGTCCTTCTGGACGTTTTATACACAGCTTCGGTGGGACCGCTGGGACTCACGTAAAACACGTCCAAACCCCCGTGAACGTTGTCTATGAGCCGGTGATGCTCGGCCCACGCTCCGGAGCAGGTTTCCCCGGCGCCATGGAAACCGACCCAGACCGAGACACTGCCCACGCGCTCTGATAAGCCAGGCTCCGGTACAGCACGGCGCACCATTGGTGTATTAACGGAGTGACGTCAAGTGGGCGGCCTTCAGCCCTCGAGTTGAGCACGTGACTTGTGTCGAGAGCAGAAATGGCGCGAATCAGCTGACCGACAGGGCATCTGCGTGTTCAGGTTCAAGACGTAATTCTGAGACCTCCATAAAACTAGGTCGTACGTGGAAGAACGGATGTGACGTCTTATGTCCCGAAGTCCCGAATATTAAAATACAGCAATATGTGGGAGTACGTGATGTTAGACTCAAAATCTCAGAAACGAGTTTAATTTGTGTTTGGTGTCGTAGTTGTCACTGCTGTTGCGACAATGGTCCATTTCAGCACCACGGACAGCGCCAGATCTAAAAGCCACGCTGTTGCTGTTCCCGCGGGTGGTGCTGAATTTCATTTGCACAAACCAAATCTGAAATAGCCTGCACGTGTGTAGCTACTCACAACATGCAACAATTTAACATCCCATTCTTAAGATTAGTTTCATCATAAGATAAGACAAGATTGGTGTTTATATTTTGTTTCACTGAAAAAAAGCTAGACTCAAAACTACAACATAATGATTTGAACAGGATATGATTAAGAAGGGAAGAAAAAGTGCTTCGCGGTGATTAAGGTGTGCAGGTGGGGACTGGGTTGAATAAGGACACAGCGGCTACCTACTACTGTGATTGCACTGATTGCAGTCTGTAATTGTCTGGTCTTGTCCTTGTACATTCACCAATCAAAGCCTTTTAAGTTTCTTCTCAGAGCTACCTAACTTTATTCTTTTTGAACTTATTTGGCCCCAAGTACCAAAACTTCTCTGGTTTGCCTCATAGTGAGGCATAGTTAACAATATATGACGCTGTAATGTCATATTATTTCCTACTGCTGTTCAAAAGTCTTGAACTGATAATGAGATATGAGTCAAACAGCGATATTATTTCTAGTGTCACTCAGTTATTCATACAAAAAACTGGGTCAGACTCAACATAACAGTAGGTGGGCGAGGCTTCTGTCAGTCACATTCAAAGAATAAATATGTATTAGTTTCATAGATACAGAGATGATAAAATGTAGGGATACAAAGCTCAATTTTTAAGAAATCAATTTATTGGCTAAACTACTGGTTAGAAGGTTGGCTGGGGAAAATACCAATAGACTGTAGCACAAACTGATGTTGCTTTTGACGATTACTTAATACCTATAGGTTATAAAGCAAAACACATGTATAGATATTTTAGCATAGACCTAGATCTCTTAAGGTTGTCAAACCTAAATTGCATTTGCAAGTCTAAACAATTTTGCCCATTCTTTAACCAACATGTGAGTGGAATTCATTGTATCTGCCACCAAAACCGTACATCTGAGGTATTGCTGTGAATTCAAGTATGCATCATGGCATTTGACAGTCATGTATATTAAACGCATATCAATTATTGATCAGATCTGAGCCAATAGTTCACTTCTGCGTCACTGGGATTTCTGTTGTCCTCTGCAGTGATTGCATTAGGCTCATGGGAACTGTATCAGATTGCATGGACTCCTCTAACCTTAGTCTTAATTCTTTATCCAGGTATTTGAGACTCTGTCCTCCATCTTGTCTTCACCTCTCCTCTCTGGGCCAGAGCATCAGCACCTTGGCTTTAGACTGCTTACTGCTTATAGAGTGACACAGTACAGTAACAGTCTACAGTCATGGCTACTGAAGCCTGGCAATGCACCAAGAGCCCTGCTGAGCCACAACAGGAATATCCCACTCACCCTAAGACAGAGGTGGGTAATAAAAGTCACATATTTACTTGAATTATTGGAATACATAACACTTTGAGAGTAGATTTACTGAAATGTGCTTTTAACTGAAACTGTCATTATTTTGTAACAAAATCGCAAGGGTGAAAATGTTGTGAAGAAAATGTTTATTGTTATTTCTCATTTTTTATTTGGATTGATTTTTATAATTATTATTTTTTTTTATTTAAAATACTATATTTTAACACCTCATACCACCATTCAATTTAAAGAACATTTGAAATGGAAAAGGACACCACTGGCAGTTGGTATACACCAGGAGTCTCCAACCCTTTTCCCCTGGTAAGATACTATTTATAAAACGAAAATGCCAGAAAGCTTCTAATTAGAGTATATATAAGCCACAGCAAGGATTAGATGGGGAACAGTTAGATGCTTATAAAATATAAACCACTATCCATGTATTAGTGCAAGTTAAGCATCAGAATGGTTTAATAATAAATAATTAATCAAATTTTAGCACAATACATAGAATTCTGAAATCCTTTGGCGAGCTACATAGAAGGGGGTGGAGAGCTTCAGGTTGGAGAGTCCTGCTATACATGTATTTATTTTAATGAATAGTCAAGACATTAACCACATCACATACTGTATACCTCAATTCAACTGAATACACTAAAATACAACAGAAAACTTCAGTACTTCAGTATGCAAAAACTAAAAGTTGTACATCCCATTTTAATGGCCACCCTTCCACACCTCCAGATTCGGGGGTGCCCTGGTTCTGTGTGGGTGTGCATTGAGGGTGGGTGGGATGAGTGGGTGGGGTGTCCTTGCTGCGTGTCTCTGTGCTGCGTAGCATCGACTCACAAGAACTACACGGACCAATCAGATGCCTCGCTGCAGTCGGTGCAGTTACCATGCCGACCTCCTCCACCGCTGTCTCCATGGCAACCGTGGCTTTAGATTGTTACTCTAGCAACTGCCACCACGGTAACAGTCTACAGCCATGGTCGTTAGGGGCAGGCATCGTCGGGAAGCAAACATGGAAGAGGAACCTACATTAGATTATGTTTTTGGGATAGATTATTCTTGAACTTGCTATGAAAAGTTGTGATACAAATTAAACAAACCATGCAGTGATTGGTAAAGATCAAAAAGCGGAATGGCATTTATGACAGCATATCAGAGGCAATGAGGTATTTTGCAACATAATGAAAAAAAACAAAATAGCAGCAATACAGCTCAAACATGCATAGAGCAAAAAAGGACAAGCAAACCAACAAAGTACTTTTTTACTCAAGAAATTGGGGTGCCAATATTTTAGTAGAACATAACAATGTAATGTATATCTATAATGTATATCTATAATTTATTGTAGTGCGACTACTTACACAGTACATGAGTAGAATATTACAGTCAAAGGCAAACTTACTCTGGACTAAGGCACAAGACGTACATTTGGAAAAAAATTAGTAATAAGTGATGAATAATATGTGATATCCAGTTATTACACACTGTGCTTTGTGTCCATCATTTATTGTGTGTAATTGTCTCTTTCTAAGTGGACATTAAAATCTGAAAACGGAATCTGTCATAGTCTTGGTTATTGTCACGTCCTGAATGTTAAACGGGTGAGTCATACTTACACCTGTTCACTGTGTGTGGACGCCTGTTACTCGTGATGTGGGGACACAAAATTGTTTACTTAGTAACTTTATGGGAACAAGACAAAATGTTTTTAAAAAGTCAAGATATGGGTTAAGGATTAGGTTAAGGTATTGGGTAAGGTTAGATAAGTAGTTAGGATCAGGTCTGAGGGAAACGAATGTAGGCAATGCAATGTCCCCACAAAGTACAGAAAATCAACTGTGTGTGTGGGTGAGGAGGCTCCATCCGACCCCCACAGCGGGACATCCCGGGGGCAGCGTTCACAGGGCCAAAGCTGCACACACATAGCACGCACATATTAAAGACCACTGCATTCTACAAACGACATGGACTATAGAGCGTGCAAAATCTTATGTCTTGAGTTATTCTGCCCCCTAGAGGCGATAAACTACAACGCACGTTATTAACTTTGAAAACTTAAGTACAAAATAAATCTTATCGATGTGAATGGGATTGTAATGGAACATTTCATAATACTCTATTTTACATTTTAACCTAAAAAAAAAAAGTCAAAGCAAACTATACTAAGATCCAGGTCACCCTACAGTGCATGTATTGTCAGGTTAAGATAAATGACACATGATAACATCTCCTTACAGACCATGTCATCTTTTATCAAAGCCTTCAGAGATGTAGAGTCTTGATGCAAAGATGAAGAGGTGCGCTTAAAATACAAGAGTTATTTTTGTTTTGAACTGCTACAGACAACCGAGACCAGAATGAGGTGTTTAGTTTGATCTGAATTTACATTTATGTGACTCTGAAACAAAAGCCCTGGTCGTCTCTGCACCGTAAGAGTTTATGAGCTGAACAGAGACACACAGCACATAAACTCTTACTGTTCAGAGCAGACAGGAAGACGGCAATCTCAACTCCCGACAGGCTTCTAAACTCCTCCAGTACCTGTACAGTATTCTTTCATTTTTACTTAATTTGGTGCTATAATACCTGTTGTAAATATAATTTATAGTTTTACACCAACTGAGAACCAGTTTGTGAAGAAAAGTTGAAAAATATGTTGAGAATTACAGGAATTAGAGAGTTCTATTTTAAAGAGTTGACATTACAATAGAGGGAATTCTATCCAAAAAGTAGGCACAATCTGTACTTACAAAACACATTTTATTGATATACATGATTTAAAAAAAATAAATAATTAAAAAAAAAGTGTTTTCTTATCATTTTATTTCGCAAATATATCTGTGTAGGAGGAGTTTTGGCCTGCTCTACATCATGGTTGCAAGGAATTCTCTAGTGTGACGTTGTGATTTCCAGCCAGGAAGTAAAATAATGGCCAGATTGGGAAATAAAGTGTAAAATATTCAGTAAAATCTGAAATATAATGATGTTAGCTGTGTTTTAGAGAAATGTGTAGTCCAACCTGTAATTGGCACTTTAAAGGTGCACTATGTTTACGGTGAAGTGTCTGTCACCTGCCTGTCTCTGTTATTTCTCCCACAGCATAGAATGCACGTATCTATCTAGCATATATTCATACAGGTTGAGAAATATACCTTCCAACTGTGTGAGTGAGCTTGCCTCTTCACAAATCTGACCTATAACTTTGCATTGTGAGCTTGTTTCCAAAAACACATACGCATTTAATCCCAGGCTGTGTGGACAATTCCAGGCAAAGCAAAAAAGAAGCAAGTGATGGAACCTTCACCAGAAAAGTTTTATGGACCTTTTATTTAGGACCATTGTCATAGCAATAAACTATCTGATATACAATATTACATCTTTTGAATGGAAAAAGTCATCATAATGCAGCTAATAGGAAACTGAAACCCAATACAATTTTTAAAAAAGTATTCTAAGTTAAGTAATACATCGACAAGGACATTTGCTCGAAAAATGTACTTGTAATTACCTGTTAGAAAAGGTATCGCTCATGATAACCCTAGTGCTGTTACCAGAACTTTGACACTAGAACACAAATCCAACTTGCCCAATTGTATGGCATATCAAATGCCTCCACACTCCTCCCTCATCTCTCTCTCTCTCTATTCTCAGTGTGATGACTAATATTTACCCCAGTGGTGTCCGGGAGGCACAGAGGAGCACAGCCAAACCTCAACTTCCCCTTTAGAGGCAGCATCCCGCCAAAACACATGACATAAGAGTGGACCGCCCCAAGCCAAACTCCAGGATGTGTCCCTGCCTCACCCCTGGCCCCCTCAGCCCCCCTCTGCCCCTCTGTCAGGGCACCATGTGACCGCAGAATTTCCTCACACTGCCTGTCTAACCATCCACTTTAGATTTAAACTGTATAATCAAACAATAAGACCACAACTAAACAGCCAGAAAGACAATGTTTACAGTCAGGCAGCCCAACATGTACTCTAGAGCAGGAAAAGGAAAAATGCAGAAAATTAGTACACAGTGCTGGAAGTGAACAGTAAAAAGGTGGGTATTATGACTAGTTTACCATGTACAAGAGCCATAAGGATACTTTGGTAATAAAAGTAAGTACAATATTTGAAGCCTTAATAAAGCTTGAAGAAAGACTGATATTTGTAATGAACAAGTACTTGATTAAGAATGATTCACGCTTGAATACTTAATAAAGGGGTTAGGAGGGGAGGGCATCAATTGAGTAGTTACGTAGTAATATAAGAAGTAGTTATGTAGTAGTAGTAGTAGTAGTAGTGGTAGTAGTAGTAGTAGTAGTAGTAGTAGTAGTAGTAGTAGTAGTAGTTGTAGTAGTAGTAGTAGAAACACTAATAGTAACTTTTTATTTCCGAGGTTAACAAAGGATTGCACACACAAAAGCAATTCTAGTATATGTCAAATCATATAAATAATATATGAATTCATTTGGTAGTGTAGTGTGATATAAACTGAAGAAATAATCATAATTCATCAATGCATTCTGACATTTGAGAGTGAAAAGCTTCTCTATCTAACCCTGTACCACTTGTCTGACTCATGTATTTACAATCTTGAAACAAGAGTCAAAGTCAAGAGCAATTATGGATGAAATTTCAAATAAACAAAAGTTAAATGAGACCAGATGAGAAAAACAAAGAAACGTTGCACTAAAGTGAAAAGGATTGGACTTTACAACAGACTGAATCCCATTGATACATCACAAGTGACTACATACCTCCTTCCACATGGTACATCCCAAGAATCCTTCAGTAGCTGCGCCAAAAATGTGCAGCAGTTTAAAATGGACCAACAAAACAACCACAGACAAAGTTCTGGCCCGACGTGAGGAACACAGTGTCCAAAACAAGAGACCACAGGAAGTGAGAGTCACACAGCAGACACACAGAAGGCAGCACCCAGGGTGCACAGAGAATCAGGAGCTACATTTACTCTTATATTATGTTACACTATTATTCTTACGAGGATCTTTTCAAATTAATGTGACATTTAACAGCTCTTTTCTCAGAACTTTACCAGTATTATTTTAAAAGTTCAGTACTAGTTATAGCACTTCCCCCTTGCATAAGTAACAAAACTGTAGTTCCTTAATTTCTTTGTAAATACCAAAATATGCACATCACGTTTGTACATTGCATCTAATGTATCCATTAAAATGTGAATTAAGTCAGGCAAAAACAGTATTTTCAACAATCACTCTTATACTTAAAAGAGCACTGTGCAACTTTTCTGGTTGGGGGTCAACCATCCACCAGCTGCTTGTCTCCATGGAGATTTTACTTGTAATGTTTGTAATGTACCACAGTAAGGCATTAAACATATTGCTCTAGCATTTAGCCTACTTAATTATAGCTATTATTATTCTCATAGAAGTTACACAGTGTAATTACCTGAAATAACATCCACATAAAATATTAAATCAATACTCAGACGGACTGCAAGAGGCATAATGGCTAATCTGCTCCAACAACATTAAGCAACACAGCCAAAACTGCAAAGACACTTCCTCTTTCCATAAATCATGTAATAGATTCTATTACTAAGTGCAACCAGCAGCAACCAAAACAACAGCAGGGAATTGTTCATATACTACTTTTACTGAAGATCTGTTAGTCATAATGACATACTGTAGGTGGTTAAAGTCATTAATAGCGGTAATAATTACTACCAACAGCAGTAATATTGGCAGCACCAGACACAGCAACTGTGGAATTAGTTAGTAATTAATTCTGACTATTCATATTTACGTAACTGTACTTAGTAATTATATATTCACAAGTAATTTGTAAATCTCTGCCATGACAGCTGAACAGCACGCCAGTCCCGATTCCATAACATGAGGTCATAAAAGTGCAAACTTGAATCAAAGGTTAAATCCAAAATTTCTCCAAGTTGATAAAAAAAAAAAAAATAATAAAACTAATGTATCAATAATGCAAAAAATAAAAACAATCAAAAAACAAAACAAAAAAAATGTAATAAATAAATACTAATGCCAAAAAGTGTTACATTCCAACATAAGCCTGGTTGTTAAAGTCTTGTGGTCCATGGGATGACCAGGCTGCTTGGAGTTTATGTGCACATCCTTATATACTCACACGCAGCCTCTAAGCACTGCCTACTCTTTCCGTTTCCCATGGCAACACATAACCAAAACACAGCTCCATCTGGATCCAGGACACACCCCCGTTTGCCCCTTTGCCCCGGTCCAATATAAGGAAAAACTGATGCTACGATTGCAGAGGAAAATGTTGAATGCAAGTCCCAGTCATTTTTAAGACACAATTTTTGAATCTGTTGCCATGGCTCCTCCTACCAAGTGTCTCAAGTTGTTTTATTTCCCGTTGGTTGTGCAATAGCAGGATTCCAAAGAAGTAAGTCACTGCTGCTGTAAAACTTACTGGCAGGAAAGAAGTGATGTGTGTGTGTGTGTGTTTCAGTCTCTCCGTTCATCTCGGCCTTATCAAAACCATGTGTCAGGAATTCTGTGTTAAGGCCTACAGGGACAGAAGGGACACGCCGGAGACCAAGGTGATCGGAAACAGTACGGGAAAATATGAGGAATGTTAAGAAGGAGAGCAAGTGCATAGTAAGAAAGTTTATGGATTTAATAGATGCAGGTATGGGAGCCAAATGCACAAAGTCACTCCCTGAGACAAATTATGGTAGTATTTTTTTAACCTATTCACTTTCTTGCTGATTACAAAGAACTGTCAATTGAGTATTTAGGTTATGTAAAATAATCTCACGAAAACAAACACACACAAGACATGCACAATAAGCTATTGCTCAATAAGTAGTCCTCATGGCACTATAACTATGCTATAAGTAGTCCTCTTGAAAAATATCGTAAGATGAACAAGACTCTAATGGGTGCCACTGCTGTCATCCATTGTTGTCTCCGCAGCTTTGAAGTATGGATAAAATTTCACAACAGCCACAATAAGATTACAAAAAAGTAAAAAAACAAAACAAAATAAAAACATGACATATGTTTCTATTAATTATTGTAAATGAGTGCCATTAATTGTACACAAAACAGCTTGAACTAACTAATCTTCAGGTACACATACTTATTTTTCATGGCAGAAAACCTCCACAGATGTTGCATATTTCATGTCTAGTTACTGAGAAATGCCTTGATGACCATCCCACTGCAGCCACAAGAATTCACCCTTTCCTGACCCAAATAAACCAGTGTTGATGAAAGGAGGCTGAGGAGCAGAACTGTGAATGACAGGTCACCCAGAGGAAAAGGAGTGAAGTGAAGAAGCTGAAATAGTTGGAGGTTCAGACACATCTGGAAACACTCGGAGATTCCCTGAACATGTTTGAGAACAGCTCGCTCCTCACACAGACACGGGGCCTGGGTGTAAACCTGTGCATGTGGAGAGGAGAGACCCAGAGACAAGCAGAGAAGTAGAACCCAAATATTTATCCACAAGAAAAGTCATAATATAATAGTGCACATCTTATTCATAGTTCCAATGTTCTAACACATGCCTGCAAATGTTTTGGTTGAGGAAAATGCCTAGCACATAAAGTGAAAAGAAATCCAGAAATTATATTGTTGTTTGCATTGTATACCCTTGAGAGATTACACTGCAATTGTATGCAGCTAAATTGTCTTTTATATACAGTATATATTTGTATTATTACTATAGACATTATACAGAATTATTCTGTATGTCTCAGGAAAAACAAAACAAAAAAATCTAACTAGGTAATAATTTTTGTTTGTGATAGTACAACACTCCTGTCGTTTAGAGTCTGCATAATTATGCCACGATGATGACGCCACATTCAGGTGACATGAGCACAGGGATATTCTTGTAGAGTCAAAAATAACTCACACGTCACATCTGTTGTCTCTGTCCACAAGGTGATGTGATAAAGTTACAACCCCTGATTTTTCAAAGACTTTCATTTAAAGTCAAATAAAGACCAATATGTTGTTGATCCTCAGTGGTGAATGCAAATGAACACTGCTCCCAAATACAAACTTTAATGTGTCAAAGCAAACAATGGCATAGCAACCTACATAACCTTAAGAATGGAGCTCTGAAGCTAAGCACAGTTGGGCCTGGTTAGAACTCACACAGTGGCCAAGTAGTGGGCTCATGGTGTCCTTAGGCAAGACACATTGCCAACCCTGCCTATGAATGTGATCTGTATGAGTGATTGGTGGTGGTCAAATGGGACAGTGGAGCAGATTGGCTGTCATTGGCCACCACTGAGTATGGAGTAAATAAGTAATACAATGCTGAGCACTCTGGGAGCCTTAAAAGGTGCTATATAAATCCAGAGCATTATTAACCCCATGGACAGGGGCCCTTCAGTAGATCTGAGCCAGGATCCTGGCCAGCATTCAGAGTATAAAGGTCTATTTTACTTTCCCCTAAGCTTTATTTGACCCATGCTTCAGTGGTGCTGGGGCAACCTGTCAGGAGCAGAGACCCAGGGCAGAGCTCAGGTCAGAACTACCTAGGAGGAGTCATACTGTGCATATTTTAGCTAGCTGGAGAATTTTACCCATAATGTACTTTTAGATGGGGAAACCAGAGCACCTAATGAAAGAGAAGAAATAAGAAACTATACAAATATGATAATACCAGAAATCAAAACCCTTTTTGTGAAAAAGTGCATTCACATTTCAGCTCTATGCAGTTAATGTAAAAGTCCCATGTTAAAATATAGCAAACTTAATAAGATAAGATAATAAGATAAGATAATCCTTTATTTGTCCCACAATGGGGAAATTGCAGTGTCACAACGCAAGTTTCAGAAACGGTAGGAAAATAAGAGCATGCATCAAAATCAAGATAAATAATAATAAGTATTTACAATCAACTAAAAAAAACACAACACTGTAAAGCTAAAAGGCACAGGAACGTTGCACAATAAGTGTCTTTGATTCTGAGCAGTGAACAAACAGCATTTAAAGTGACTCCAGTATAGTAATATATAATATTACTACAATAAAATGACTCAGATGATTGTGTACAGTGCAGTGATGGACAGTGGTGGTTAAATAAAAAAGTAGCAGGTAAGGTAAGGTAAGGTAAGGTAATATATGTTTAGTTACTACCTTCTTAAAAAAAAACTCAAAATACATAACATGAAGTACACTGATGAACGACTCAGACAAAACAGGTGCTTTTGTGGATGCTTATATATTTATATTTATTTGCAGAAAGGTCGTGCACAATGCAGCAACTCAGACCAGAGCGGGACACTTTCATGTCATCAACAATGGACCATACACCCGTCATAACATGAAATCTCTCTACGCAGGTGATGGTACCTAAGCCATCAAAGCCTCCGACCACATAGAGTTCATTGTCCAGCACAGCGATCCCAAAATTACTGCGCAAGTTAATCATAGACGGCAGGAGCCACCACTGACGGGTCTCTGGGTTATAGGCCTCCATTGTGTTCAGGCGGACATCCCCAGTGAAACTCCCAACCCACACCTGTATTCTCTCTGCAGATCTACATCCACAAATGTAGATCTGCAGAGAGAATACAGGTGTGTTATGCGTCTTTATACTTGAGTCTTACTTCATGTATTTGATGTCTCCAGCATGTGTCTATGTTTGACTGGTGCTGTAAGTGCAGTCGAGTGGATGTCTAGATTTTTATGTTCATGGTCCTTACCTTTCCATGTAGGGTGGCACTGCTCACATCACTTCTCTGATTGTGCATGGAAGCAATCATTGTCCACTGGTTAGTCTCGGCACTGTATCTTTCAGCCCTTTCCAGTCTCTCGTTTCCATCACATAACAGCGGCTTGTATGCATGGGGGCGACCTCCTGCCAGGAGTGATGGACCAGGTCATACTTGTGCACTGTGCAAAACTGCTCAAAACCATGAAATCCCCCAATGACGTAGACACACCCATTTAGGAAGACCGTTCCGTGATATGCGCGTGGAGTTTTATCGTCATTCATAATGACGATAAAACTCAGAGCGGTTGTCATAGATTTCAATGGTGTTTGTGGGACGTCTTCTTCTGTTCCAGCCTCCCACGGCCATGAGCACTGCCTGGGGTACCTTGAGGCACGTGTGGCTAACATACATGAACATTCACACAGACAGTGGCTCCCTCTTTTCTGCAGCATTTGAGGAAGATGGTCTGATGGTTAAGCAATGTCTTTGGATGTCCAGCATTTGTTGCATGATTCTGATCAAGTACCTTTTGCATTCATGACTTTGCTGGACAATCTCATTATCAATGACGTGGTCACTGAAGTACTCGGCGTCCATATAAGACAAACGAATCTAAACGAGAGGTTGATACAGGTTTAATAACAAGTAGTACAAGTCAAGATGTAGAAAGTTGAACCTATTTTAATAGCTCACTTTACAATGTTGTTTCATGTCACTCACAAAAATGTACTAGTTACTCCTAAAACAAAAGTAAGTAGGAAAAAAAAGCATATCAACATACTTTTGGCAGGAGATCTTTCATGTGAGCCTGCCTGTCCTGGGGCGAGTGGTTGATCCATAGCAGGATGGCCTCAAACACAGCTATCTCTTGTCGAACATTCAGAAAGTCGTTTTTAATGAAACTCATCAGATCCTCCACTGAGAGCTGCAGGAAGCTGGGACAAGTCACCACCTCCCGGAAATGTGTCAGGATGTAGGAGAAGACCTTCTGTTTCAGCTCGGGACTGTAGTAGGTGTTAGTTATGGACCAAGTGTTGAGGCAGGTCTGGGGGCTAAGGGACTCCTCCAGTACTTTACAGCAAGCCTGAGTGATCCCAGCCACATCGAAGCGATCGGCGGCGATGAAAAGGTCCTCGATGTTGTCTTTGGTTATTCTGACAGCCCCAGTGTAGGCAAACTCTATAAAGGCTTGCATTATATCAGCTGACATGTTAGGGATGTCATAAATATTGTCGTCTGGAGTGGACCAGGTGGTGAATAAAGATCTGAGGATCATAAGACAATTCAGGTTCTCAGATGAGAATTGATGTTTCATGTCTTTCAACAAATGTATACTCACTTGAAGAAAGGGCTGCAGCTGCACATGACCAGTTTGTGCACTTTAAACTGTGAACCCTCCACATCGATCACAGCGTCACACAAGGACTGATCCCGACGCAGCTCCTCCATCACCATCATCTGGTTCGACATTGTAGAGTTTTGGGTTAGAAGTTGTAGTTTTGCAGAAAGGTAAAACACGACTGTTTTTAAGCAGTGAGTTAGTGAAAGTGAGGTGTTTCTAAAGTGTACTTCTAGAAGAGAGCAGCCTGTTTCCATAAAGCTACAGTTCTCCAGCAACATTACATTATATTTAAATGACATATTTTAAAAGTTTTATTGCATATTTCCGTTGAGAAATTGTATTTTTCTGGATTTTTATGTCTATTTAATGTTTATTTATTTGGGCGGGGCGATTTTGCCTGAAAATAAAATTTAATTTTCAATTTTTTTTCCCCCTCTCCACTAAAAATGTTCTGCAAACTACAGAAAAACTGAAAAAAATGATTCAGTGATCATTGGGGACTTTGATGAAAGAGATAAAACAAACTACTGCATTAAACGTGCATCCCCAACATTTAATTGACATCACCCATCTCAAAGCAGTCAGTGCTGCACAGCCCTGTGTTAAACTCTGCTCCCTATGACTGCAGTGAGCACAAGAAAGTGGGGACAATAAAAAATCTGTTTCTTCTAAACAAATCGATATGAACTGCAAACTTGATTATCTGACTTCATTGATTTTTTGCCCATTCCTAATATTATATCACATTTTTATCATCTGAAATTTTTGGATATCATTAACTGTCAATTAGGCCTATCATGAAAACAAATTTTGAAGCATAATATATTGCTGCAGAGAAATATAAAGATAAATGATAATATTTAAACTATTTTATGCCTCGGACACAGTAACAATCAACCAGGATAAACCCAGTGAACCTTTTTTGAATAGACAGAATCATTTAAAGGCCTGCACTGCAACGTTAACAATTAATTAGCCATAGAATTCAATTAATCAACCCACAGCAGCTAAAATCTTATCGTATTACAACTAAAATAACTGAAAAAAATCCCCATTAATGCAAAGATAAAGAATAAATATTGAGCATACATATAGTTTCATTTCATACTAGTATATTGAATAATAAAATGACATAGTACTTACTGTGATAGGCCTACTGTTAATTCTAAAAGGAAAATACAGTTGGCCTGTCACAATAAATAAATAAATAAATTAATTAATTAATTAAATCAACTTATCATTATAAATAATAATAAATAATATGAAACCATTTTTAGGTTCAATATTTATTGTGTACACCTTTTATTTGCACTAGTAATAAACTTTGTGTTTTTTGTAAAATTTTAACATTGGAGCTATTGGGGCCAAATAATTCTACGACAGAATATAAATATTAACAAACGACTGAAGTGTTTGCGTCTGCCACTTATGAGTTGCAGCTTGTGTATTTTAATATTATTATTTAGAAAAGGGTTTACTGCAGTTATCCTGCTTTTGGATCATTCTGTCAGTGACATAAAGTAGTTTCAATATTATTGTTTGTTGTGATATTTCCTGTAGCAAATATTGCAATTTCAAAATGATCCAAACAGGCCTAGATACCAGCCAAACATTATTATCTTTCTTACTTTAATAAAACTAAGTAAAACAATTCTATATTATGAAATGGGAAAAACAAAAACAATATGCTTATTGTCAAAAAATTACATTTGATAACTTTGATATTTAGTGAGAATGGTTTCCTAACCATAAACCTAGTCATGCACGCTAGTAATGGATAAATGAATAAATATTTGTCAGATAATTTATTTAGTCAGTGAGGCAATCCTGAGAATAAGAGTGCAGTAATCTGATTTTTGACATGAGACCTAAATCTACAGTACACAATAACAGCAGCAAATAGCTTCCCATTAGACTTTGTAAATGAGTGCTACATCTGATGATATTTTTGTCACAGAAAACAAGATTTGTCTCATAAATATTTTCATTGAAATCTCTTGAGGAAGTCCTGGTAGGTTTGCCTGTGAGCAGATGCAGCTGGAACAAAATGTCCGCCGGGGTGGGTCAGTATTTGAGGGTCTTTGAATACGGGAAGGAGGTCTTTACTCATGTGGTCTGGGATGACTCTGTCCTCCTGCCCAAACACATGTAGAGATGGGATCTGAAGAGGGCTCTCGTAAAACCTCTCATGCTCCGTACAGGCACTGCGGAAACCAGCGACAAGGATGGCGAATCTGAAGTGAAAATCCGGCTCTAGGTTTTGTTCTTGGAGGGAGCAGAGCATGGCCACAAACGCTGCTCCCTGACTGAAGCCCAGGATGCCATCGAAGGGTCCTTGGGTCTTCATAGTATCCCTCACAGCGGTCACGCTCTGGTCCAGCCCCAAACTCACCTCACATTTCTGCTGTGCACTGAAGCTACGTGCTGCCACGTCAGAGAACCACCATCCCAGAGGATCGCTCTCCACAAGAGGGCCCGAGCTGGTCTCTTTGTCTGGGGACACCAAGAAGAGAAACAATAACAAAGGTTAAGAGACATCAGGTCAAGTCCTTACATCGATTTGATTTTACATGCTAAATTCTGAATCTTCAAAACCAGCTCTGAATTAATAAACTTGACTTAAACTGTTAGAGGACAAAGAAGTCAGACTAATAAATGAATGAAGGTCATAAAAAGCCTACAGTGTAGTTTTTTAAAGAGTACAAATGAGTTCTCTTCTGATGGTAAGCATGGAGAATTGTCTACAGGATTCATATTTCCATTAAAATAAGACTGAATAATCAGGCTAATGGCATTACCAATACATTTAAATGCCTGTAAACTACCAGGACGAAGCACCCCTGAAGACGAACAATATTACATAATCAAAAGAAAAGGCATTATTTGCGGAGTCAGGTGTATCCTCCATTGCACTGACCGTTGCCGCTGGCCGGGCTCTGCACGCTGAGCGGCGCGTCCATAAACACCAGCTCCACGCTCTTCTTCAGCAGTTTCCGCAGAGCTCCGGTTTTCTCTCGGAAAGAGCCGCTGTTCTGACGGTAACCGTGAATGCACAGGACCCGCAGGGGCGCCATCGGAAGGGCTTTGCTAATGGACTGAACATTGATACAATATTCACAAATTACTACAAAGATCAGGTCTGGTGAAGCTGTGAAGTGTCGCAATACTTTTTCAACCGGAAGTAAAGTCAGTACTTCCGTTGCTGTCAAACAGCAATAGAATATTTTAAATAAATACATACATAAAATAACAATAATCACTTAAATATGATACAAATATGATTCAATGAACTATATATAGCCGTAGGCTATGTCATTTTTCTGAAAGAGAAGGATGTTTTATTTATTTATTTTTAAGGCGAACGCTGCACTCTAGTGCTGAAGAAAGGAGCGTGACTCGTTTTCATTTAAATTAATTGTGGGCTCCTACATTGTACCAACATTTCCTGCTTGGTGGCTAACATTGCACAAGAAATGTTTTGTCAGTGTTTAAATATTTATGTCCCATCAAACAGATCAAAATCAGTTGACTTAAGTCGTCATTATTTATCCAAAGTCTTTTGATCCCAACCAAATTTTACATCAAACAGAGCAGTGGCGGTCAGGTGGCACAGGGGATGTGGGAAATGAAAAATGAGCGTGGACAAGTAAAAGAAATACATCTTACTGACTTCATCTCACTGCTGATCAAAGCTTTTGGCTGGGGCAGAGAATCATTTGAGGTTTCAAAGCAGATGTGACGTTTTAGGCCTGTGTCTGAATGTAGATGCTGCTGGTGGCTTTAAGAATTGCTTGTTGTTATAATGGTGAGATTTAGCAGCAACATTCCTGTTCTGGTGAGAACAAACCATGGATTATACTCCTGGTCTGTTTTATTCACTCAAGGTATAAGCGTAGCCTATTAAACCAGAACTAAGTTAGGTCTGAACAGGACGACTAAACAAGCCTTACAACTAAATCCTCATAATTCAAAAAAGATTGCACAGACCTATTTCATTCTTAAAGAAATAATCAACATTGTTATGGGAAAATGCATACATGTTGAGGCCAACTCATATTAATGTGATATATATGCGCAATTCATTTAGGTACCACTATAGTTATTATTACTATATTATTATAGTTACTAGGCCTATTGTTATGGACTATAATTTGTCCCATAATATGGAAAAATATAGTGTTGCAACAGTAAAATACGCTTAACAATAAAACATATCTAATAATTATTAAATGCTGGTACATAGCAACACTGGGGTTCTGCAGATAGTCTATACTGCTAGAATATATTAGGCAACTAGCAGGCCTCCTCACCAACTAGAACTCAGTGAATAGATGATATTGTTTCTTGTTTCAATGTGAGCATGTGGTAAATGAGGCGTGTCTCTGCTGTGACAGGTATCACCAGGACCCTCCTTCTTCCTCTGCTGTCCCCTGGACTCAGCTCACACACATGGGCACAGTTAGTTTTCTTTGATGACATTGTTTAGTTTTTGAAGGCGCTCTGTCAATTAGGTTTGGAGAAGGTCCTTTGTTTCTGGGAAGCCGTGTGGAGTTGCCTCTCACAGTGACGCACATGCTAATTAAGGAGAGTGAAAAACACAGACCCAGAGGACAAGGCTGTGGTCCGAGAGAGGGAGAAAGAGAGACCTGCCTTTAGCATTTCTCTTTGCATTAAGCACACACTCAATGAGGTACAGACTTTTTAAATTACCACCAACATTTGTTTTTCAGACAGTTTTTTAGTCCAATAACATATTGGTCAGGCTTTGCAGGACTTAAGTCAGGTGGAAATGGGTTTAGGAAAGTTTTTGCCTATTTATATCAACCATTAATTAAATATAACATAATAACACAGATTAAACATACTGAATATGTATAGGTTTTAAAATGCATTAGCAAGTCAACACCAAATCAGTGTATCTTTAGACTACATGTCACCCTGTTTCTTGATTTTTATTATTCATTCAGCATCTTGCACTTATAGAATCCTAATATAATCAACATAATATTACTATGTGCAGAATTTTTACAGCTTATTTAACATGAGACCTTTTGCGTGAAAGGCTGGGCCATGCCAGACTGAACAATGGGCACATCCTTCTATGAATATTACACTGGACATGCCTTTATCTTAATTACTGATTTCATTATACTGTACTTTGCTCTGTATAAATACAACCATGTGTATATTTCATCTTTACAGGGAACACATCTGTCATACTGGCCACATTTCCATTTTACGGATAGCTTAATGCATAAAGCTTATATTTGCATAACAAATTGTTATACCATTTTGGATTACTACAAGAAGTTGACAAAGGGTGAGCTAAGGATTCTCTGGGTGTTATTTTGTGTGTGTCCACATGGGGGCAGTAGTGTATCATTGAAGATGCAGTACTGCCGTACGGATCCAGTTCAGTGAAATGTGCGGCCATGACTGGGAATGGGAGAGGTGCGTGCTTAACTGAAATACATACTACTACAACTCAATTTAAAATGTGTACTTTCAATGCCGTGTACTATTACTTCACTTACTAGAAGACACATGAAAGTCATTGTACACCACTTTCACTGCAACAACCACTACTCCTACTCCTATGGTTCTTAAAGTAAAAAGTTACATTTACAAAGGCTATTAACCAACTAACCAACCAACTTACTAACGAACCTGTTGTCTACGGCACATCCAGTAAGAAGTTTCCACAGCTACTTTACTACAGTGACTACTCCGTCAAAGACAGACTGAAACCACCTCTTGCAGGATGCACAATAAAATGAATATAAGATCCATATATATTTGATATTAAGTAGGCCAGTGCTGGCACACTAAATCCAGCTGGGAGATGAATAAAGCTGTTTTCACTGCAGGCAGGTGAAGCTCCACACCGCTGGGGCCGAGCCAGAACACTGTGATGGTGGCCCGCATCACAGCCCACAGCCCCCCCTCTGGCAGCAGACATTATTGCAGCCCTGTCTGTCACCTCGAGATCTGTGATCTGGCGTGTATGTAAGGACATAGAGGACGACATCTGATTCATTTATAAAAGTGGAACAAACACCTACCAAGACATTATATAAACTGAATATGTGCTGCTCCACTTTATCTTCGACAGCCAAATCACATACAGTATAGCTTCAATAAGTAGCTATTATCTCTATACCCAGAGATTTGGGGGCCTGGGGCAAGACTCCTTAATGGGGACGCCCACAGGAGGGGACCATAACAGACAATGCAAAATTATATGTAGAGAACAATTCAGTGAGTGAAAGTAATAGTTTACTTATATAGAAAGTACCTGTATAGTACCCAATATATATCCAGTATGATATTACCACTTTTACTACAACTTAAATTACAGGTGCTTATAACAACAAATTCTAGCAAATACTGGGACTACTATTTTAATTCTTAAATGTCCTTGTTGCGTAGTGATGTGTTCAGGTACACTGCTGCAATCCAGATAAGACCACTTCAGAAACTGTCCGATAAAAGACAGTTTGTTGTGATATTTTTTGAGCCGTTGAGTCACAGATGTTATCAGTGTGCAGCACAAAGGTGACAGAGGAGCAGGAGATGACAGGCCTGTGTGTATAAGATCTGAGCAATAATACCAACAACAGGGCGTGACAGGCCCCGATAAAACTCTTCAAATGTAAATTGACTTGAATATTTACAATGCGTTTTGCTCCCGTACCAAATGGATCTGTCGTCAACATAATTGAATATAATGCATTTTTTTCCTCACCACTTAAATGTGCTCGATGTAGATGCACAGCTGGAGGGTCCGTCACCTGCTTGTGTCCATGGAGTTTATATTGCTTTGCCTGGAATTTTCCCCACCATGGCATTAAATGTATCTGTGTGGCATTACTTCAACTGATGCGGTTTTTATCGACAGATCTGACCAGTAACTTGGCCTGGTCTTCGTGGAAATAAATAAGTTAAATGCCAAACTGTGGAACATTCCAGACTATTCCAATCTATTGCTATAGATTATAAAATGCTATTCTCTGGGGAATATAGACAATGTTTTATCACTTGGAGCTGATAACAGAGGAAATACTATGTGTCCACCTAAAACTGTATTGTATAGGTCGAGCCAGTGGGTGCTATTGTTTCACACATGGGTCTTTTAATAAATGTCTTCTCCATAAATGAGTTGGGAGCAGTTGCAGCATTGGTTAGAGAGAGAGAGGGGCTGTGAGACTGGGACCCATAACCACTCTCTCTGGGGACTAAACTCAAGAGAAAATCAGTAAACAGGAATAACAAGACCTCAGCAGACCTGAGACTGCCAACTATCGCCTGTTTCCATGCAATAAAGCTGAGCAACAGACCTAATGACAACACTATTAACAATGACAGATTCAACGACTGATGCCATTTTGGTAAACTCGTGATTCCCTGTTTTTTTTTTTGTTTTTTGTTTTTTTAAAGGGCCCATATTATGCTATTTACGCTGATCTATGCTATAATGTTATTTCCTCATCACAAACATACCTGGAGTTGTTAACTGCCTACATTAGAACTGCTAAAAAAACAAGCCTATAGAGAAAGCCAATCAAGAAGTCTAAACCATGTATAAACCCAGCCTAACACCAGAGGAAGTCTAACTAGACCCAAATAAGAGCACACCTCTGTTAGATAAAATAGCTTAAAGGTCTTAAATTACACAAAATTGACTTTTGTGAGTTTTAAGCCATGTTAGAATATTATTACCTCTTCAAAAACTTTACTATTAGTCTGTCTATCAAATGCTCTGTTCCACCTTGTGATGTTACAAAGCAATAGTTTTCAAGGTAACAGCTACTTTTTACCTTTTGTTTAGCAATTCCAGGGCTGAAATCATCCAAATCATTTTTGTGAAGGTATATAAAGTATAAAAATACAGTGGAGCATTTCCTGTATTACCACATCACAAAGTGGAACAGAGTGTTTTCTGTTTGAGAGAAGAACTATACTATTAAGCATGCACGTGTGAATGAAACAAAATACATTATAAACAACATTATAACATAGATGAGCATAATAATCAGCATAATATGGGGCCTTTAACCTAGATGCAAATATTGTTCATTTTGTGGAAAAAATTAATTTGACATGTTGTTCAGCCTTTTCGCAAGCAGCTGAAAACACAAGCTCAAAATAAACGGCCTTTTGCGTGGCCAGTTAATTAAAAGGCAACATTGCTATTGGTTAATATAAAATGAACAGTTCTCCTGACTGCTCTTTGGCCACTATCCCAGCAGCACTTAACATTTGAGCTAATTAACTATTCATCACCAAACACCAGATTTGATGAAGAGCTAGTGGAAATTTGACATTTAGTGAAATTCTAGCAAAGGCTGTGGTTGGTGACATAGAATAGAAATTATAAAATAGAACCGGCAATTGGGTCAGGCAAGGACCCATCCAAATGTCATTGTAACAGGAGGAATTAGTTAAAGTGTGTCTATTGTAGTGCTAATAATAATAATTTTATTTAAGTCGTTTGACCTAGTGCAGGATTGGAACTGCAAAAAATAATTATAGAGAATTTAAGCCATTTCTAGTCGTGCACTTCGTAATTTTGTGACATCAAATTTGACATTAATATTCACTTTTAAAGCTAGGTAAAAATGGGAAAATGTTAAAATAAGACTCACACAAAAAAATATACTGTGTCTTAAAGGTGCACTGTGTACCTTTTTGGTTGGGGTCACCTGTTTGTTTCTAAGGACATGTCATTTCTTTACTTTGAATGTTCCACAATGTGACATTAAACAGCTCTACCTTATATTTATTCAGTTACAGGTGGTTTTATAGCTCAAAAATACCTAGAAAAACAGGCATTCTGTGTTTGCCTCTCCAAAGATCTGATCTGTAACTTGGTCTAGTTTGCTCTCCATGATGACAGAAAGGTTTAATACCATACTGTGAAACATTACAGATAAAAGCAATAACATCTCCACGGAGAAAAGCATTTGACAGACCCTCCACCAGAAAAGTTACACAATGCACCTAATGTTTGCAGTTTATTTATTTGTGTTTGTTTATTATTTGCTGGTAATTGGCTCGATATTTTGTAAAACACAGAGAAATAGCAATAGGCTAGTACAAAAATAAAGTACATTGTAAAAGATGTCACTTTTTTCCCCTGCCCAGTGGCTGAAGATCTCTGTTCTGATCTATTAAGAGCAAAAATGAATGTAATTGGTGTGCCCCCTTCTTCATTACAGCAGCTCATATTCATCTGAGACCCAGGTATAAAGCTATGGATCATGTCCCTTTAAATGCCCTACTAATTTTAAATTGGACCCATTAGAAAGCCCTCTTCTCCCAGGAAACGCCTTGTCTGGCTCCTAACAGTTGTTCCTGCCTGGAGAGAATTTAGCCGCTGGAGCTCAAACTGGAGCATGAATCACTCAACTGCATCACTCGCAACTTTTCATTAAAATCCTCTCAGTGTTATCTGATGTGTGACTGATGATTGATTTACTGTGCCTAATGAAATATTATCAGCCTGTGGATTTTCTATATGGAAGTGTTTCTGTGTTCTTATACATATCTGCACAGGAGGCTGAGTCACTGACCACTTTAGCCTTCACGACTGTCACAGATGATTGCTGGCATCGACTTCCAGTTGGTGAATACACGGATTGACTTTTAAATGTATGTAATTGTACTGGACCAAACAGAAAGGCAGAAATTACAATTTAACAAATTAAGTTTAAATTTAATAAAGTAAAAAAAAAATAACAAAAGCTCAAAATGAGACAAATAATATTTTTTAAAAAGCCGGGTCCAACTGGGGTTAACTTAACAAGAATTAAACAGAACAAAACTAAGCTACCAGACAAAGGAACAGGGGTGTTTAAATACTGGATGACTAACCAAAACTGAATACAAGAGGGAGGAACTACATCAAAAGATAAACTAAAACTACTAAATCAAAATATACAGAATATAACAGACTATAACAAACTGAAAACAAACTAGGCAAACTAAACTTAAACTTAATTGTGCAAAATCTGGTTCTTTGTGGCACATTAAAAAGTTTAGAATGTGCTTAGGCTATTCAGGCAGCACTCAGCAAGACTTGAGTCTGCTCCTCCATGTCTACGGAGAGAGAGAAAACAAAGCAATTCTGAATAAAACTCAAACCAGGGAGCCAGTAATGAACGGCTAAAATAGCAATGCCCCTGTCGTGACGTTTGAGTCATCTGACACAACACAGCACACTATATGAGATCCTCAGGTAGTTATTTATAGGTTAAAAAAATTGGGTTTCAACCAAAAGACAGACCACAATACACTCAAACAGCTTAGTTACCAATAATACCATTTAATAATACAAAAGTCAATGTGCATAGAGACCGCGGGCAGCAGTTACTTCTGACACTCAAATGAATAAAATGGAAAAAAACAGAAGCATCACCACAATCTCAATCTAAATAATGACTTAATTATCATGCAAAAATAATGATTTTATTTTGAAAGCAAATGAAAGAATCTGCCTGCAGGAAATCTCACAGATTTTTAAAGTAAAGATTCTTTTAAAGTGGAACTAAACACTAAATACATTTTATTTTGCTACTAAACTGTGTATGGCGTTTCAATAATATTGTTTACTGTTTCTAGTTCTTTTTGGCAATTTTAGTGTAAGTTAGGTAAAACTGCAGCTTTGTGGCCAAAAATGTATAAAAATGAGCATGTCCTGCTCCAGCAGACACTGCAAGTTCAGGACGTTGGTGACATCACGCAGGACTGCCCTGATTACAGCTGGGTGTTTCTAAATACACTTACAAACACCTGGCTGCAGGGGGCGAAGTCTGAAGAGTGGATACCTGTTTGACCAATCACACTTCCTCATTTGTCCATACCCCTGCCCTCCTCCTCTCTCGTTCTATTTAAAATGTGGTTTTGGATGGTGTTTAGTCCTACTTTAAGATTAAGTTAAACTCTATTGTCTTCATAGAGGAACTTGTCATCTGCAATTCTCCCATCCTTCAATGCCGTTGGGATAATCTGTCAGGAACAGTGGGCATCACAGTGTTGTACCAGGGGACCCAGTCTTGGTCAGGACCACCTTATCTGGAGGACATGGCCTATGGTGCATGTTTTGGGCTGATGGGGGAAACCGGAGTGCCGGGAGAAAACCCATCTAGACATGGAGAGCAACGTGCAAACTCCGCACAGAAAGGCCCAGGCAACCTGAGAATTAAACCTGAAACCTTCTTGCTGTGAGGTGTGAGAGCCACTCAGCCACCATGCCACCAAAGGTACTGTTGTGGGAAGAGATGCCTATAAGGAGGACTTCAGTTTGAGAAAATTAGAAGAGAACGTCCTCCACGTAGCAGTGGAAATTGATATTGAGCTTGCAGGAGATGAGACCAAAAGGGAGAATGTAGCTGATGAAGAGGAGTGGCCCAGATCTAAACCCTGGGACACACCAGCAGACACAGAAACAGAATGAGACTGTCTCTGTGTCTACTGAGGATATTAGGGATGAGAGGACAAGTGAGGGGACACAGGTGGAGGGTTTAGATGTGTAAATATGTTCTGAGAGAGAGGGTAGGGTAAAGCTGGAGAAGGTTTTTGAGGTGCCATTGAGATAGAGAGGAGTCCACTCCAGAGACTGTAGCTCCTGATGAAATAAGGTGTGATTTTGGTGGACATGAGTGAACTGTCCTTCTGGTCCCTTTTAGGATGTTTCTTTTGAACAGTAGAGTTTTGATCTTGGTGTATCTAGACTCTTGGCTTTTATTCTGACTCTTCTCCATTCGTTCTTTGGGTAACTCTTGAGCCTGGCAGCCATTTTTCAGATCACTGCAAAATAAAACAGTAGAATGAACTAAACTGCAGCATCATAATGTGTCATGGAAACAAATAGTCTGCTGTTATCTGTGTGTTTTAAATAAAGAGCAGAAAATACCTGAGCTGTGAGCTGCTGCAGCTGTGTTTGTGTCCAGTGGACTCCACTGGAGTCTTGCTTTTCAGTTCTTGATCTGGACTAGTGTGAAGTGTTGACACTGGCAGCCATTTTTCAGATCACGGCAAATAAACGATAGAATGAACTAAACTGCTGTAAAAGAAATCATAGTATCACAGTGTTCTCAGGCTGAGCTGCTGCTGTGTTTGGGCCTAGTGTCTCCTGGCAACTGGTAACCTGTGGGACTGAACTCCAGTTCCTCTGTCCTGGTGAGGACGCTCCTCCTCTTGGTCTCTGGGAGGACTCTGTCCAGAGGAGAGGGTCTATCTCTCTTCTCGCCTCTTTTCTCACTCACTCTGAGATGTTTTGGCCAGTGTGGAATCAGAGTTAGGGTCAGGGGTCATCCGACATGGCCGCTGTCTCTTGGTAACTCTCCTCTCCACCTGGTCATGCTGACGTTCAGCCAAAGTAGGACCACAGTCGGGGTCAGGGGTCATCTAGTTTGGTCCAGGGTATTTGGGGCGTTTAGGGCTTTTCTCTGTTCCTGCTCCACTTTGTGGATAGAGACCCACTGCTGGGTACAGTTGTCCTGTAGGACACAGTGAAGGGCCCAGAGCGGATCAGAGGCACTGGCTGTAGGAAGAGGATACATGTCATTTTAGACTAAGGAACTTAGTAGTAGTAGTAGTATTTATATACGAGTAAAGTAAAAAACTGAAATAGAGTAATATAAATACAGTATAATACAATTACAATTATCAAGTATTTCAGAAGTACCCTGTGCTTATGTGTGAGTTGTAGCTGTTTAATAAAAGGTGCAAATGTCTGGAGCAGTGACGTGGCTTCAGTGTCCAGTGGCTGATGCAAAGACAGCACAACTCCAGCTGATCACAGAGCGGAGCTGGCTTTCATTAGAACACATCAGAGAGGAGTGTGAGGATAAAGGCCTTCACCACCACAAACCACTGTGAATATTTCAACGCTTGTGATCCAGCGCATGGGAAACAGACATGGGAAATGTCTCCTTCTAAAACGCCTGACTCCTCCTTGGCTTTGCTCTTTAAGTTTGTTTGATGTTACACAAGTCCACAAAAGTAGAGTGGATTCCGATATTATATTTACATTTAGGCATTTCTACCGGCATCTCTCTCTCTATTTTCATGACAGACCTGAAATCAACAAGCTTTAAGATTATAGTTAAGTTTAGTTTTTTTTTTTTATTTTTTTTTATTTCTACCATTTCTTAACCCTAAAGTTCTGACCTGAGCCCGTGTGACAAGTGTGGTAAATGATCATGGTAAATAGTCATGTTTTTAAATCGGGTTTTTCCACCTTCAAGGCACTCAAGGCGCTTTACATCAAGGGACCAGTCACACACACATTCAGACACCAGTGTACACAGACACTGGGGATGAGGTGGGTTAAGTGTTTTGCCCAAGGACACAACAACAGCACTCATCTGTGGTTTTTGATTCGAATCGCCAACCTTCGGATCAGTGGACAAACACTATCGACTGAGCTACTGTCACCCCATATAAACATAAAAGCACCAGAAACCAGATCAGCCAACCCAAAACAGCTGGTGTTTTAGGTGAGTGTTTTGTTCATAATAATTAGATGTACAATTTATTATCATTTGTAATGTTTTATTCATGTCCAACGTGATGGAATAGCCATGAGAACAAGACGGCAATGTACAGAGACTTTGAATAGAGCTCAGGATCAAATGCCAATGGAAGGTCAAAAACTTTGCATTTTCATATTCAAACTCCCTGAAAATTCTCAGAGGTGTGGCAACACAATCCCGATCTCTGTAGAGAAAAGCAACTTCTATTATTTGAAAAATATTTAAAGGTCCACACAATGTAATCATGTTGTTACCTCCTTAAAAACATACCTGGAGTTGTGTTTTGTTCCATTCACACATTGGAGTAATCCTTTATTGTTATCCGTCTCCAAAGCTCAAAATGCTCTGTTCCACCTTGTGATGTCATGAAGAGGTAGTTTTCTAGCAACCTTTTACCTTTTATTCAGTGGAGACTGGCAATTCCAGGGCTGAAATCATTCAAATGATTCCAGTGAAGGTTTATAGAGTTTAAAAACACAGTGGAGAGAAGGTCTAAATATGCAGGGTTTGTGTGTTAAATATGTGTGAATGAAACAAAACACAACTCTGGATATGTTTTTGATGAGGAAACAACATTATAACATTGATCAGAAAATAGCGTAATATGGGCCTTTTAATGTAGATATCTCAATAATGGATCTGCTGTGGTCTTGCACTAAATACGATCTTACTTTTGTTTTGTTTTTAAACTTCGTCTCATTTTTCTACTGACACAATAGCGTTTTTGCTTCTCTTGAAAATACCAGATTAATATTCTTACTTCAATGTCAGCAAGTAAACACGGACGATCCTGAGTGAACAAGAGATGATGTGACTTGTTCACAGAAATGCCTGACACAGCGAATGTTGCCGTTGTAGATAGACTCGATTCAAAGTAAAGCTCATAGTGACTCTCTCAAAGCTACTGTAAAAACATATCTCTTTTTCTCTTC
The DNA here is from genome assembly GCA_029959045.1 of Taenioides sp. WSHXM2023. NCBI lineage: Eukaryota > Metazoa > Chordata > Actinopteri > Gobiiformes > Gobiidae > Taenioides > Taenioides sp. WSHXM2023. The sequence goes on along the minus strand of CM057098.1, from coordinate 10,700,914 downwards.
TGCTAAAAGGTCCTCAGTTACTTCTGCAGCCTTGAGCAAATGGGGAGCTTAATGGTTCCCAGAGGAGATGTAAGAGGGAGAAAGAAGATAGAAACTGGAGAGCCACAGCGTAACGATTTATCAGAGAGCCTCCACAGAAATGGCCCACAAGATACGCTTTCATAAGTTCAGCCGGTACAAGACAAAAGTACAGATACCAGGCAGGTGAGATGACACTATATGGAGATTTTATGAGGAAATATTAACAGTCCTATATTATGCAAAATTGACTCTGAACCCTGCATTATTAGTCTGTCCACATCTCCAAAGCTGAAAATGGTTTGTGCCTCCTTGTGACGTCATGAAGTGATATAGTTAACAGCTACCTTTTTCTTTTTGTGGTGCAGACATTGGCAAATCCAGGGCTGAAATTATCCAAATGATTCTAGTGGGGTGTGTGGAGTTTAAAAACACAGTGGAGCACTTCCTGTATTAACACATGACATCAGAAGGTAGAACAGTTTTTTCTTTTTGAGAGAAAAATATCCAAAATATGTTTGTGTGTGAAACATATGATTTAAAAAAAAAGAGATTTCAGCATATTAATGGTGTTTGGAAAAAATAAACTGTGAATAAAACAAAACACAACTACAGGTATGTTTTTGACGAGGAAACAACATTAAAACAGAGATAACAAAATAACAAAATATAGGCCCTTTAAAGAAATGAGCCTACCTGGCAAATCCACAATATCCCTTTATATTTTTACACAGTTTGATATCAGTCAGTGATGCATGTGATTGGTCACTGGTCACCGTCATTTACAAATAAAATAAAATTTCTCTCATCTCAAATTAAAAGAGTTTAGTGCTTCTCTCACTGATTCTGCAGAAATCTGTGATGTTTTTCCAACCCCTTGTGACGTTTTTTTGTGCTTTTGTGTGACCCTAATTAGCTAATCTATCTGTCAATCAAGCTCATCTGAAAACAGGGAGATTCACCAGTGACCCAACAGTTTTGAAGAAGTGTGTATTCTGGATCCCAGGCAATTAAAGAATGATTTTATTATTATTTATTATAAAAAGTATGTTTACAAGGTATTTTTGAGCAATAAAAACACCTATAATGGAAAAAAAAATGCCAATGAGTTTAGAACATTCTAAGCAAACAATAACACCTACAGACAAGTAGGTGGCGCACTCCCTACCAGGAACAGTGCGTCTTTAAAACTCATTTTTGTTATTGACCACATTAATATTGATTTTTTTCACTGACAATCACACTTGGAAAATATCAGAATCTTCCAACCATCCTGTAGCTCTCCTGTGCTACGGTGTGCACAGAAGTAAACAAACTTGCCCCTTAAAGGACACAACACTCACCCATAATTCAGTGCTCTCTGAAAATACTATAAATGACATAAATAAATGGAAAAAAAGTGAGAATTTGACTTCTGACTGATAGAGTGAACTCTTGGCCATATATTTTCAGTGCACTTCTGTCAGCTGGAGAATTTTGTTCAACAGATTTAGTCATTCCTATTTTTACAGTCATATCCTGTGCTACTATTTCCTCCTGTCATGCTTCAAATATGGTTTTAAACAATACAAAGTTCTGATCTGCTACTGTGTTCCCAGTATAATAGAAATAAAGGTTATGACAATGACTATAAGTAAGTGTGACAGTGACCAAAAGGAACCTTGAGACTTGATTTTGGTTTATTCCAAAATAAAATGTAAATGTTCATACAGCAGTCAGTTCTCATTGAAGTATGGCCGAGGGGAATACGAAACACAAATCGCGTTTTGGGCTGGAGTAGGAAGGCAATGGCGTTTCAAGCACTTCAGGATAAAAATCAGACTTACATTCAGGGCTGTCTCTACTGTGAAAGTGAGTAAGAATAAAATAAGGATTTGCGCTGTGCATGGTTTAGGAGGACCGCTGCAGAATAGCAACAAAATGTCCAGTTTTGAGAATGACCCATTGTTCCGGCCAGAACTAAAGAACCATTTCAGATTTGCAATTTTGTCTGCCTCTGACACACTTTAATATTCATTTAACTGTGATCATGATGTGTCTGCATGGCCTGTGAACCAACATGTCTGAGCTTTTGTTCATTTTGGCCTACAGTTCACAATTCATAATAAATAACCATGTTCAAAAACTTTTGTAAGTGCTCCATTGAGATATGTTCAGTCTGCAGTTAAGTTACAGAAATGATGTATATGTGGCCTTTGTTTCTAGGATGAGAAACTAAGGGAGCGTCTATTGGCAAAATTCATAACATTTATAAATATGATTTTCTGGTATTTAAATATAATGTATGACACAAGCAAATTATTATTTAACATTTTGTTCATTTAAATCCTATATTCACCAATATTACTTAATACAAACTGCCCCCACCTGGATAACTGCAATTAATAGTAGCAAATAGAGTTCTTTCTTTCTTTTTTTCTTTATTTTCTTTATTTTATCTTTATATAACAGGGCTGAAAGCTTTCCATAATATAGGATCTTTAAAGAATGGTTATTTAAAGCAATGGTGCAAGTGTGAAACCAACAGGATCACAACTAATTTCTTGCAACTTTCACATCCTGTAGCATTGAAATAGAAATGCAGATTCGCCCTTGTTCTTTGTGAGGTGATGAAAGGTAAACTAAGGTAACGCTGGTTTGTGTTTGGGTCGTCTTGGGTCACTGCCTCTCCCACTGGGACTATAGTCAGGCAGCCATGACACCTGCTGGTTAATGGGTGCTGCCTTTGGGGTGTTCAGCTCCCAAACGAGGCCCAGTTTCATCTCACAGAAAGCACCTATAGACTATTATTACCACTCCTTGTTTCTCCCCCCAGTTTGAGTGTCAGAAATAGGTTGGCTACTGTGTTGACTCCCACAGACACTGCATTGTATTGTCATGATGCATTTGCCAATTAGTGGAAGTTAAAAAAACAGACCCAAGGGACTGAGCTGTGGTTGATATGGTGAGGTAGTGATGAGGAGCAGGCAGCTAGAGCGCACGCCAATTCTACCGGGACACCAAATGCGACGAACAAGATAAAAAAGGCAACAGAGTAAGGTATATAAAAAAGTAAAGAGGGAGAAGGGAGAGGATATACTCAGGTAATGTGGCTCTTCATGTCAAAGTGATTTATGAGCAAGAGAAATATTATAATATGCTTGCAAATCACAGACATGAACATGAGAAAGAGAGAGAGAGACGGAGGAGAGAGGGGGGTAAAGAAACAGAGAGAGAGAAAGAGCTAAAGAGAGAGAGAAAGAGAGAAAAATTGAACAGCATGTGAATTTTGTTTACGTGTTATTCTGTTATTCAAGCCTCAAAGTATTCATCAGTGCATTAGTAAATTATAGGGCCCTTATTATTATATTAACATGCTCAAAGTGTACATTTTTATTTACGTATTTTTTGATGCAATGTAAACGTTATTATCTATTTTATTATATGTATTTTCATACCGTAGGAGCCTTTTGCAGTTCCTGAGAATTCAACACCTTTTTGACAGGCATTCACACGGAGGAGGGACTGCAAAATGATGAATGATAAATAGAAATATTTTTCCCCCTCATTACTATATGCTAATTATTGCACCATACTGTTCCCATGTGTACGTGTGTGTTATGTGCTGTTAATTTCACTTATCACCAGGAAACACGTGTGGAGTGAACATGGGAGGAGGTATTGAGCAGGTCTGATAACTTTGAGGGAGGTGTATCATTTGTTATGGAACCTATGGAGCAAAAACATGTTCCATAGGTAAAAATCCTCCAGCTTAGGTCCTGACCAAAGCCTAGCAATAAGATCATGGAGCTGGCACCTTCATGTGCTTTCCACTGCTCCTGAAAAGGATGGGTGAAATGCAGAGGATAATTTCCCTACAGGGATAATAAAGGATAATTAAAAATAAATAAATAATAATTAATTAAAAAGATGTAAATACTGGAAAGCAGATGGCTCGTCTGTCTGTCTTTATATGATGTATTTGATGTAACAGGCCTACATATTGTACTTTACAGAGAAACGTTCATTACCAGAGCTTAACCAGAATAGCCACATTAGCACTATCTGAATTCTGGTGCGAAACCTCTATGTGAGCTTGGTCTATACAAAGGCAAAATAAAGCTGAACAGAAAATGATGATGAGTGTTTATTAATGTGAATTGACCCCATGGTGGGAGAAGTACTCAGTTTTGGTACTTAACTAAAGTACAGCTTCTGAAGCAAAAAAATAAATAAATAAATGTGTTAAAGTACCCATTTAAAAGTACTTAAAGAGATAAAGTAAAAGTATTTTGTGCAGATTTTGAGATTGAGATTTCAAACTATGACCTTGATTAAAAAAAAAAAAAAAAAGAAAAAAAAGAAAAGAAAAGCCCTGCAGGCTTTTCAGCAGATCTCACACAATAATAAAAATACTTTTACTTTTCTGTCCAATTCAAACATGTAATGGAGCAGAAAGTACAGATACCTGGTCTCATATGTAGTGAAGTAAAGTAAAAAGTATCAGCTTTAAAATGTACTACTACTTTTACTTCATTACGTTCCACCACGGATTGTTACCCAATAGGTAAATACACAAATACATATATTAATACATAAATAAATAAAGACAGGAAGGAAATTTGGCCTGTATAACTAGAGTTGGCCTTGCTGTACTAGTTTGAATAAATATATTGAAACACTGGTTGTAAAGTTATAGGGCTATTCAGTGGTCATTTGAACAAATCTTCCTTGCCTTTTCTGATAGTAATTTAAACTACAATGACAGTCTAGTCTCTAAAGTCTATAAGGCTGGGAAAATACAGTACAGCAATCAGATCAGTAGCATTAATTAAGTGGGAGCTGTGGCAGAAAATGTTGCCTAATGTAGATTTTGAATGTCAGAGGAATACATTTTTATTTATGTATTTTTTATGTTTAACACTGGAGGGAAGCATCCTGATCCAAAATGTGTCTTGTCTTTGTTCATGGACAGTCTTCGTCAAAGCTATTGTTTGAAAAAGGAAAAAAAAGAGAGAGAGAGAGAGAAAGAGAGCAATAGAGAGAGAGAGAGGGAGAGAGAGCGAAAGAGAGAGAGAGAGAGAGAGATTTATCAGTGAAGGGAAAAAATACATTTTGCCTGGCCCTAGTGTACCAGCCACACCAAGTGAAAATCTATAGTTTTAACAGTATTTGTGTTGTGTTTGAGGCTTTAAGGTCATAGGCGGTGCTGTTTCTATTCTGTTCCACACTCACACTTACAGCTGTCTGTAGTGTGAGTCTGTCCCAGTAGGTGGCCTTGTTTAAGCACAGGCTCAAAACTGTGTGTTCTCTGAAGCCCCACTCTCTGGTACTGAGGGCTGCACATGTCCAGGGCATCGCAAACACTAAACTCATGACTGTTGTTTTTAGCTTTCACACCAGGGGCCCTATCTTGCCCCCGCTATTATTAAAGAGAGGGCGTGTCCAGGTCGGGCTGTACTTTGCTGCTGGAGGCTGCAGTGGGACGATACAGGTACATATATAGTGACGGCATCTCAACCAATCTGTGACCGCTGTGGCATTTAAAATCACTGCCAGTGTGGGTAATGTCTGCAATCATTGACTCATTACCAGGCAACAAACTGGGGTGTTGGGGAAAAAAATATATATATACAATAAAACAGCTCCAGAGCCCCACGATGCCAGTACACACCAGTAGAGGTGCCAGGAATATAGAATTTTGGATGGGCCGTGACAGAACTGGCTGAGTTTGTGTTCTCAACACTCGTGCCACAACACGTCCTCATTCTGCTCCACTCCATCTGATATTTAGGCATGGCACACCTCTTGTTTAGAGCTCCACACCCCACACTTGCACTGGTGCTAAGATCGGCGGCAAGATCGGGCCCCAGATCAGGCATTTTGGGAGTTTTGGTTTTACTGTTGACCTCAGTTGCAATTTTATGTTGGAACAGACTAGAAATTCTGAGACTGCATGCTTTAAATTCATAAATAATGTTATAAAGTAAGTTAAAGCTGCAATGTGTCATTTCTCTGGTGGAGGGTTTGCTACCTGCTTGTCTCCATGGTGATGTTATTGCTTTCCCTGGAATGTCCTACAATGTAGCATTAAACTGAACTATTTTGCATTTATTCAGTTACAGGTGTTTATTCCTCACCTCTCCACAGATGTAACTTGGCATCAAAGAGATAATTTTAAAGCCATACTGTTGTCGCATGATTAAAGCAGATGCTGTAGTCTTCACCAGAAAAGTTATATAGTGCACTTTTAACAGTTAAATAGTGCAGTTTTAACAGTTAAATACATTTACTTGAAATGTCTGCAGTCTATTTCAGTGATTTACAGGCTTCTATTTGACAAAAAAAATCTATCCTTTTTTGGATTTTGTTTGAACATTTTTTGACATCTTGTGTTTCCGTGGTGTGTTTTGATCTCCTGATACAAATGTGAGCATAAACATCAATTGGCAAAATCTTCACATTTGACTTAAAGGGCCCATATTACAAGTGCTAATACAAGAAGTGTGCCACTGTCTTTCTAAACTCTATAAATCTTCACAAGAATGATTTGGATTTTTTCAGTCCTAGAATTGCCAATCTCTACTGAACTCGCAAACTAAGGCTTTATGAAAGGTGCATTTTGGAGATGTAGACAGACTAATAATAAAGGGTTACTTAAACATGTGAATGAAACAAAACACAAGTCTGGTTATGTTTTTGACATTTTAACTTCTTTTTACATGGCTTAAAGCTCACAACGGTCAATTTTGCGTAACATACAACCTTTAATACAGTTAGCTACAGATGTTACTTTTCCCTCCCTCACTTTCTGTTGTCTTCCACATTGTTCACTGGGCGAGAGATCGATAGAGGATAGATGCAAACCACTGCAAACTGACAACAACAGAGTTAAACAAAAACATAAATTCAAAGTTAAACTGAAATTAATAAAGGTTTTTCACCTTTGTTCACATATTGCACTTGTCTAACAAAACCATTGAGAGTGATCATGCGCAGTTTCTATTTAAAAAGGAAAAAGTATTATATAAGTTGTGAGGGGAAGGTTGGAGGTGAGGGCGATCAAACACTAATTGCTTTTGAAGAGAAAGAGAGAGATGGAGAAAGAGAGAGATGTTTGGAGCGATTTGCAGGCTAAACGACAGCGATGAAATGAAAATGGGCATAGGAGGATTATCCACAGTTATTAGCTGCTCTACAGTAATCAGCCTCATTAGCTCCTATCAGATCCAGTTAGAAGCACCAACAACAAAAGACACGCAGACAGGAGCAGGCCCAGACACTACCTACACCTACACATCTGGGGTTTTAGATCTTTTCAAATGACTGAAATCAGAGAGGAAACGTCAAGTGTTTATGTTCTTTTTTGCTAGCAAAATGGACGGCCAATTGTAGTTTTTGAATGCATGCAAAACAACAGCAAATACAAACTGTCTTCTCGATGATGCTTTTGATGCTTTAGCAAATATATATCAAACCTGTGTAAGAGTGCTTCTCTAGGACAAGGAAGTGAAGTTTATTACTTATCCCACTCATAATAAAGATCTTATATTACACAAAATTTACTCTTATGAGCTTTAGCCATGTTAGAATGTTGCCACCTCATTAAAAACAGACCTGGAGTTGTGTTTTGTTTAATTCACACATGTTTGAGTAATCCTGCATTATTTCTGATGAGGAAACAACATTATAACAGAGACCAGAAAATAGTGTAATATGGGCCCTTTAAAGGTGCACTGCGTAACTTTTCTGGTGGTGGGTCTGCCACCTGCTTGTCTCCATGGAGAGGGAGGTTTTGATTGACCTAAAAACTTGTCTTGTATGTATGTATTTATTTTTTATTACATTCTTGGATATACATTCTTGACACTTCCTCCCAATCTATTGACATGTAAGGCTTTGTATTTCCATTTGCAAGCCAGCCATCAGACAGGAATTTGGATCTTAAATTGGCAAAGTAAATGCAAAGATATGAACAATGATTTGGAAAACAGTCCAAAAGCAGTGTTTGATTCACCTGGGCATTGCACACTCTCACGGCTCTTGTCTGGCTTTATTATCTGTACAAAAAGTGGCTCAACTCCATAATAAATGCAATCCATTTGTGCTTATGAAAATAAATTGCTTTCTTAAATTGCCTTCGTAATCAGATCATGTGCAGATGAGAACTTTATTGCTTGAGGCAGGTGAAACTGGCAACCGACAAGACGTGATTAGCTCCCATCCTCTTCATTTACTTGACAAATTGGTCTCATTTTTTGGCCAGAGCTGCGTGCTTTGCCTATACGGTGCCAACATCCCATCTGGCTCTGACATTCAAGTGACCAGTATGTTATGTGTCTCTTTTGGAGGTAACTTAAAACGGTGCTTTTAATTTTTACTGTATTTTTACTTGCTGTTACCTCAATCATTTTAACACAGGAAGGTCAAGAACTTACAGGATTAGTGAGGTGGGGCAGACATAGAGTAGCAGCCATGAAAGAAAGTGTTTTAAAGGGTCCATGTTATGCTATTTTCTGATCTGTTATAAAGTTGTTTCCTCATCAAAAACATACCTGGAATTTTGTTTCATTCACTCTTGTTTAACACACATGCTCTGCATATTTAGGCCGAGTATTTCTCTCAAACGTAAAACACTCCACAACCCTGAAACTGCCATTCTCTACTGAACTAAAGATAAAATGTAGCTGTTAACTTGAAAACTACAGACAAACTAATAAAAAAAGGATTACTCCAGCATGTGTGAATGAAACAAAACACTACTTCAGGTATGTTTTTTGATGAACAACATGAACAACATTATAATAAGGCTTAAAACTCACAAGAGTCAATTCTATGTAATATAGGACCTTTAAATGAATGAAAGCAGCCAGAGGAGGTGGCCATCTGTTGGAAACTGAAGAGGGAAGTGTAAAAGGTAGATGTACAAATTCAAAATAATTGTACAATACTAGATAAATACTGGTTAGATAATGTTGGCTAATGAGTTCTACTAATTACATTAGTTACTTTTTAATTAATGCAAATTTGTAGTGTTTTTATACCCTGGTTACTTAATGCTGCCAAGTGCTGCTTCTGTGTGCTTTGGAGATTGACAGTTCTGAATGTGTTGCTCTCAGCCACAATTGATTCAGATTAAATTAAACAAAACATAATTAAAGTGGTTGAAAAGTTTTTGAATCTTTGTAATCTCACTAACTGTTGTTAATATTTTTCCAACTAGCGCATTATTGACAGTTGTGTATTCATAATGTTACTAATGAAAAAAAAAAAAAAGTAAAAAGCAGCTGCAGACTTCAAAGGTCAGTGCGTGTCTGAAAAAAACTCATATTTTGGTTTCTAGATAAAATTATTCTGCAGAGATGGTTTGACTTTTGTAATGCTGTTTGGCCTCATAGTGGTTCTGAAATGATCCCTTTATATTTATTATTTTATCTAAAGAGGTCAAGGAAAAGAAAGCAAACTCCTTAAATGGCCCATATTAAAAAAACATACCTAAAGTTGTGTTTTGTTTAATTCATGTTTAACACACACACACACACACACACACACACACACACTGCATTTTTAGACTCTTCTCTCAAACAGAAAACACTTTGTTCCGCCTTCTGATGTCATGTAGTAATACAAGAAGTGCTCCACTGTTTTTTTAACGTTCATACATCTTCACTGGAATAATTTGGATACTTTTAGCCCTGGGATTGCCAAGCTCTATGTTTAAATGAGATAACAACATTCAAACATTCAATAACAAAAAAAAAAAAAAATAAAAAAAACTGGAAGTTGCAAAGTTGCCATAAAGATATGAAACTGCTACTTCACTCACTCTTGCGTAGCTAGTCTATTTAAAGCCCCTGTACCTTTTTACAGCTCACAGTGATAAAAAAGATGGTCTGAGGATTGGTTTTGAACTTTTAGCAATGATCCAAACAAATTCAACACTAAAAACACACACACAAACACACACATTTACAACATCACAATTTTTCACCACTCGGAGTTTTTAAGCAGCTTTCTTAACGTTCAGGGGCAAAGTGAAGTTTTGGGGTCACGGCATTGCTAACAACTAATAAAATACTAACAGATTTGCAACTGACAAAAACACTTTATAATTAAATGCGAGCAGTGCAAGTGAGGAAATCCGTTACAAGGCTGAAAAGAAAACATGTAGGAGCTATCCATGGTGAAGAAGAACACACTAGAAATACAGTAGATTTTAAACAAACTTTTTAACACATTATGAAGGGGCAGTTTAGGTAAAGGAGAATGTGAGAACAATCCCAAAGTGAAAGCACTCTTCACCATACTTCACGTGACAGCAATATAAATTAACTGACCTACAGCGGCCATCTTGGTTTCACTGAATAATAAGAATAATACTTACAAACCGCCCCGAGTCCATCAAATATATGAGCGTGGGCCAGAGTGGTCAGGGTCTGGCATTATTTATTTAAGAGGAAAATATTTAGTATCAGACATTTGACAGAAGAAGAAAGAAATAGCTGAAAATACATACTGTTTATTTTCACAAAACAGATATTAGCAAGGGGTCATATGTGGTCAAGGCATGGCCCAAACGTAACATAGTATTATAAGAGGCTGCACTTCTATTCTGACTAATATTGTGTTTCATGGACATTTTACTACTTTCTACATTTGAAATACATACAGTAGACATCAAATATATGAAGTAAGATACTGTATATATATGGAATTATGTAGCAAAGAAAAAAAAAAGTTAAATAACTCTACTTTAAAAAAAAATATATATATATTTTATATTCAAATCCCCAAATTAGCCACCCTTTGCTTTGTCGAAAAATATTAAGTAGAGTTATTTAACTTTTTTTCTTTACTAAATTAATCCATGTATCTTGCTTCATATATTTGTTGTCTTCAGTATGTATCTAAAATGTAGAACGTAGTAAAAAAAATAATAATGAGAGAGTGTTTCCAAACTTTTGACTGGTAGGACATGTTTAAACAGCACTAGTCAAAGGTTTGGACACGTCTCATTCAGTGTTTTTTTTTTTTTTTTTCTTACCACTTTCTACATTTTTACTCCATATATTCAATGTCTTGAAAGACAGTCATAACGTTTGACTGCTGGTGTATGTATGTGCCCTTATCTAACCCCCATCTCCACTTGTCATTCACATTAATATTACATTCATATAGGCTTTTCTCTGGTAGTCCTTTCCTCTGCACAAACTCCTATCGCTACATGTCAGAACCATCTCAGTGTGGCACCTTTGACTTTTATGACAAAATATCTAACATGAGCTGGCCCTTCTTCTTACTTCTGTATCTGTAATGTTTTTGTGGTATTTTTGAACATTAGTGCTTAGATCTAAAGGGAAAATGATCACTCACTCAAGACATACTAGTGCCTCAAAGATTTCAGCAATGTATCATGCTGTGTTATGGCTTTAGGTTCAATGTTATTGATTTTAGAATAATCCTAATGATAGTCCTGAATTTTGGGGACAAATCTTCATATCCAAAGCCATCAGCGCTTTGTGGAATTTGTATTTGTGCAAAAGAGAGGCGGGAGGCTGGTCTGTCACCAAAAGAGCGCTACTTTCATACATACAGTGAAAAATACAGTTGTGGCGCATGGTCCTCGGGTTTTGGGCGCTTTTCCAAATGCTCTTCTGCAGGCTGGGTCATTGAAACCTGGCAACCCTGTACCATATCCTGGTTGCAGTGAATACCTGAATATCACCATTTAGTATTTGATCAAATTCAAACAATGCCATCAAGAGGCATTTTGCATTTCCTCTTCATTCATGAAACAAAATTCTGAATTATGAACAACATGATGTTTTCTCTAACTCCTAACCTACTGTATTATATATTGATACTTTGCACGTTGGGGGTGTTTTACGCGCATCTCTGTTAGTTCAGCAGTTACCATTGTGACACAATGCACACATTAGCAAACATAGATACTCTGAAAACAAAATTTATTTAAATAACACATTTTCAGGAGCCTGTGATCAATACGAGCGTTCATGGCCCTGTACTTCGCTGTGGTCTGCTGGAAGAGCAGCACCAGTAAAAGGGACACTGGGCGGATTGACAAACTGATCCACAAAGCTGGTCACGTGATCAGCTGTGAGCTGGAGACATTTGTCACAGTGAGGGACAGGAGGACACTGGACAAACTGCTCTCCATCATGGACACTCCTGCTCACCCACTGCACCAGACTACAGAGGGACAGAGGACAGCTCCTCTCAAACAGTGAGAGGACTACATTCAAACCATACTTCATACAACTGTACTACAACTCACCCTTATGTAACAGATAATACTCCCTACAACTGTAACAACAACTCACACTTATGTAACAGATAAGACTATGTTTCTGTCAATCATCATATCATCTTTGCAATGTTTTCCTTATGACCTCTAAGACTTCTACCTCTTATGACCTCCTGTGATATACTATATTTATATTACAATATCCTGGGGTTGGGGCTCGAAAGCGAACGCCTGGTGGTTGTCCGCCCTCCTGTGGGCTCACCACCCGCAGAGGGTTTCATAGGAGTTGGGTGCAAAGAGGACTAGCCGGCAGTCGAGGTCAGAGATATAGTCGAGCTCACCTCCACGCACAGCTTGGGATCTGGTACCTAACTTCTTGAGAGGGGTTGGACTCTCCATTTTTCTGGTGTTGCCCAGCGCGGCGGCGGGCTGGTGTGGGCTTGCTTACAGCCCCACAGCTCAGCCGCAACGTGTTGGAGAGGGTCGCGTCCCTGCACCTTCGGGTTGGGGACAGGTCTCGCACTATGGATTCGGCCTATGGGCCGAACAACAATGCAGAGTACCCTTCTTGGCCTTCTTGGAGTCCCTGGGAGAGGTACTAGACAGTGCACCAACCGGGGACTCCATTGTTCTACTGGGGGACACAAGGTCTCCGGTGCCTGTTGCAGTGGCAATCCCCGAACCTGGTGGTGGATGCCAGAAGTAAGGGATGCTGTCAGGCTGAAGAAGGAGTCCTATCAAGCCTTGATGGCTTGTGGGACTCCTGAGCCAGCTGACATGTACCGACGGGCCAAGTGTACTGCAGCTCATGCAGTTGCAGAGGCAAAAACTCAGTGCTGGGAGGAGTTCAAAGAGGCCATGGAGAAGGACTATTGGTTGGCTGCAAAGAAATTCTGGCAAACCAGGGGGAAGCAGTGCTTTACCAACATTGTTTACAGTGCGAGCGTAGAGCTGTTGATCTCGACTGGGGATGTTGTCGGACGGTGGAAGGAATATTTTGAGGATCTCCTCAATCCCACCATCACGTCTTCCGAACAGGAAGCAGAGGCCGAGGACTCATCCATCATCCTGGCTGAAGTCACCAAGGTTGGTAAGCTCCTCGGTGGCAAGGCTCCGGGGGTGGATGAGATCCGTCCTGAGTATCTTAAGTCTCTGGATGTTGTGGGACTGTCTTGGTGGTGGTCCCTCTGTTTAAGAAGGGGGACCAGTGGGTGTGTTCCAACTATAGGAGAATCACACTCCTCAGCCTCCCCGGTAAGGTCTATTCCAGAGTACTGGAGAGGAGAATCCAAGTGATAGTTGAACCTCGAATTCAGGAAGAGCAGTGTGGTTTTCGTCCCAGTCGTGGAACACTGGACCAGCTCTATACTCTTCATTGGGTGCTCAAGGGTTCATGGGAGTTTGCCCAACCAGTCCACATGTGCTTTGTGGATCTGGAGAAGGCATTCGACCGTGTCCCTCATGAGGTCCTGTGGGGGGTGCTCCAAGAGTATGGGGTCCGGGGCCTGTCCTGTCCCTGTATGACCGGTGCAGGAGCTGTGTTCGCATTGCCGGTAGTAAGTCAGACCTATTCCCAGTGCATGTTGGACTACTTATTTAGAAGTTTATTACATTTTTTTTTTTTTAGATTTTTTTTTTACTCTGTGTTATTGTAATATAATGTGATGAGTGAGCTACTGTGTCCAAGTAATCTCCCTTGTGGATCAATAAAGACTGTCTAAGCCTAAGTCTAAGTTTAGGTGAGTTCCAAAAACGCTGAGAGTAACTAACTGAAAAACTGTTTGCTAATGTTGTAGTTTTGACCAAGTCAGCTCTTTCTGGTAAGACTGTGTTAAAATAAAGCTCAGATTAAGTCTAACATGAGTAACAGAGCTTCAGAGAGAGAATAGTGCTTTCAGTTAGCTTCACAACCCCAGGAAATGTTGATGACATCCGCTGCAAAGTATCAATAGTTCAGATTGTTGCCTTATATTTAGAGATTATACAACAATCAAAGCCCTGTAGATTCCACGGTCAAAAAGTCATCACGAGTCCAGGAGTTTTGGTCGGCCATCTTCGTTTGTCCATGAAATAAGGTGGAAAAATCACCAAAAGAGCTAAGGCCGAAATGTTTTGGAGAAGAAATAAGGTGTAAGCATTAGCCTGGAGCATCGTCATGGTGTTGTTTGTTATTTCCTAAAGCATCTGGACAAAAACAGAGTGTAGATTACGTTGAGAGAGATACAGATCTGTAGTGCAGTCTCTGGGTCAATACAGGGACAGAGGAGACGGGCTGTAGAGCTCACTCAGCTCTCTCTGCACTGTCTAACCTGATATGTGCACGTACATCTAGAGTCTCACACCAATAAACTACAATAGAGCAGAGCCTGCATGCAATAAAAGTCAAAACAGGATCTGAAAATTTGCACCTTATTTGACCCAATATTTTGCTATTTATATTTTTATTAATGGCCCAATTTTATGCTTTAAGACATTATCTATGTTATAATGTCATATCCTCATCACAAAAGTATCTGGAGTTGTGTTTTGTTTCATTTACACATGTTTACCACACAAATCCTGCAGATTTAGGCTGAGTTCTAATCTAAAATAAATAAAATGAAGGGTAGCTGTTATTTTGAAAACTACCGCTTCATGACATCACAAGGTGGAACAGAGCATTTGGGTTTTGGAGATGTAGAAAGACTGATAATAACGAATAATACTCAAACATGTGGGGATGAATGAAAATGCAACTCCAGGTATGTTTTGAGGAGGTAACAGCGTTATATCATGTCTTAAAGCTCACAAGGGTCAATTTTGCGTAATATGGGACCTTTAACATGTACTTGCTCTATTTTATTGTAATTTGTGAGCCACTGTGCATTTAATTCTCCATATGTATCTAAGAAGGCTGTTTTAAGAAACTTCAAAAACAGTTCCAAGAAGCAGGTGAATCACAAAAAAAAAAAAAAAAAAAAAAAACCTCAGCTAGGCCAAGGTGCATTACATAACAGCTCATTCAGACAGTGACAGATTGGTCTTTTATGAGGGATTCCAGGGCCTCTTAACCCACTTGGCAGTGGAATGGTGAAGGTGAGTACATTCAGTTGTATTTATTTATTGCGTTCCCTAGGATGTTCCATAGTATGAAACATATAGAGGGATTATCATACTACGTCACTTGGATCGCATTGCATTTATATAGCGCCTTTCAAGACACCCAAAGCACTCTACAGTTCATTGTTCATTCACTCCACACTCGGTGGTGGTAAGCTACTATTGTAGCCACAGCTGACGGAAGCGAGGCTGCCAATCTGTGCCATCGGCTCCTCCGACCACCACCAACACTCACACACACTCCACTTTCACACTAGGCAATATGGGTGAAGTGTTTTGCCTAAGGACATAATGACAGTTTTTGCGACTGGCGCCCCACTGTGGCACCTGATATTCCCAGCGGTCTCCCATCCAAGAACTAACCAGGCCCGACCCTGCTGAGCTTCTGAGATCTGACAGGATCAGGCTTTGACAAGCCGGTATGACAACTAAGATGTCTCTGAATTTAGAATGAGAAGTTCTCATAGAAGTGGAAGAAATCCCACCTGAAGAAAACTACTACTACTACTACTACTACAACTACTACAACAACTACTACCACTACTACAATTACTACTACCACTACAACTGCAACTACTACAACTACTACTAGTTGCACAACAACAACAACAACAACAACAACAACAACAACAACAACAACAACTACTACTACTACTACTACTACTACTACTAATAATAATAATAATACTATTACTACTATTACTACTACTACTACTACTATTATTTCTACTACTATTACCATTACTACTACTACTACTACTACTACTCACCACTACTACACAAAACAACACACCCTTGGTTACTAATTCTTTCAGTCAATATCAAATCCTATTTGTGGAGTGGAATTTACACAATATTTTCTAATTTAGAGACAGAACCATCTGTCCCTAAATTACATGTGAAATCACTCAATCAATAGCTACTTACTTACCAACAGAAGATTAACTTTTATGATTATATAACTGTTCAACTTCACAATATATTCCATAATGTACAAATCTATAACAGTAATAACTGAGATGAGATGGTTACTTTATGCTATTTTCTGTTATAATGTTGCTTCCTCATCACAAACATACTTGGAGTTGTGTTTTGTTTCATTCACACAAGTTTAACACACAAACCTGCATATTTAGGCTGAGTTTTCCTCTCAGACTGGAAACACTTCGTTCCACCTTGCGAGGCCATGTGGTAATACAGGAAGTGCTCCATTGTGTTTTTAAACTCCATACACCTTCACTTGAATCATCTCTACCAAACTAAAGGTGAAAGGTGACTGTTAACTTGAAAACTACAACTACATGACATCACAAGGTGGAACAGAGCCTTTTGAGCTTTAGAGATGTAGACAAACTAATAATAAAGGGTTACTCAGACATGTGTGAATGAAACTAAACACAACTGCAGGTTTGTTTTTGCGTATTATACTCCCAACATATTTTTCACCTATGTGGCTCTAATGCACCTCAAGGTTAAAGACCAGCAGAGCAGAGAGACAAACTCCAAAATGGCCGACCGTAAAAACTCAACACTTCGTCTTCCTTTTTCGGCGTATCTCATTTCCCCCTTCCCCGTAAAACAAGATGTACGGTGATAAACCGAGAGAGGGGGAGAGAGATAGTGCCACTGAAAAGATATGGATTACACTGATAAAATAACTCCTTCATTGGGTCTCACAGGGAAAAACACTCGTGGTTTACTTCATGTATCGAACGCCACACGCAGCTGGGTCTATTGTCCTCTCATCAAATTAAGTCAGCTGTCGATTGGAGGGGGAGCAAGTTGAATTGTGGGATTTATTGCTATTCTTTGGGCGACCGTCCGCCCCAGTTTTTTATCCTAATGATGGATTGATAGGAGGAAGTGGGTGGTGCGTACAGTAGATTTAAAGTTATTAGCTAGTGAGGCATTTATGGTCAGCAGGATGTAGAATGTTCAATGATGGTTTGTGGGTGAATTTGAAAAATAAAGATGTGACTGGATCAGTGGTAGAAGAAGTACTCAGTTTTGTTACTGTAAAAGTACAGATACCAGAGCAAAAAATATTCAAGTAGAAGCAAAAGTATCTAAAAAAGTATGAAAAAATCTACTTTAGTATAGACTAGGTTCACGGGAAAATGCTAACTTCCAAATTCTTGAGTTATCAGCATCCAGTTGCTATTTCGTGTGGCTATTTTAGACGGCAGATGGAAGGCTAAATCAGTGCTCTTTTCAAGTTAAGGTGTTACGTGTTTATTTAGTTTTAGTTGTGTATCAATCTACCTTACCTTATCTCTTTGGAAATAAAGTGGTCATAAACGGATGCCAACTTTATCCATGTGATTTTGCACTCTGTTTATAACATGGTGAAAATAATAAAACGATTTACCAGGTACATTTTAAATGATGAAATGATTGTGTGAAAAGACTTCTCAATTGCACCCATACTGAATATACTAAACACTTGTTTTAAGACTTGTTTAAAACAAGTACTAAAAGTACTGTGGTGGTTGATATTGCTATAATTCCATATTAATCTAGGTTAAATACAAAGTAATTCAGTGTCACAATGGAAATAACAATGCACCTGAAAACACTTCAAATGGTATAAACCATAAAATTTCATGCGATCATAAGACAGATTAAAATAGTTTGAGACGTTGCACACATTTAGTATGAGAATCAACCCACCCCATTTACGAAGTGTCGTTTGTGAACGTCAGGCTTACCTTGTGATTACGCTGATATTTTGAGATGATACTTTCATATTTGAGGACGGTGCTGTTCCTTTCTATTATTACGATGCCGTTGTTGCTTCTATGAAAACCAATTACACAGACAAAGCTGAAAGAACGATTGAGAGAGAAGCCGCCTCCCGTATTTACACTGCGGTGCAATGCTAAACGGAAACAAGTCACCCAAGAGCAGTTTTACAACCGGAAGTAGCATTTGCTAACGTGCACCGGGTCTATTAAAGGTGCACTGTACAACTTTTCTTGTGGAGGGTCCGTCATATGCTAATCTCTATGGAGATATTATTGACATTATATTTATCTAGCATTTCTATTGCTCACAAATACAAAACTTCTCTCTGTGAATAGGGTTGCCTCTCCACAGATCTGACCTGTAATGTAGCCTATAGTTGTCTCTCTTGAGATAGATGGGTTTAATCTCTACCGTGGGACATTCTAGACAAAGCACTAACATCTCCATGAAGATAAGAAGGTAGCACCCAAACTAGAAAAGTTACGCAGAGCAGCGTTAAAGTACTTGTTTAAAAAATTGAATAAATTGTAAAGTATTTTACACAGTGATTTAAGCTGAATTTTGTTAAACAAAAACAACTGAATTGATTTTTTTTTTATCTAGCTGTTTTTATTTGTTTATTTTTGTCTGCTCAAATTAGACATGTGTTCAAGATAAAGCCCCTCAGCCTTTTCTGCAGGTTTCAAACAATAATACAAAGTACTTTCACAGTCCAGTTTAAAAATGTAGTGGAGTAGAGAGTACAGATACCTGCTCTCAAGTGAAGTAAAAAGTATCCACTTTAAATTTTACTTAAATAAAGTACAGATACCATAAAATTATATTTAAGTACAGTATTTTACTACTTTTACTTTATTACGTTCCACCACTAAACTGGATACATATTTTTACAGAATTTTAGTGTCACTTTTTTTCCCCAAAATAAAATGTTTACTTTTTTTTTTGTACATATATAATCCTTTCCATCTCATTGCCCATACAAAACACATATTCCTAATCCCACACAATCATGCACTACATGTCCACTACCAGGGTTGTGAAAGTGTCTTGCACAAGGACACAACTGCAATATGTATTTGTGAAAGCAGGTGCAGAACCTTCAAATATTTAAAAAGCAAAGTTATTTGAGGTCACACTTTCAATTTGATAAATCAAAGGTACTTAGGAAATGTAAGCCACTTGTGCACATGAGATGCTCCTTGAGTGATCCTCTCATCAATCTCCATCTCTGAGTCCTGACAAAGACAAAGCTTCTTGGATGAAAAGTAAGATGTCTTTCAGTTGTGTTTGGGTCATTTATTTACACAACTCACAAGTCAAACTGTAGAAAACAATGTCTGCAGTGTATGTGTAATATAAAATATCTAAAGTCAATGCCATCAACTACTAGCAAAAATGGTAAATTTATATAAGATGCTTTTTCACCTTCAAGGCATTCAGAGCACTTTACATCAAGGAACCACTCACCCATTCATACACCAGTGTACGCAGATACTGAATTTGCACCACCAACCATCAGTCAGCACTCTACTAATGATGTCTAAGTTGAGAGCGGGATTCGAACCACCAACCTTCAAATCAATGGACAAACACCCTACCAACTGGGCTACTGTCGCCTCTACTGTAGTAATGTGCAAGAATTCACAAATACAGTTGTTTTCTCAATGTTTATTCCTAGGCAAAGATAAGTTTAATTTCAGGAGCAGGTCTGTGGCATTTGCATGTTCTCTCTGTGTCAAGTGTATTTATAAAGCACATTTAAAAACAACCACCACTGATCAAATTGTGTTAATTAATTAATTAATCATTGCATTTATATAGCGCCTTTCAAGACACCCAAAGCACTCTACAGTTCATTGTTCATTCACTCCACACTCAGTGGTGGTAAGCTACTATTGTAGCCACAGCTGCCCTTGGGCAGAATAGACTCCGACCACCACCAAAACTCACGCACAATCCACTTTCTTACTAGCCAAAGTAGGTGAAGTGTCTTGCCTAAGGACACAACAACAGCTTTTGCGACTGGCGCCCCACTGTGGCACCTGATGTTCCCAGCGTCTCCCATCCAAGAACTAACCAGGCCCGACCCTGCTGAGCTTCTGAGATCTGACAGGATCACACTTTGACAAGCCGATATGGCAAAATAATGTGCAATCTTATAACATAAAGCATGCAAAAACACAACAAAACAATACAAATGTTCTGCTCAGCTGGCTTAAAAATAGTTAGAAGGAATTGTTATGCCACAACAGTAGGCTAATAATAATAATAATAATAATAATAATAATAATAATAATAATAATAATATAGTAAAAATCTTCCCCGGAGGAGCTGGAGGAATTGTCTGGGATGAGGCAAGTCTGGGTCCACTGTTTAGACTGCTTCCTCTGCAGCCCAGCTCTGGGTAAGTGGAAGAAGATGGATGATACAGAGCAAGACCAATCTAAAATGTATTTATTTAAGGATAGGCCCTTTGAGATCCAGCTTTTTCTAGGGAGTCATAAAATGATTTAGGAAAGGTCACATTTGGTGCTGTTTATGTGATTCTGTTCAGTATTCATACTTGTTCACAGTGTTGGGAAGTAACTGAATACATGTACCGAAAATACATATTCTGAATACTAATTGTGAGTAACTATACTCAGGTACAGTTACTCTTTCATTTGTTGGTATTCAGAATACAGTTACTTTCCCAAATTAGAAGGAATACATAGCAGTAATTCATGTAATAGCAATGTAATTTTGGCTTTGAACTGCAGAGTATTAATGAGACATAAATTAATGCATAACAATATTAAAGCATTCCAAGTATTCAGAATACAGTACTCTGATTGGACCATGTAACAAAATATGTTACAAAATATATTTTAATGCAGATATTCAGTATTCTGTAACTAAATGTATTTTCAAAGTATTCTTCCCATCACTGCTTGTTCAAATCAGCATCTATCACTTAGCTGAAGATCTCAAAACAGACCCTGTGATGATCAGTGTTAACTGATCCTGACAGTTTTTTCCAGACATTTTTAGCTGACTGAAATAGTTTATTGAAAATGACTGAAGGCAGCTCTGTTAGCGGTGACAGTCTCTCCCTTGAACCTTTCCAAAAAATGGCAAACATTACAGTAAAAATGAGTATCTGTTGAACTTTGACTTTGCCTGTCAGTGTAAACAGCTTTACCGTGAGCTTTCAGAGGACCCATACATAACACAAAACAACTCCACACTATCCGAGTGGCTCCAGGAAGTGAGAGGTAATATAAGAGCACGCTAACAGACTTCCAACAAGAGCACGGTAAGGCAAGAAGGCTACAAATCTGCTGCGGTTAACAACTGCTCACGGTCAATACGTCTCATCATGTTCCTCTTTCAGAAGCAAAATGTATCCCTGCTGGATCTGTGTACGTGTGCTGTACAAATGAAAGCCGTGGCGGATCAGTTGGGGCTGTGTTGCTAGCGGACCTTTATCATGAAAAGGTCGTTCCAAATAGCGCCAATTTTGGGGCTAATCAAAGTGGGACGTAAAGATGCTAATCGCCTGGTCAGAAGGTCGTCAAAAGGTCAATGAAAGGTCATGAAGAGGTTACAACGAGCTGGTTCTGATCGTCTGTCCATCATTTTGAGTTGGTGACCTATTTGGCCGAGTGAGACGTTATTAATGTCTTTACACTTTTTGTGAAAATAGGCCCAGCTGGTTAGTCAAAGCAGAAATTAGCTGTGCAAGAGTTGATAACAAGGAAAGGAAGCACGTAATTTAAAAAAGGGGTGACCGCAGAGGGAGGTGAGGGGCCAAAAGAGGACTGTGTGCCGTTAGGAGGATACAGATGACAGGGTGAAGAAAACATAGTGTAATGTGTAGAATAAGGGCCAAGATGATCATTTTGTGTTAAATATTGTAAAGATAAGAGTCACCATGGTGATTTAAAACAAACTTAAACTTTTCTACACTACAAAAACTAAAATAGACTCCATCGGTAGATAATTTTACTCTACTCAAACCAAGTTAAATCTTGTCTTAATTTGAGAAATTTAAACTTACTTGGGTATTACTTTTTGCACCGTAGACACTGATCAATACTTTTTCAGACATAACGTTTTGCCACTGTCCTCATGTGTTATATGCTGTTATATGCGAAATACTGCGTTAATGAAAGTAAACTTATGAAATTACTATATGCCACAATATAACAATACAACAGGATACTCCCAGTAAATCATTTTTAAGTAGAAAGTATCATTAAAAGGCCTGAACTACAACAATTTAGTAGGAGAAAGAACTGATAATTGGCCATGAGAGTTACTTATTCAACTCGTATTATAACTAAAATGCCCCAAAACTCCACACTATTGGAAAGAAAATGTACAGACGATACATATTGAGCTCCAAAATATATTGATTAAGTGTTCACTTCCAAATTTAAAAGTATAAAACTTGTTCTCAGACAAAAAATGGTAACGTTAGGCCTGTCAGATCAGGGTATATTCTGATGACCTGGACTTGAAACATTCCAGACAAAACATGTGAAATTACCTGTATGATTTCATGCAAAATCCTAGCTCTGACCGCCATAACAAACTGCACACAATCACTTCTTGGATTTTCTCAAACTTTCCCATTGTTTTAGTGGGCAGCCCATTTTAATCATGAAACTAAGCTTGCAAACAATGGCTGGTGCTGTGCCAAAGTCACCAGTGTAAGTAGATTGTATTAAAGACTTGGCAGCAGCAACCGGATGGACAGATGGTGGCTGACCGCGGACTTCAAAAACCAGGAAGCTCATCGTGTTTGAACAAAAGATTTTAGTTGGACCTGACAAAGATGGAGGACATGTGAAATAGCAGTGGGCATGGATGAGACAGCCAGTTTGTTTTATAATGAGCCTCAGCCTATAAAGTGTTGCACTGTAAGACAAAATAAAGTGAATACATAAGCTATATGACTGATAAATTCTCTTTAATACTGTGTTTGAAAATGTTTCCAGAAGACATTTTTCATGAATATCCTAAAGGATTTGTTCAAGAAAGACTAAAATTGCAGCCCTGTTTGGTAAGCTCTTCAATGTCTTTAATTTGAGTGGAGCAATTTGTTTCTTTGAGACAGTATTACCCAACCTCTTCAGTCATTTAAATGTATTATGTACTATGTAACTTTTTCTACGGGAGGGTCTGAATACTGCTCATCTCCATGAAGATGTGGTTGCTTAAGCCCTGAATGTTTCCATGCATGGCATTAAATGTATCTATCTCCATGGAGACGAGCATGTGACACTGCCATGCCTTTATACATCATGTTTATGGAGAGGAGACCCGCTCACAGTACAAATGGATGTTTTGCGATTTATTTTTAGCAAGCAGGAGGTAGATCCTCCACCTGAAAAGTTACACAGTATAGCTTTAATGTAAATCTCAGCAGCTACATCTATTAGTTTTACCTTTCATTATATTATATTTCATCTAAATGCATTTGTTTTGTTTGGGTTAGTTTTTCTCACCATCAGAGAGAAAATCCATATTCTTCTGGTGCTTAAATGAAGTCATTGCAGATACTGACGCAGAGCCAAATCAAGATTGAGAATCAACTTTAATTTAATCAAACAATCAGCTGCAATCTGAAAGTATATGGAGCAACTGGAGCCTTTTATGCATTTTATGAAGCCAGACACTTTTCTGAGCAGCCTCTGTGTGCTTCTTATGTAACAGTTCACTCGCCTGTTACTCTCCTTCAGTCAGAGATGAGACAGGAATTACAACAATTATTGATTTAGTATTTGGGGAGATTTGACACTGAGCACTGCCTCAGCACACTAATACTGCAGTAGTTAAAGCCCACAAGGAGCCAACACCATTCACTTGTTTTATCCCAAACCACCAAAAAGACATCACTGTATAACTATTATAGTATTGTGATCCGCCCCTAGTCCAATGGAATTATTCGGTCTTCTGATTTTTGTTTTTTTATACCTGACAATGCTCCCTCACAGTCTTTCTGAGGGTCACATGATGTTGTATGGCATGTTTTGCCAGCAGATTTACTGTGGAGGAAATAAGTATTTGTTTGCCCACTGATAAAAAAATGAACAGTCTATAATTTTAATGGTAGGTTTATTTTAACATTGAGAGATGGAATATGAAAAAGAAAATCCAGAAAATCACATTATAGAAAATATATTAATTGATTTGCATTTCATTGTGTGAAATAAGTATTTGATCCCCTACCGACCATTAAGAGTTCTGGCTCCCACAGACCAGTTAGACACTCCTAACAAACTCGTCACCTGAATTAGACTCCTGTTTTAACTAATCACCTGTATAAAAGACAAGGCTGGAATGGGCTACAAAACCATAAGCAAGAAGCTGGGTGTTAAGGAGACAACTGTTGGTGCAGTTGTTCGAAAAATTAAGAAATACAAAATGACCACCAGTCGACCTCGGTCTGGGGCTCCACACAAGATCTCACCTCATGGGGTTTCAGTGATCATGAGAACAGTGAGAAATCAGCCTAGAACTACACGGGAGGAGCTAGTCAATGATCTCAAGGCAGCTGGGATCACAGTCACTAAGAAAACCATTGGTAACACTTGTTTAAAATGGATTAGCAATGGATTAAAATCCTGCAGGGCTCGCAAGGTCCAACTGCTTAAGAAGGCACATGTGCAGGCCCGCCTGAAGTTTGCCAGTGAACCTGAATGATTTAAAGAGTGATTGGGAAAAGGTGCTGTGGTCAAAATTGAGCTCTTTGGCATTAACTCAACTCGCTGTGTTTGGAGGAAGAGAAATGCTGCCTGTGACCCCAAGAACACCATCCCCCCGTTAAGCATGGAGGTGGAAACATTATGCTTTGAGGGTGTTCTTCTGCCAAGGGCACAAGACAACTTCACAGATTCAACTGGAAGATGGACGGAGCCATGTACTGTTAAAATCCTGAGTGACAACCTCCTTCCCTCCACCAGGAACCTGAAAATGGGTCATGGCTGGGTCTTCCAACACGACAATGACCCAAAACATACAGCCAAGGCAATGAAGGAGTGGCTCAAGAAGAAGCACATTAAGGTCATGGAGTGGCCCAGCCAGTCTCCGGACCTTAACCTTATAGAAAACTGAACTCAGAGCTGAGGCTCTGAGTTGCCAAACCATGAAACCTTAATGATTTAAAGATGATCTGCAAAGAAGAGTGAACCAAAACTTCTTCTGATATGTGCACAAACCTGGTCATCAACTACAAGAAACGTCTGACCTCTGAGCTGCAAACAAAGGTTTTTCCACCAAGTATAAGTCTTTTTTGGCTAGAGGGTTCAGATACTTATTTCAATGAAATGCAAATTGGTTTATATATTTTCTTTGAAGTTATTTTCTGGATATTCTTTTTTTATATATTATATTCCTCAATGTTAAAATAAATCTACCATTAAAATTATAGACTGTTCATTTCTTTGTCAGTGGGTAAACCTACAAAATCAGCAAGGGATCAAATACTTATTTCCTCCACAGTATACATGTTTATACCAGTAGAAGCAGGACTGCAATACCATCTGCTGTCTGGCCTCTTCAGAACAATATCCCAAGTACGTGAGAGTAAAAAAGGCCCTATAGTCTTGGTTGATTGTGAGAGTTAGATAAACATTTTTCCTTATTTCAATTGCATAATTTATCCAGCAGCAATTTCTGTTGTTCTCTGTCGCAATAATGTTTACACCATCCTGATGCCTCCATTTATTATTACTCTTGCTTTATTGAAAACCTTAATAAAGACAATGTACAAATGTGTTATTTGTTTTTCTTCAAAGTCATGTCTTCAAATATTGGTTCAGCAGATATTCTGAATGGACATATACATAATTGTAATAATACTATTTACTGGTCGAATTTTGCCCAGTAAGTCTCAGAATATTTGAACTTTTATTTACACAAAGGTGTTCTGTGGTTGTTAGAGGGATAAATAACACATTTGGATCAGCTTTGTCTTATTTTATTTTTATTTAAAGGAAATAAATGTTGTTTTCTGTCTCCGCACTGGTATCAATCGATATCAAATATTAGCAGATACTTAAAGTTATAGTGAGACAAAGCCTTCACACTTACTCCCAAATTGCATTTATTTAATGACAACGTTTTGACCAGTGGATCTTTGTCAGGTCATTGTTCTCCCTGTGTGCCACTCAGATATGGGAGTGGCACATAGAGTTTTTAAGTATGTTACACTTAAAAGTTATAGTATTGACAACGGTATTGGAACTGAAAAAGCTGGATCAGTGCATCGCTAATTTACTCTAGACTAATATTTGTCATGCTTCTGTTCTATTTAAAGGCAGTAATGCTCCTGTTAACACATTTCATGGATTTTCAGGATTTCTGTACCTTATCTTTGGGTTCAAAATCTCCAGTAATAGTTGCACAATCCGCATTATATTACACTGTTGCTGTGTCTAAAATGCCTTGGCTCAGTGCTGCACTAACTGACTGTAACCCCACACTCATTATTAGCCATTAGACATTAAGAAATCACTAAATCTATGAGTCTGCCAGCTTTTTAATCTTTTTATAACATTACAATGGAGCATAAAATTGATATATTAGACCATGTACCGGGCCGTCTTGTAAAGTTTTTCCATTTTACTCTGTGAGGAGCTACACAAAATGTATCTTTTTATAGCCGTATTGCTACCATTAATTTGACACACACAAATAATTACACTCACAAAACCTATTTTATTAGCCACTTATAAAATGGACATAGTTATTCGTCTCACTGCGGCGTAATCAGAACAAATGTGTTTTCCAGCTAAGAAAGTTGTAACACTGTGAAATTGTTTATGGGAAGCCTTGGACTGCCATTTACAATAGTTTAAGATGTAAAAATGGTCTAAGAAAGAATAAATCAAGGGTTCTATAAAACAAACATGGCCCAGGGCTTAATGAGAGCGGAGAATTGAGAGAGACACAGGAGACTACGATGGAGGACGGAGAAGAAATTATATTGCTACACTTCTTAAGATTCATATTAGAAAAGAAACGAAAGCAGTGTTTTTTATTGTTTCATGGTAGTTTTGTTGAAACGTTAAATGCACAATCAATTTGTTCCTTAGATGAACTGCTGACTTATTTGAAGTGTAACTATCAAGGCAAGCTCCTGCGGAACGATTCATTCATTCAGTTGTGATTAACTTAGTGCACCATGCAACTTGAATGCCACTTTTTTGTGTCCATGGAGATGTTATTGCTTTCCCTGGAATGTTCCACTGTCTGGCATTAAAGGGCCCATATTACGCTATTTTCTGATCTATGTTATAATGTCGTTTCTTCATCATGGGCATACCTGGAGTTGTGTTTTGTTTCATTCACACATGTTTAACACACAAATCCTGCATATTTAGGCTAAGATCTTCTCTTAAACAAAAAACACTCTGTTCCACCTTGTGATGTCATGTGGTAATAAATCAAGTGCTCCACTGTGTTTTTCTACGCAAGTCCACACACTTTCACTAGAATAATGATGATTTTGGATGATTTTGGCCTTGGAATTGCCAATCTCTACTGAACTAAAGGTAAAAGGTAGCTGTTTACTTGAAAACTACCACTCCATGGCATCAAAAGTTGAAACAGACCAGTGTAATAAATCAGATTTACTCAAACATGTGTGAATGAAACAAAACACAACTCAAGGTATGTTTTTGAAGAGGTAAGACATTATAACATGGCTTAAAGCTCACGAGAATTCATTATGTGTAATATAGAGCCTTTAACTTACCATTTAACTTATCTCCATGGAAGTGAGTGATGCACCAGGCCAAGTTACAGGACAGACCTGTGTTTTTTTTTTAATAAAATCAAAATGAAGAGAGAAAAGTTTAGGTATGTTTAATGCCATAATGTGAAATGTTTGAAGTGTGATATATTTTTGACACTGACACAATAACTCTAAAGCAGCATTATCACAAAAACTACTGTAAATGAGCAACATTGCTAAAAAAAAAAAAAACATGACCTGCAATAAATTGTAGTTAGATTCTATCGACATAATGAGTCATAGCACAGCTCTTATCATAGTGCAGAAAAATTTCAAAAAGCTTCCGTGTAGTACAAAGAAAAAGTACCCATGATAAATACTGACCCCCAAAAACTATTGTCCCAACCTTCATATACTGAACGATAAGTCAATATAGTAATTATCATGACAGGACTAACCAACCCACTCCAGAAAAGTTACAAGTGCACCTTTAAATGAACTCATCCCAATCAGTAACAAGTATCTTGATATGGTTTTATGATGGAGACTTCTTTAAGGCTTCATTTCTGTTGCTGTCAAACAATCAGAGTCTGCTACCTTTATAGAAGAAATAATCTCTAAGGTCAATTGTACTTGGAGTGTTTATAACGTTCCTTTAAATGTGATAGGAGCTGAAAATGGAATCCCACATGGCTGCAATTACTTTAACACTTCTTGACATTTAAATCATCTTTGTAATTAATGAGTTTCATTTCCGTTTGTTCAATCAATGAGACTGAATTAAGTGGCGTTGATTTGAAGTGTCAGAGAGTTATGAAATGTGTTTTCCATATTGGACTGTTTGTTTGATTAGTAGAGCGAGTTTTGTTGAAAATAAATACATAAATAATGACTAAGAAAATGTTACTACACTATTTTCTGATCTATGTAAAAGTTCTTTGTTTCATTCAAGCATGTTTAACAAACAAACCTTGCAGATTTAGACTGAGTTCGTGTCAAACTGAAAACACTCTGTTCCACCTTGTGATGTCATGTGGTAGTACAGGAAGTCCTTCACAGTGCTCCACCTTCACTAGAACCATTTGAACGATTTCAGACCTGGAATTGCCAATCTGCACTGAACAAAAGGTAAAAGGAGCCGTTAACTTGAAAACTACAGCTTCATGACATCACAAGGTGGAACAGAACATTTTGAGCTTTGTAGATGTAAACAGACTAATAAACTTGAATTACTCAAACATGTGTGAATGAAACAAAACACAGAAACACAACTCTAGGTATGTTTTTGAGGAGGTCACAAGAGTCAAATTTGCATAATTTCCTTTGTAGTGTGATTGAGAAAGTAGTTTGGTTGCTTGTTTAAATTTAACTTAAACACTATCAAGTGCAAAGTTAAATAATCAAACAAATGACTATTGTAATGTGTGGACCTGTTCATTTCCATCGCATATCTAACAGCATTTTTTATTTTTATTTTTTTGGATGAGCAAGCATTGGGATTTAGATTTGCGGTTTATGATTAAAAGTAGGATTCTGTTCAAGATTTATGGTTTTAAACAAGTTAAGGAGCGGTAACATTTGAGAGACGGAAATATGAACTGCTAAGACAATACAAGAATACATTTTAGAACATGTCTGAGTTAAACGGTTCTATACATGATAAGATAAGAAAAACACACTAGCAAAACACTTTATCCAATGTGGCTGCAGTCTTGGCTGTTTTGGTAAAGGTGCACTATGAAACCTTCTGCTGCTTTAGCGAACAATCCACCAGAAAAGTAATAAGCAAATTCTGTTCCATTTAACTAAATCAAATCTCAAAACACAAGAGTAAAGATAATTTTGAATGGTAAGAACAAGGTACAGACTAGAGCCTCTATGGACCATAACTCTAACATTTTACAGAAGCTCATTCATTTCACAGTGTTCAATGTTCAGAGACAATTTATGAAGAAACATTTTTCCTACACACCAAAGTGAAGCTAACAGTGGGACCTGAGGCTCTAAAAGCACACAAGATCAGAGTTCAAAAAGAAAGTCACTTCTGAGGCCAAACAATAACTATTTCTCTTCCACAGCATGAAATAAACCCATTGTGCTGCCTGAAGACTCAAGCCAAGCTACAGGTGATTTGTATTAAGTATTATGAATCTAGACATTGTTTTGTCTAGTGCTTAGTGATCAAATGAAAGATCATGACTGTATTTTTAATCTGCAACATTGATGTCAAATAACACAATAATACTAACAGGGCCATTGACTTTCTGTTTAAAATGACAGAACTTTTCAGGCCCTGGCTATTCGAGTGGCGTATGGTCCAGTCTAATGAGTTTTGAATAATGGCGGGTAAGTACAGGACTGAGGCGACAATATGGAAGACAATACAGGATTATTCCTACATGCATGAAAAAAATACAACTTTGAGTAATGACTAATGATGAGGGAACTATATGACTCCTTTAAAAAGAAAATATCTAATAGTAAACGTTAGCAGCTTGAAATAACAAATACTAGATGTACAGTACATCTCAGGATCTTGCAAATCCATCTGAAAAGAAAAACAAAAAACAAAAAAAACCAACAAACTTGGTGATGTCTTGGTGTCATTTTGATCATAGTGGTTTTTTTTTTTAATATGACTCAAAATGAGCTTTAAAAGCTTTTCAGCTTTTTCCCAATTTCTATCAAAGTATCTTTTTAGTACTTGTTATCTTTCAGTAGCTTTTTGCATATGCAACAGCAGCACTCTGAAAATCACAAATGCACAAATTGGAGTTTCCCAAGAGAAATCGGAATACAAAGGACAGTGAATGATTTGTACAGGCACTGTTCTCTGAAATGGCCGCAGTAGACATAGCCAGTTTTGCTGAAATTGAAAAATTGAAATGGCAAAAAACTGAATGTTGTACACACAATCTGGTCTTTCCCAGAGAGTAATATAGAATCACGAGAACAACAAAAGCCCTATCTCCCTATTTAAAATAACAAAGTGTCCATAACAGAAGACGTGGTGGAGATCTAAATAATAAATGTTATAGTCACAAAACAAAACTATGAATCTATTGACGCAAGCTGTTACATTGAGTCGTATTAGTTGTAATTGACTCCTTGTGGTTGGTGTTTGAATCTTTGCAATGTTGGAATAGGATCTATAACTAAACAGATTGCTTGCATGCTTACTGAAATAAAGAACTCCATTACATTTGTATTTAGATGTGTTTATTCCTTTAAAAGTCTATAAGTTGCAGTATATCTATGTCCTAAAGTGGTGGTTAGTGCTGACTGACTGACCAGAGCAGGCTCATTTCAGGACTATTGTGCGCAGATGAATATAAGCCGCATCAAATACATTTTAAAAGAAAAAAAACAAAACAAAACTGTACATATATAGGCCGCACCTGTCTATATTCAGCAGGTCTCCAACTCTTCAAGAAAGTTTTCAAGTTCGGGCCATCTGCTGAAAGCTGTTGTTGTCTTTTGGCATTGAGTCATTTCATCACGCAGGCGTCGCCAGCGTCTCACCATCGACTCACTGATGCCGCGCTCACATGCAGCAGCTTTATTTCCTTCTTTGACAGTCAGATCAATTGTCTTTAACATAAAAGCTGCATCATGTGCATTTCTTCGTGTGTTTTTCATGAGGAGGGTGTGTGCATGAAGTGCAAAAATAACTGTTCAAAACATAATCAAACTACCCTCTTCCTCGGCTCATCATCTCTTCATCTGTCTGTGTCGCTCTTGCGCCCCGTCACTTCTCGCTCTACTGCGCATGTCTCCTGCAGAAAGAGCCGCTGTCCTGTCTGGGATCATGTCAGTGTCTCGAGGATTTCAGCAGATTTCAGCCTCTCCCGGGGTCGGGGTTAGTTGTATCGATCGGATATGAGGATGTCCGTGTACTGAAGTTTGAGACATTTCGTCTCGTCATTTACGCTTCACCTGCATTTAACACATACGGGTCATTAAGACGTATCCCACTCACTAATGTTCATTTAGCATCATAACGTATTTTATCACACGGTGATACACTGTTTTAGTGCTGACAACAGCGCAGGCGCTGCAACTCCATGTTAAGCGCACAGACAGCGGCGCTTTCTGCACTCAAGATGCGCATCCGCAGTGGTGATAAATAATCCGCCATAAATTAGCCGCATCATTGTATAAACCGCAGAGTTGAGAAAACAATAGCGGCTTATAGTCCGGAAATTACATTATGTAACTTAATAATGGAGCCACATCACTCAGCTACTTGTTGTGTGCATCGAGACTTGATTCACACATACGGCAAAACGTCATGTGCATCATTTATTTATTTTGAATTTTTACTAGGGATACATCGATCCATCTTTTGCAGTTCCGATACTGAATTTGATACCTTAGCCTTAAGTATCTGCCAATCTACCCGATATCAATCGATACAAGTGCAGAGACTATTTATTTCCTTTAAGCAAAACTAACATGACATGACATATTTGACCCACAAGTAACTACAGAACAACAGCATCCCTAATTTTTTACCATTCTAAAATACATTGAAAAACATGCATTTTTTCTAAGAGAGCCCATGTCTCTCCACAGATCTGGGGTCTTCACTTTTTTTTTTGTTTTTTTTTTACCTTACTTGTACACATACATTTATATAATTATACCTTATTTGAAACTAAGTCTCTTGCTATTTTTGCTACTTAATTAGAATTTATTATTACCATTTATATTTTTTCTCTTTGTTATTATAATATATTGTGATGTGAGAGCTATTATGTCCAAATCATTTCCCTTGTGGATCAATAGTTTGTCTAAGTCAAAGTTTATGTACAGACAAAATGTGCAAAGTTTGGAGTCTTTTTATAAATCACAAATAGCATGAAAAGACATACATAACATTATTATAAATATATTGTGATGAGTGAGCTACTGTGTCCAAATCATTTCCCCTGTGGATCAATAAAGTTTGTACAGATAGTACACATGCTTTATAAAATAGACCCCTGCTGTCACTTGGCCTGGCTGCCTTCTTTAGAACAAGAGAATGCCATGCACAAATTCTTGGCAAAGCTACAATATCTCCATGGCTCGTTTGGTTAATCCCAAAGTTTATAGTGGTTTATGGGTTCTAACAGCAAGAATAATACCATTTTAAACTGCAACAATAGTCAGTGAAGTTTTGACATGCCCATACATTTCCAGAAAAGACACTCATTGTAAATTCATCGCACAAGACAACGAAACATCTGCTAAAAATAAACTGTTCTATTCTCTATTCTCCTCCAGTGTGGAGAATGAGAGAGCAACAGCCGGCAGCTCACTCACTATGCAGCATCAACACTGGAGTAATTATTTGAATTAGTCATGGCCATAAAGCACATTTAGCCAGAAAATGAAGGTAAAGAAACAGTAATTGAAGCTTTAGTGTATATTGCATAAGAGCGTTTATTCAAAGAAAGGCTATAATCATTATGTCTGTTATACGGAACTCCAAATTCTCCCTAATTGAAGCTCCAGTTTGTGTACAATTTATTTTGCTTTTAATAATTATAAACTTTGTATGTTACATCACTTTGTGTTTTGACATATATCAATCTATTAATCTAAATATAACCCCAAATCCTCATGCTTCCATTGTCAAAGTGCGTTTTAAGTAGACCTAAAGGACACCAAACCATGACATGTGAAGCGAACGGTTCCATTGCAATAAAGAACTGGCGGTGCGCCATACTAACAGCCGCTCCACGCCAACCGGACACTGAGGCTCAGTGTGACTGGGTAAACTCGGGAGGGACGCGGATGGAGAGATAGAGACAGCGCTTTCATCAGCCACATCCCGCGGTGGGAGGGGGCTCTGCGCGCGGAGACAGTAGACGGCAGTCTCCACACGCCACAAGCAGCGCTGCACCTGACCACACTGACAGAGCAGAGGGAGACGCTGAAGGCGAGAGGAAGTTTCCAGGCTCTTCGCATTTATTAGAGCATCTCCTGGAGCCGACGTGTGTGTGATCCAGTTACGCATATGTTGAGAGAGTTCACTGCGCAGGAAATACGCGACGGGACAAGGTGTTTTCTTTACTTCTTCATTTAACAACCGCACGAGGACGCGACAACTTGGTGGGGAATCGATTGTCATCTTTCTTTCAAACACTGCTAGACCCTTTCATCCAATCCTTGCTTTACGCACGTCTCGCCTTCCATTTGGACTTGCCCGGAACCACAGCCTCGTGCCTGGCTTCACCCAGCGGCGAGAGGGAATCAAAACAGCACTGGACCTGCCCAGGATGCTACTCCAGCACGGACTCAACTAGACTCTCCACACAACCGCTGCCAACATGTTCAGCCGAGGTAAGACATCCATTATTCTACATGTTATGGATTCATATGTCGACGCTGAGGAGTGGTTCTGAGTTGGAGTGAAGTGTTTTATTGTAACCAGAGATCTTGATGAGATGATTTGGGAGCATGCTGGTTGGTTGTAGTTCATTCACACGGTGACAGGAGTTGAAACAGATTAAAAATGTAGCCACTTGGTGTAAAATATGCCTAAAATAGCGAGCTGCTGCCGCAGTGCAGTTTGTAGGACTCGGATGAGACCGTGTTATGGTGTGTTGTGTAAATCTAAAAAGCGTAAACGTAGGTCCTGTAGCCATATGTGTAAAAGTTTAGTATTGTTTTTAACAAAGTTCAGTGGTTGTGGCCCGTGTGCGCTCACCTGTTCCTGTTGGCGTGACTCGGAGCGCGTGCAGCGCAAACAGTGGAGCTGTGGGACCGCGCGCGCCAGGGGAGCGCGCTGTCTCCTAGGCGCACGACGGCGGAGGGACATTATATGGGGGAAGTTTTCCCACTCGCTGACCTTGCCAGTGTTGACAGCCGTACCACTCCGACAAACACTATCGCAGACGGAAATTACAGTAGCCATTTTCGAGAATGAATCATAAACTACAAAACAACAACCTCAGAGTCTACAGTATTTGTGGAGGAGTGAGTCATCTGTCAATGCCATTATTAGACCCCCTTTCAAAAATAGTTGGTGTCACTGGCCTTGCCACTTCAATTAAATTTAATTATTTCTATATGGTTTATTAACCCAGAAACACTGACTCATGAATCAGGAGTTCACATTTTAGTTTGGGCCTGACCAAAGCTGATTGTAGTGGATGTTTTGGCTCGTTTGCCTTTTAGATTAATGATGCTCATTTAAATAATTCATGTTTACCCCAAATCAAGGGGACACTTTATTATTTGCACACTTTTTAGGCAAACCTCTTCCTCTACTGAAGCATAAACAAAACATCCTCTCATTCCAGCTGGCACCAGCGTTCATTTAACACCATTTCCATAAACCATTCAGCACTACAGGACTGTATAGAATATAGCCATACCAACAAACACCAGTGGAATAATTCATATTAACACTTCAGCTCTACTTTAAATGCTGTTCCTCCTAGCAGATTCTAACACCGCAGTGTTCTTTCCCAATCCAATTTACTTCTTTTGTTTACTTCATTATGAGCTGCATTGCTATTAACGGCCTAATGGATTTTCCTATGCAAATTGTACTATATTGGCAATATTACTGTGAACTTATCGTGCTCTATATTGTCAGAAAGTGCATGTGAGCCGTCGTGTTTGGCTTTGGTTACAAGTTCACCCTGTGTCCTCTTGTAAAAACATCCCACTGATTGCAACATAGCCAGTCTGCCATTTGTCATTTGCCTCCTCTGCCCCTGCCTCCCTTGTACATCATTATCCATTAGCTCATGGTCGTCCGGAGCGGGGCACTAGCTTGAGCCTGTCCACTCATTACAGCGCTGGACGTAATGGTTTTGACACAGGGCTGATTAGGACTGTCAGTATATTTGCGCAAACCACTGTGCAAATGCATGGACTTTGTCATTGCTGAAGGAAACAAGCCTTAATTTTAATGCTGCTAATTTCCAAATGGATCACACCCCCACACGGCAGCAGCAGCGATGGCATGTGCTTTTGCTTTATAGTCTCATCCTACAAATACACTATGTGCCTGTCAGGAACAATAAGGATATAGAGACAAATGGCTCCCGATACAGTTATCAATATGTTACACTTTAGTCATGGTAAATGAGAAGTGGACTAAGGGAGTGTGACAATACCTGTACCGTTCAACTCCAGTCAAATGAAGCTAACGAGGCTAGCAATTATAGAAGTGAACTTGGAGCCGAGTTTCATATTAGGAATAGGAATTTATGGATAAAATAATGAAATAAAAACACCAGGATCATTTAGAGCGGGTTAATACGAACATTTTAAAACCAAAATGGTAAGTCTGAGGCAGCAGTTACAGAGACAGGGGTGACCATTTTTCAATGTCAAGTCAATTGGAGCCAGAGTTGATGGAGCCGTAAGCGCCCTATGCTCATTTCACAATTGGAACACGGCGGCTAGCGGGTTAGTTATGTCCCTTTATATTATACTATAACTATTATATGGGTTGGTCTACATAGAGGCATTATGACGACAGAGTTGGTTGTGTGTGTGTGGGAAGGGGTATCACTGGTTAGAGAAAGACAGTTCACGTGGCGTATGAATGTGATGTGTAAGTGAGGGATTGGTGGTGGTTGGAGGGGTCGATGGTGCAGATCTTTTTCAGTTTACCTCAGGGCAGCTGTCTACAGTCAAACAATCAATGAACAATAACTTCCCACCACTAATTATGGAGTGAACAGAAAAGCTTCACTGGGATGGGAAGAAATACCTGTTTTGTCAGAGCTTATGTCACAGTTTTTATTTCAACAAGATTTCTGTACTTGAATTTGTTACTGTCCATCAAACAAATCACATCTTCATATCACAGCTACAGGAGTAAATTGTAAATTGTGTCAGACAAGTGGGTTACAAAATCTGTGGCTGATTTGAAGTGATCTTTCAAACAAAAGTGGCTCAAGGAAGGCGCAGTGCAAAACAGGACATTCCTGAAGGTTTACCTGGTTTGATCCAACTGATGAAAAACTGTAGCTCTCAATACTGTGGAGGTCATACAGACACATGGAAACTCAAAGTGCCCAAAATGACTGTCATTATTCTGTGTGCAAACCGCTATCATAGACCTGTCACAATAACACAAGCACGATATATTGATACAGAGAAATATTGCTGATGAATGACAATACTGAAACTAGGCCTGTCACGATAACAAATCATGAAGTTTGATAAATCGTTGAAGAAATAGAGGATAAACAATAATATTGAAACTAATTGATTAGATCAAAAATCTTTCAAAATTGACAATATCTTTATGTTATTTATTTGTATATTATATTTTAATGAAACATTTTAGTTAGAATCTATAATCAGTGATTTATTCAATCCTCAGCTCATATCTCACCATGATACACCATGATAAACAAAAATTTCCCCAAAAATTATTGTTCCATCTATCATGTATTGAACGATAAGTCAATATAGCAGTTATCATGACTACTTTATGCCACTGACACAAAGCAAGAAAATCCCAATAAACCTATTTTTAAATATACTGTGTAATTAAAAGGCCTGAGATGCAACAACATAATGAACCAATAATTAGCCACAGAAGTTCTTTATTCTACCCTCTACGTCTCAAATCTTATCATATTACATAAAAATGCCCAAAATTCCCCCACTATAGCAAGGAAAATGTACATGTGATAAATACTAAGCCCCAAAATATATTGTTCTACACAATAATTACTATATCAACTTATCATTCAATATATGAAAGCTGGATATTCATCGTGCGGATTTTACTTTGCACTACTGGGAACTGGTTATTTTTTGACTATACGATAAGATTTAAGCCAGAAAAGGTTGAATACATAACTAGTACTAGAGTACTAAATTACTTCATTCTGCTATTTATTTATTTATTTATTGGAGCTCATGATTTTACAACAATATTGCAGATTTAGAATAGTTTTTGTGGTTTAAATCTGCTCTTGGGTTATTGTACTGGTATATCGCACTTCAAAATTTGCTATTGTGACAGGCCTAGTTCCAGCTAGCATATATTGAACCTTTAACGTAATTATCATGACAAGCCTACACTCAACATACTATCCTACCATAGTTACCCTAACTTGTAATAACTTGTAAATCTTGTGTGTTTCTCTGTGTAATGAAAACTGTCAGCCTCTCCTTTTGGCTGGTTTGTATCTCCAGTCTGTGCCGGAGAGGATAGTCCTGGCAGGCCCATTGGATCCAGCCTCTCTGCTTTTTGGGACCATGCCCGTTCTTTGTCTCCCCAGTGCGTTTGAAGCTGGATTTGGTTTTCCTTATACTTGACTTTGCCTCTGTCTCACACCAATTTTCTGTTGCTTTAGTCATATGTTTATGATATCGTGAACAAAAACAATCATTTTCATATTGTGCTTTGTGTGTATGGCTCTGGCCTGTGATCCAGCCAGCACGTTTTCTGTTTGGATTTTCCACAGCTACGTTTTAAGCTTATTCTATTAATAGGTATAATGAATAATTTACAGCATTAAGAGCCAGTGCTGTGTTCGTCATAAAAATGTACCAGCAGTTTTTCTATAAAAGCAGAACTCTTGATGTCATAAGTCTAAAATTACATTCATTCCACTTTTTTCAGTATACTGTAAAATCTAACACTAGGGTTAACTTGCATTCAGCTAGTTTACTTTACTCACAGCTACGAATTTGTGGATCTTCATGATTGTGGTAAAGTAACAGTTACTTTCAGGGCAAAAAGAGCTTGTCAACTTGAGTGAGACGAGTAACTTCAACAGTGACATATTATTGCCAAGAGTCCAGTTTTTCCTACAGCTGCCACTTATTCCCTGATCATCCCAGGGCATCTCTACACACTCCCTCTGTTCATTGAGTCTTTGCCAGATTACACCTGTACGCCTGTTTTGTTTCTTCCAGCATCTTTTGAGCCTTAAGTGCGGGGGCCTTTGTTGAGTTGACATGAAATGACTGAGCGATATTATTTTATTTTTACACATGTTACGATGTGTTTTGAATTTAAGCTGAACAAAAGTTTTGCTACGTTTTTTTCAAAGACTAATAAATATTCAAATCCTTGTGAACCTGATGCAGCTCTAAATGGCATTATTGTAGAAAAGAACCTGTTTTTACTCTAACTTGTGTATATAAGTAACATTTACTTGCTCAATTCAAGGCAATCGGTTTCCATAATTTTACAAGGTAAGAAGAACTTACTCTTAAACGTTACTACATATTTCAGATTTGAGGAACTGACTGATTAGTTGGCACAGCTTCACAACATGAGTTCTCTGAATCAAAACTAAAGTACATTTCACTTGCTGTGCCTAGTTAGATGAAAGAGGAATTTACTGTACAGTACACTGAGGAATTACTTGTAAGCTCAGCTTTAGATTCACAGTCCACTTTAGTCAGATTTTTTAAGGCAATCGGTTTCCTAGATTTTTTCAAGTAAGGTCTACTTATTAGATTTTACAGTGTACCTATGGGTGGGAAATAGTAAGAAATAGGGGTGGGTAAAATTACACACAAACCTGCACAAATATCACATCCCTACCCTTGTTTAGAAGATAACAACAGAATAAAAAAAAAAAAAAAAAATCCAATATCTAATTTCACATAACTTCAAATCAAGACTAATTTAAAGGTTATATATTATACAAAATGTATTCTTGTGAGCTTTAAGCCATGTTATAATGTTGTTTCCTGGAGTTGTGTTTTGTTTCATTCACACATGTTTGAGTAATCCTTTTCTTATTAGTCAAGCTCAAAATGCTCTTTTCCACCTTGTGGTGTCATGTAGTGGTAGTTTTCTAATTAAGAGACAACTTTTACCTTTAGTTCAGAAGAGACTGGCAATTCCAGGGCTGAAATGATCCAAAATTATTCTAGTGAAGCTGTATGGAGTTTAAAAACACAGTGGAGCACTTCCTGAATTACCACATGACGTCCCAACGGGGAACAGTTTGTGTGTTAAACAGGAAATACTACAGAAAATAATTTAATATATCACTGCACCTCTAGGAATCAATTCATGCTGCTATGGTTTTAAAATCAAGTGGGCCGTGTGCCAGGATGCTTGGACAGGAAGGGCATCTTGCTTAAAATTCATGCTAAATTGAAATGCAAATAGGGAAACACAGAAGTTTGAAAGACATGCAGATTCCACTCAGCTGATAGTGAATGGAGTGATATTTAACATTGTCTCTTATTGTATTTCTATTATATTCTTTGAAAACTCAAGGTCATCTCCTTTACAGACATTCTAATTAAAATCCCAGGACGTCTTACTCTGAGAAGTAGTGAGTTTTACACATCTAAATGGACTTGGGACTTTTTTTTCTTTCATATTTTTCAGTCAACATACATTAAGTGGCACTGCCAAGTCTGGAATAAGAAGCCGTCATTGCACATAACTATTGTGCATATTTTAAATGACATTATTTGAAAGATCATTATTGCAAAATACTCTCCAGCTAAGTTAAATGTGAGTACAGCTGTGAGATGGGACTGATGCAACTACAGTTTGAGCATTTACCCTTGAACTATAGTACTACCTCTACAAGTGATACTTTTTATTAAGGGTTTCTAGTAGTGTTAGTGTTATGATTTTTTACTGCATTGTTCAATATATTCAAAGTACTTAAATGTATTTACCTATGCCAATATATCAGTTTTATTATTTGAACATTTTTCCTGCACTCATCACTCTTGTCATGCTTCAACATCACTTATTTGTTGAAGTATACCAAGATTTACAATTACAATATATTCACGGTTTTGAGTGTTCTTGTACAATAACTCCAGGGGTGTTCTTCCGTCTTTATGTCGACTCCACCTCATTTAGGTGGGACAATTCTGGGACAACTCCTCTGAGCATTGTTTCATGTTATTGGATTCTTTGTTCTACAACTTTAGGCGTGTTTAATGCACTATTCATGACATTCAAATGAGTTCCAATGTGCTGTGGTCTGTAATGTGTTGAGCTACACTTTAAATGAATGTGCTCAAAGCTGTCCTAAATACGTCAAACAGCTTAGGCAAAGGAAGATCATAGCAAGTCTTGTCGTGTGTGTTAAGATAATTAGAAAAGGAGTGCAAATCACTATGAACATTTGTACTTTACACTACCACTAGGACTGGTGCTACTAACACTACTAACTAAACTAATTAACTAACTAAACTCCCTCAAATATTTAACAAAAGTATTTTACGTTACAGCTCAGTACGTTCAGTAGAGATTCACAGTTCCAGGGCTGAAATCATCCAAATGATTCTAGTGATGGTGTATGGAGCAGTGGAGCATTTCCTGTATTACCACATGACAACGCGAGGTGGAACAGGGTGTTTTCTGTTTGATAGAAGAACTTAAATATGCAGGGTTTGTGTGTTAAACATTTGTATACGAAACAAAACACAACTCCAGGTATATTTGTGATGAGGAAACAACATTATGACATAAATTTAAAAATAGTGTAACATGGACCTTATAAAGATTTACCCCCTTCACTTTACCCGATCTTGTCTGATCTCAGAAGCTAAGCAAGGCCAGACCTGGTTAGACTTGGATGGGAGACCGCGGGCATGTGCACTGCTCTCTTTTACATGACTGTATCACAAATCATTCTTGCTTTTAGCTACAAAACCAGAAGAGGAAATAAAGCAGTATACCACCAGCTCAAGAGGAGTTGACATCAAGGTCAAAAATGATTTAACATACTCCAGTCAGGGTACTTTACTGTCATCTAAAACAATATTAACATGTAATACTCAACTATTGATTTTGCACTTGTAGATGAGCATTTGAATGGGTTGAAGATTGACTGCATAATGCCCTAAAACATCCAAAACATCCTAAATCAAATCAGCTCTTCCATGAAATCTTTAAACGTTATAACAGCGTGAGTGCATCTCCCCTCTGTAATGAACCTATAAAACACTTCAAATGATCTCTCAGAGACACTGTCTAATGTCAGATGGAGTTGTCGCAGTATTAGGGCTGACACTTGTGTTGGCACATAAACCCAGTGCCTTTAGGCTCCTGTCAACCTTATACATCCCAACAATTAGACCGTACCGCTGCTCTCTTTAGGTTGTGTGTGCGTTTGTTGACAGAATCGTAGACACAATGGTGATAACAGCATATGGATTAGTGACAAACTGCTTATCCGGGTCGTGGAGCGCCAAATGCTGGGCTAATTGAGCGCTTGAGATTGATCCAAATTTGATCTTGCTGCACCGACTCCCTGCGTGACATTTTTTAGAGAGATTAGGACAAAATAAAATGCTAAGACCACTGTGTGCGGATATTATATTAGCCGACTAAATCAGCCGGGCTCAGGGAGGTGATGACTGCGCTGGAGCTCATATGGAAATCAATTATTGTGGTAATGTGAGTGGGATGAAACGCGCCGCGGCTGTGGAGGGGTCCACGAGATAGGACGGAATATGAGCGACCTTTAGAGCCTCACCTCAAGGTCAGATACTAACACCTTTCTTTATTCGAGCATAGGTGGGTTAGGTGCCTTCAGTGATATTATTATTGCATAAAAAGGCTGTGCATTTAATTGAATCATAACTGAATCGAGATCCAGTTGTTTTAAACCTGCTTTGGGCTTTTTGAACAAGAGGTCTACAGCCAGTCCTGTGTCAGTAAGAGCATGTGGTTTGCTGCACAGTTCAGCCTATGGAGGAAGAAACTGGACATTTCTTCTGTTAAAGGCTAATAAGTCTTATTTTCCATTACCTAATCCTAAAAATGAAAGTGACACACATTTTGCATATCCAATTATATGTCGGCATTCATCGGTCCCAAGATATCGGCTCAGCTGATATCACATTTAAAGTGGT
Organism: Taenioides sp. WSHXM2023; assembly: GCA_029959045.1. Taxonomy (NCBI): domain Eukaryota; kingdom Metazoa; phylum Chordata; class Actinopteri; order Gobiiformes; family Gobiidae; genus Taenioides; species Taenioides sp. WSHXM2023. Next base: position 10,658,267 of record CM057098.1, on the reverse strand, counting down.
TTAATAAGATTATTTACTGGACAGTGTTGGCCCAGAACACCTCGTAATATTAAACTTGTATTTTTTCAAAGCTGTTTTGTAATTATTTTATACGATAAATAAGTTAGAAAATACATTTGGATGTTTACCATGTACCGTTTGTGTTTAAAGGAAATAAATAATAGAAGAAAAGTTTCAATATTTTCAGTTTCCGTCCTGATATTGGTTGATATATAAAGCCAAAGTATCGACATTGGTATCGTAACAGAAAAAGCTGGATCAGTGCATCTCAATTCATGCTACCACATATGGAGATACTATCTTAATGCCAGCCTCAACAGCAAATAAAAGATAAAAAATGCTCCAGGAAGGGCATCTGATATACATTGACTAAAACCACATGTCGCTAATACAAGACAGAGCCTATAAAATTAAACCACAATTTAATATGACTAATAATTACTATTAATGTTGCTGCTAATACACTTTTATAGGTCACACAAACAAAAACATAAAGCAGCAGTAGAAATGGTTAGTGTATGTTTAAGTTCAACACTCCAGTGCTGTCTTTTTCAGTAGCTAGTCATGGATAAATGCATAAGAGCCTTAAAATAATTACAGCTCGGAGCTCGGAAACTCTGCAAACACAAAAAAATTAGACACAATTAATGAGCAGCGATTGTTTTGGTGTTGAACAAACAAGTGGAGGAGAAGAGGCAGTGCTGAGCGTGAAATGCCATTTAATAGTGGCCCTGTGGTGTTTCTCCCACTGATCCTGTCTCTACCACATTTTTGTTCTCTCCCTTCACTTCAAATGCAATGCTAATAAACTCTTACCTGCTAATTATGACCTGCAAAAACATTTCACATTCTGCTAATTAAAAACAGATTTGTGTTTTCTGATTGGGCTCAGAATTTACGGCAAACAGCAGACTTAATATAGACTTCTTGCTACAATAGAGTCTTTTGTACTTGAAAATATTGTACTTGGACATAAAAAATGGAATTGCGATTTTTCTGACAAGTATTGCAATTCTATTTACTTTGGTTTAAAAAGTGTTCAAAGTGCATATGTAAATAACATCTGGCAGAAGACTACACTCACACTCTATTATAGCCAATAACAATGATTCTATTTTCTTGTTATAACAACATTTGTGTCAAAAAATATTCTGCAGTCAGATACATTATTAAGCAAGTAAAAATATATTACTTAGACCATTTTACATTCAAACATTATTCAGTTCCATCTTTCTGAAATCTGAAATGATCTCAAATACCCCCTGACAGGTGCTCGTGTACCCTCAGGGGTCCCTTTACCACTTCTTGGGAAACACTGATGTAAATGATTGCAATTTTTGTGATTTGATAACTTTGCCAACTCTTACCTTATTTGTATCCAGAGTTGGACTTGTATCTTTTAGAGAGTAATTTGTGGCGGTGGCCAGTGAGGAAAACAACATTCATGTATATAAATGAGTACAAATATATTTGTTAAAATAGCTTTGATATATTGCAAATACACTGTAGTCGTAGAAGTTGCAGTCATCATATATTTGTTATAGTCATCATTAGTTAGGGTAATACTAGTGATGAAACTCAATGCAGCAGTTACAGAGAGAGGATGACAATTTTCCAATATAAAGTCAATTGGAGCCAGAGCCGATGGAGCCGGAAGCACCCCCACGCTCACTTCCTATTTGGAATTCAGCAGCTAGCTATGTCCATTTATATATAGTCTATGGGTAAGACACAGCAGCTTAGTAGTGGCACCAGCCTCATTAATAGTTTATACTTGCTATACTAGTACTAACGACAAACTAACAATTAACTAACTAACACCTTTCCACTCCTTAATCCCTTTACTCCTCCTTGTGGCTGGAGTTTGTACTTACGTGTCAATGGCAAAAAATCTTTCACCCAAGTCCAGGTCATTGAATCCATTTGCCAGTGGTTAACCGTGAGTAGCGGTGGGCCCACAGTGAGAAGGTCCCGTGTGAATACAGAGTCCAATAGAAAGAGGCACGGCCCCCTGCACCTGCCCCATTGAGACCAGTGCATCCAGGATCATAGCAACAGAGCAGCGGGGCAGAACAGACTGTGGGAGGAAAAACATGTGATTATTATCAACACGAGGCCTATTGAAAATCACTGTGTGTGTTTGAAAACATGATAAAGAGCAGGAATTAAAGATGAGAAAGTCAGATAGATTTATTCATCGCACAGCAGGGAGATATGCTAATCACGACTGCAGAGGCCATAATTACTCTGGGCATTTTGGTACATATACGGGTAATAGAAGTCCATATCATACAACATGGTGCGTTTTAAATGTGGACTACGTCATTTTTATAACAGATTACCTGCTTGTCCCTGTGGATGTATGGTATTTAAATTGTAATATTTGTAGTCCTTTTCCACCTTTAAGGATCTCAAAGCACTTCAAGGAACCACTCACCATAAACCAATGTATGCATAGACTGGGGGGCAAGGTGGGTTAATAATGACAGCATTCATCTGTGGAAATGCACCGCCAACCTTTGGATCAGTGGACAAACTCTACCAACTTAGCTACTGTGTCTAACATTTATTGTATTACAAGTGTGACAAATGTAACCTGTCTTCTTGTTGATATATTTAATCTCATACTGTGGAACATTCCAGCCAAAGTAACATACCCATACCAACAGACCCATGGTGCGCTCAGAAAGTTACATAATCCATTTTATTAATAACAACTTGAAATTAAATAACTCACATTTTTTTATCAAAATAATTGAACCAGGAACTTATTTTCACATAATGGTAATTGTGAAAATTGTAATAGTATAATTTTCCCCAATTAGTTAAAAGGTTGATGCAAATTGTCTTTCCAGATTAATTTAGCTTTACAGTTTAGAGCTCTTAGCAAATCAGAAATGATTGCACAGAGATTGTAATTAGTGCATGTTAAATCATGGAGCCAGTAATCAACAGCTACATTTATTTTGGTTAAAATCAAACTGGTGTCACATCTTTTTAGATTCACTTACAAAATGGCTCAGCAAGAAATAGTTTAAAATAGATACATTGGGCTTAAACAGGGAAGATGTACTTCTGCTTCTATTAGGGTCAGTATTTCTGAAAGCACCAAGAAATAAGAAAAGTTCCCGGGTCTCCGTTTCAAATCTCAATGTCCTTTTAACCAGTTGTATTATGTTTGAGATGAAAAAATACCAAATTATAAGGCTCTATCTGTAATACTTTTCGAGATACAGCCATTTAAAGATGGGTAGTCGGCACGCGTTTTGCGACGCTTAAGTTACAAATTGGCCTTTCGACCATTTTTGAAAGCCAATATTTCCCCAACCAATAGTGCTACAAAGCTGAAACTTTGCATTGAACAGAACTCATGGAGTTCTTTCAGAATCTGCAGTCAAAATGATCCTGGGGTTCACAAGATATTGATACCTCAAATCCTAGGTTCATGCTGTTTCGAACGAAACCTTTTGACATTTTAAACACAGAAAATGTGAAATGTAATCAACAAATATGTTTTTATTGCAAATTTTGACATATCTCTGTGCAAAAGAAGCAGTTTGTATGAAAAAAATGTATTATGTGGGGTCACAGCAAGGATCCAAACAGGCAACCCTCGACGAAAATTGGTCTAACTTCAAAGCTCAAAATGGACATGTGGACAGTTAACAAGAATTATGAAACTTTGTCTGTTGAAAAACATCCCTAAGAGCTAACTGTGGTAAAAAAAAATTATCTTTGTTGCTCAATTCCTTCATACTTTTTCAGCATGGTGAAATTGAAGCAAAAAATCACTTCCGAAAATTTAAATTTTCTCATATTCTTCAACCATGGGGCAGTAAAGGTAATTTATTGAATAATTAAATCATCTGTAATAATACTGTTTTAATCTGAACATTATAATGAACAACAAAAACAATCAAACTGGATTATATCATACTTTTTTGTATTGAAAGTAATTTTTTCCATGTGCACATAACCATGCAGCAGAACATCTTACGGTATATAGTAACTTAGATAATAACTTTTCCTATACAATTTGACTTGAAATACATAAAATAAGATTGATATCAATAACATACAGTGAACATTGTGAAACAAAAAAATGTTATTGTACATATAATTATAATGTAATGGTGGTGGCATTTTATTTTCCCTTTTATTAAATATTGTAGCATGCATAGTATACATGTAGATCTGAAAAGGTGTTATAAAAGCTTGAAATCTAAAACTTACTTGTAATTTTCTTCTGGTGTACTTTAAAAATGTCCTGGCAATATTTTTCCCGTTTTTCATAATGGATGATGTACCTTTGTTGATGGAAGTTGCATATGGTGCCATTATCAGGAACTTTAACTTCAGTTCTCCACTCCAATAGCTCCCTATTTTCTTCAGATAGATTTACAATATTCATAATGCCAGCTCCTCTGCATAATGAGGTATTGTGGCATAAATTGTCATTTAAGGCAATCCCAATGCTACAGTTTAGTAACTTTTCACTGCTACTAGATTCCATTATTTAATTTGTAACTTGTACACTACTGACTTGTATTTAGGCATCAGAATTTGTGTGGAATATTTTCCAACATGTGCACTTTATATAAGGTTTTAGTTATTGTTATTAGCCAATAGCCACTTGCTGAATATAGTTTATATAGACATAACCACATAAACAGGATCTTATCCATGTGGTGATGTCATCATCATTTCTAAAACAAAGCATCAGTATCCTGGACAGGAAGCAAGTTCCATATATAACTTTATAATCTTGCAAAGTTGCAAGAAATAGTATTATCTGTGACATAACCACAGGCTCATAAATAACATGATTCATGGTAGGGGGTTGCTGATGCAGGAAATGATAGCACTTCTTACAGGCCTAAACATAAACAAGCTGAGCTGAGTTACCTAATATAGAAAAGAATGCCATTTTGGCATTTAGAAGGCTATTTATATAACACACTAAATTAATTAATGTGCATTGTGAACATTTGTTTTTGTTTTTTGTTTTTTAACTCTGGAATATAACAAATTTTCAGATTTGTTTTATATAAATGTAAATTTTGGGCTAAGGTACATTTCTGAAATGACATCATTTTTTTCTTGTTTGTTGAACTCCTCAACATTTTCAGATTAAAACAGTATTATTACAGATGATTTAATTATTCAATAAATTACCTTTACTGCCCCATGGTTGAAGAATATGAGAAAATAAAAATTTTTGGAAGTGATTTTTTGCTTCAATTTCACCATGCTGAAAAAGTATGAAGGAATTGAGCAACAAAGATAAATTTTTTTACCACAGTTAGCTCTTAGGGATGTTTTTCAACAGACAAAGTTTCATAATTCTTGTTAACTGTCCACATGTCCATTTTGAGCTTTGAAGTTAGACCAATTTTTGTCGAGGGTTGCCTGTTTGGATCCTTGCTGTGACCCCACATAATAATTTTTTTTCATACAAACTGCTTCTTTTGCACAGAGATATGTCAAAATTTGCAATAAAAACATATTTGTTGATTACATTTCACATTTTCTGTGTTTAAAATGTCAAAAGGTTTCGTTCGAAAAAGCATGAGCCTAGGATTTGAGGTATCAATATCTTGTGAACCCCAGGATCATTTTGACTGCAGATTCTAAAAGAACTCCATGAGTTCTGTTAAAATGCAAAGTTTCAGCTTTGTAGCACTATTGGTTGGGGAAATATTGGCTTTCAAAAATGGTCGAAAGGCCAATTTGTAACTTAAGCGTCGCAAAACGCGCGCCGACTACCCATCTTTAAATGGCTGTATCTCGAAAAGTATTAAAGATAGAGCCTTATAATTTGGTATTTTTTCATCTCAAACATAATACTACAACTGGTTAAAAGGACATTGAGATTTGAAATGGTGACCCGGGAGCCACTCTGTGATATGAGAAATAATGAGTCATTATGGTCTTATGCAAAATTTATTCTTACAAGTTTTAAGCCACGTTAGAATGTTGTTAGCTCATTAAAAACATACCTGGAGTCGTGTTTTGTTTCATTCACACATTTGAATAAGCCTTCATTATTAGTCTGTCTACATCTCCAAAGCTCCAAATACTCTTTTGCACCTTGTGATGTCATGAAGCTGTAGTTTTCAAGTCAATAGGTACCTTTTACCTTTTGTTCAGTAGAGCTTGGCAATTCCATGGCTGAAATCATCCAAATGATTCGTGTGAAGGTCCATGGAGTTTAAAAACACAGTGGAGCACTTCCTGTATTACCACATGACATAGGGTCAGAATTTTGCTATCTGGCAACGCATCAATGTATAGACAGTCAAGAATGCTGCAATTATTACTACTGCTATCACTACTACCATCACTGTCCCTTTTAAAGCTGTAAAAATCTGCCCCCTATCTCCAAAAGACATGGTGCTGAAACACTTGGCTGAATCAAAATAACTAGTATTACTGAATCAAACACTGGACAGCTCCATACAGAATAAAAACTCCATTAACTCCAAACTTAAAGGATTGTAGTTTTTGTATCTTTGGTTGAATATTTTTAGAAAGAGCCTTATTGCTTTCTCTCCCCGAGGGTGGATATGGAATGATTGATTTCCGTGTTCTGTCTGTGTGTTAGTTACAGAGGCAGAGCTGAGAAGTACTCCATCACTGTGAGAATAGAAACAGGGCAAAAACAGCAGGATCCAATTCGGTCCAGAGACAACAAAAGAACTACAATTCCCATCTATTTCCATGAGACATCTGGACACAGCTACATGAGAGTAGTCAGGAAATATGAATTTGGTGTATGTGGACTTCTCACTTGTAATAAAATGCTGACACAACTGTATGGAAAAGAATGCAGGAGCTGTGTGGGGTAAGATAACAACAGTTTTTGATTTAATTTAAACAAGCACTACTGAGAAAACCATAATTTCATTAGGCTCGCAAGTGTCAGTGCTGCGTTTTTGCAGTCTTATACAATTTGTTCAGTTGTACATAGTAAAAATTACCATCAAACAGTTGTAGTTATAGTAATATTACTTGTAATCAAATAGTAGAAGTAGGGATGTCCTTGAACCAGAGGGAAGGGAAGAGACATTTTTCTTTTTTATCCAAAATGAAAATCCACAAAGGTTGGCCCCGATCATTTCTATTAATAATAAGCATTTGAACTACAAAACAAATTACTCAATTACAACTTACAGTTCTACTGTATTTTTTCCTCTTACTTACTTATGACATAAATATACTATACAATGTATATACAATACAATACAATAAACTGTACATTTAAAAGGCCTATATTACACAATTTTCTATGTTATATTGTTTACCTTGCCCATTTCTGCAGAACTAAAAGTAAAAGGTATCTGTTAACTTGAAAACTACTACATGACATCACAAGGTGGAACAGAGCATTTTGAGCTTTGGAGATGTAGACAGCCTAATAATGCAGGATTACTCAAACATGTGTGAATGAAACAAAACAAACATTCTAACATGGCTTAAAGCTCACAAGAGTCAATTTTGCGTAATATTGCACTAAAAATGTCAATATTGTTTCTCCATAGTGTGAACATTTTGAAATGAATTGAATAAGAAACAAATTATTCTCAGTCTTAGCCTTAATTTGAATTTGTTATAGTAATACACAGTTTTATACTACCTGCACCATCTGACCCAGGCAGGGATTTTAATGAACTTTGTGTAGATTTCTTGTTTGTGCTGTGATGTCCCGCAGTACCATAATATTTGTACAGCAGGTCCCTTATTGGGGCAGGACTTCTTGTGTGAAAAGTTGTTTTTTAATCTCCGAGCTGCGAAAGCAAAGGTCAGATAAAACTACTAATAAAACCCAGATCCCTTTTCTGAGCCAATGACCACTCGACCTTTCACGATATTATTTACTGTTGTGTCATTTTTCATAGGCCGTGTTATTAGTCTGTCCGGAGAGTCCTCAAGTGGTCAGAGAACTTCTGTTCGTTTTGGCTGTTGCGGGACGCTGTAGTCCCCATGCAGCCAGAGAAGAAATGCATAAGGGAAAGACTATGCTATACTGTCCTCTATTAAAAAATAAAATAAAATGAGGTATTTTTTGTGGCAACTCTTATACCTGTTGCCTCATATGTTTGTAAAAAAAATATATATATCCTAGTCAAACATAAAGTGGCACAAAACAATTAGGGATGCACTGATCTAGCCTTTTCCGATACTAATTCCAATACTATAGCTTTAAGTATTTGCCAATATGCAATTTAAAACGATACCACCCCAACTTGTGTTGCTTTGTGTATTTACATTATCAGATATATGTGACTTTCTGGCAAAAAAAGAAGCAAATAATAAAAACATCTTCAAACTTTTCTTCACGGACTGCAGTTGTCAAGCTCTCCCCCTATTGTCACTGACTGCTGCTGTCAAAACGTAATAGGCCTGGTACAGATGAATGCACAGCACATCTCTCCGACACAATCATGACATAACAAATAAAACCACATTGAATTACTTTGCGAGCCTCATGAAGAATATATCTCCTCCTATCTCCTCCCCTCCCTTTGCCTGTGTAGCTCGGTTCGCGCTGTACCTGTTGAATAATTGATACGTGTTTTGGTTTTGCGATAAGACTTTTCGGCGCTCCACAGCGCTCTTGGCAGTATGGGGCTTGCATTCTTAAATTTTGATTTTTCCTCCTACCATTTCACAGTTATCCAAAGCTAGCATTCAGTGGACGCTTGGAAGCACACACATGGACAGAATAGCTACTTCTGTGCCCAGGTTTGTGCAAGATAAGCTGGATAGGCATCTCCGTATACTGATAAACAAGTCGGGATGTACTGCATATTACTGTGGAAAGGAAGCTGGGACTGACACAAGAGAAAGTGAATATAGCGTAATATTCAATATGTGTAAAGAGTGGAATATATATGGGAATGCAGTAGTGGTAAATAATGCAGAGGAGGGCTTCTTCTGAGTTTATGCTATTCAAATAGACCATAAATATACAACTGATTCTAGCCATTTTTACAGGTATGCATACATTAAATATAATAGTAGAAATGTTCTATATGCTGTTTGTCTATTCAACAAAAAAGGAGAAAAATGGTAGCAACTGAATGACTTTTTGGGGTTTGAATCAAAGAGAAACAATGCAGATCCTTTTACTTTGCTTTTACAAAATGCTCTGTTCCACCTTGTGATGTCAAGAAGTAGTCGTTTCGAAGTTAACAGCTACCTGAAATGATCCAAATGATTCTAGTGAAGGTTTATGGAGTTTGAAAACACAGTGGAGCACTTCCTGTATTACCAAATGACATCACAAGTTGAAACAGTGTTTTCTGTTTGAGAGAAAAACGCAGCCTAATTATGCAGAATTTGTGTGTTAATGTGTGAATGAAATAAAACTCATCTCCAGGTATATTTGTGATGAGGAAACAACATTATAACAGAGATCAGAAAATAGTCTAATATGAGCCCATTAAACTTTTCTATTTTGCATTTATTCAATTACAGATGTGTTTATTACTCAAAGCTCTTGACTGTTTCCATAGAGAAAATCTGGGAGTCCGTTATGTCCTGTTGTGAGATCATGACAATAGCAGTAATTTATAAGTTTACACATAAGTAATATATATATACTAGTAATAAAGCCAAATAATCACTTCACGATTTCAAAAAAAAGTTTAGCAAAAATAATCAGACATAATATTGTTATTTCAGAAGATTTTTTCCTCTGTGTCCCTTTAGTGCTAATTAAAATCATTTCATAAGATGTTTTTGAACTACAGTATTTAGAATTCCAACTACGTGAACTTTGTCTGAAGCAATATTTTGTCTGAAGTAAGTTTGATAGGACATATTGTTTTGTACTTTGTCCTGCCTCGACCGGATTGACCTGGTTCCCGCTGTACACCTCTGGGATTATCTGAACCACCACTGAGATCTGCCTCTTATTTCCTGACACGAGCGCCCCGACCTTAGGAGCACCCTGTCTGGAAAGGGGGACAAATCTCCGAGCCTCTCCAATCTGGCAACCCGCCTCTCCAAAAAGCCATTTATTTTGTTTTCCTGTTGTCACATTTAATCTTGTTTGACATAATACAAATGAATGCTCACTTCTGACGTGATGGTGATTGATTTTTGCAGCTAACAGTGTAGGCAAGTGTTGTTTGGGTTTTGACACTGTTTTTTAAATATAAAGTGCATAATTTATCAGGTACGTTTTTGAGTGATGAACTTGACAACATTAGAATCCTCATATGAACCCAAAGCTCTCATTGATAGTGGTAACTTTCCCCTGGCATGTGTGACTCTTTTTAATTTGCTGTATACTTATTTCATATATTATTGATGCTGTTTAGTCTGCCTCTTTAAAATTCCCCAAATGGAACTCTTGAGAATCCCAAAATGAATTGTCACATTAATATGCATGGAGCGAGACTGCCTACAGCTTGTTTTTTGTTCCATGGATTTAACATCTCAGTATTGGCTATTGACGTGTAAATACATGCAAATGAATTCTACTACTACTATACTACTACTACTACTGCTACTGCTACTACTACTACATTCCGGCCTTCATGCACTAGAGGCAGGAAAATTGGACATACTCAAGGGACCAAATTTAGACAACTAGGCCAGAGCATCTTCGAAATGGCTGCTCGTAATTTAACAATGCACATCTGGGAGTGAAGGTGTAACTCAGCTAGCAGAAGAAATAATAGTGGTTCTAGCAGATGATATGTTTCTGAATTCACAGTTGTAGACAGGTGGTACTTCTGTTATGGCTGCACGCATTCAGTTCAGTTCAATTCATTTATTTGAGCAACATGAAATATTATGTTATCACCACGAGATGACATATTGTGCTGCATTACAATTATGCTCAAAAAGGAGTAGGAAGAAGTGTAAACTTATAAACTCCTACCCCTCTCACATTCTAGATATTGACAACTGGGACTAACTGAATGCTATGAGTAAATTTATACGCAGTAAATGCTTACATACATTTCTACTTTTGTTTGTTTGATACAATTCAACAGATATATTGTTTACTTTTCCTTTTCCCCCCCTTGTTCTATACTCATCCTCCTTCAGCATACTTTGAATACATGTTATTTTTGTACAATAGTTTAAAGCAGTTTATATTTAGGCAACTTTTTAGGTCTTCATTTAAGTTGTTCCATAAATCAACACATTTTTTTTTTTCAGTGTTGTTCGGACGAATAGTTTTTTAAAGTTCATCTGGTCAAGACGAGATTCAAGACGGGGTATTGGCTTTTTAGAGCTTTAAACCATGTTATAACATTGTTCCCTTATCAAAAACATGTCTTAAGTGGTTTTATATGTCATCCATGCATGCTTGAGTAATCTTTTGATTTCTCCCTTACAGTTAACTGTACAAGACTCCGCCCACAACTTCACAATCCTGATGCTGTGTGCAGTAGTTTCACTAGTGGATTGCATACTGATTGTATTGTGATAGCACTCTGAAGGGTGAGTGACTTAGCGTGAAGAAACTGAAAAATGAAAACATTTTGATACCCTTTTTTGGCTAATTTAACATTTTCAAAAAAGATAACATGACATCTAAATATGCTATGTGTTAATTAATACCCCAGTGAAATGTAATATCAGTCAAACAAGCCGAAATTCAAGGTAATTTTTCAAAAATCACAAATATTAATGAATCTAATCATCCTGACATCCGTGTGCTCATTGCTGTAGACTGACTTAATAGAGCTTTCTCACTTCATCAAAACACTGTGATTTATTGAGTTTATATTCTGCTTGTTTTGGCTTCTGCCCCAGACACAGGCGGCGGCAGGAGACGGGTTAAAAAGGGAGAAGAAGAGTTCATCAAAGTCAGGACAACAAGTCAATTCCCTCTGATTTACCACATCAATCCCTCAGTCCCAGGACGCCCATCTCCTCGTGCCCATCCTCCTCCCTCGTCTGCTGGCACTGAGACGAGCAGTGGCAAGTCTTACATAAGCACAGCTCTGCGTTATCAGGCCCATCTGCCTCTCGTTGGTGGCTGCACTTAGTTAGCGCTGCTTAAAAATACAGTGACACTTACTAAAGGATACATAATGGGAACACGTGTGCTGCTTTGCCAGTTTACAGTGAGATTCAAGACACAAGAGAATGTCATTGTTGCGTTTCTTTGTTTTTTAGAGGTATGACCTTTTTGAGTTAGAAGTAGAAAGTTTGCAGATGCTGAAAAACTCAGAGAGTTTAAAATGGAGTATGATTTCTTGAAAAGTATCATTCTAGGGTTGGGTGATATGGTGATAAAGTCAAATAGTGATTTTACCTCTGCCCTGCTTAGTCATATTCACTATTTCTCAATTTCTGTCTATATTATGCAATTTTCTGATCTATGTTATAATCAGAAACATGCCTGGAGTTAGGCTGTTAACTTGAAAACTATCACTACTTGACATCACAAGGTGGAACAGAGCATTTTGAGCTTTGAAGACATAGACAAACTAATTATTCAGGGTTACTTTAGCATGTGTGAATGAAATATAACACAAGTCCAGGTATTTTTTTCATGAGGTAACAACATTAAATGGTAAAAGCTCATAAGAGTCAATTTTGCCTAATATAGGACCTATAATGCAGCTCTGTGTTCAAACACTTTTTCCCAACCACTTCTCTTATCAGTTTGTCTCTGTGGATTTAACCAATCACAGTAAAGTATGAACTTTCAGAAAAAAGAGATGACTTTATTTAAGTAATAGAAAAATCCAGTGCAACCTACATGAATAGTGATGAATTGAAATGGTGACTTTTTTTTTTTTTGTCATCTTGCCCACACATATTCATTCAGCATCTGAGCTCCCCTTTTCCCTGACAAAGCTTCAAACTAGCACAATCTAAATATTTCAGGATGGTTTGGGGAATACTAGTCCTCCACAATCCATAATGCAGCGACGTTTTGCCAGCGGCATGGTGGGTTCCCTGTCAGAAGGTGAGGCTTGACTATGCAGTTTGCATGTTCTTTTCAAGTCTCCAGGCTCTCTCTCACATCTGCACTGTGGGTACCCTGTGCTCTTGACGGGTTGCCCTGGCGACACTAAAGGCTGGGTCAAAGGCAGAGGGCAAACCTCTGAGAAAATATACCTTAAACTACCATAACCTCAGTCTTGAGCAATGACTTGATTTGACAAAACAGTGTCCAGTGTCTATCCAGGGATAGAGCAATTTTTGGGTAGGCCTATATATCATGTGAATATTTGTACTTTTCAACATATTGGCTATCGGCCTTAAATCTCCAGCCCAGGCTGATACTTTGTTTTGGTCGATCTGCTGTCTAAAAAATACACACAAAGCGTTATATTAACAATTTAATACAAAGAGACAGCTGCACAAAACGTGACTACACAGCTCTCTTATAGGTTTGTGGACAAAAAATTGATGTGGGTGAGTTTGTAGTAAATCCAAATGACATTATTTGTGGAAAATCAATATCAGCCTAAAAATATCGGCAGAACTTAATGGCCATTGCTTTCTCTGCAATCTAAACAATCGGTGTCGGCATCAGCCATCAAAAAACCCATATCGTTTGATCAGTAGTCCAGTCTTCATCTTCACCTTCCATACATCTTCTCCATCCTACACCAACCAATAGCTTTTACAATATATAGTCTACTGTATATGAGTCCACTTTTCCTTTTAAAGACACAGCAAGGTGACCACACGTCTCACCTTTGACGAATAACCAAGCTGTGAATTACATTACCAATCCCCGTAGCAGATGTTTCAGTGTGGAGCAAATTGACGACAAGACAACAACAAGCGCCAAGGAGAGATTGCAATTGACACAGTGTGGACCTTGAGGGGCTTTGGAGGTGACTGCCGATCGACCCGGAGATGTAATCTGAACGCGTCAAAGGCAAAGAGCAAAACAATAAGGTGGGATTCAATTTTCAATATTTTCCACGGCGTTTACGTCTGGATTTGTGACAATTATATTGACGCCCAAAAAAGTCAAAATTATTACGAAGATAGGTGTTGTGTTTGGATGACATTGGAGGGTGGAAGAATATGTGAAGGCGTAGTAATTCAGAATGAAATGTGTGCACCTGACCCACCTGGCAACTCTGCAATTCAAATGTAGACGGGGGCCTTAGCGTTGGCCAGTATCAAGGTGACTGTGGGACAAAACGCTGGAGATTTATGTGAGTGCAGGAGTGGTGAGAAGGGACACAGGGGAGGAGAGCGAGGGGTGGCAGTAAACATGCACTAAATAACAATTCACTAAGAGGAGCTGTAAAGTAGTGGTAGTAGTAAAGGGATCATGTCATGGCACAGACTGTAAACCAGTTTTAGTGCTAGCATCTGCTATAATAAAATAAATCTGGTGTAGCATCATGTTTGTACGCATGTATGAGCTCGATTCATATGCGGTTCTCAGAAAAGTCTCAGAAGACTTGACACACTATGATAAATATAGGGCTGGGAATTACAGGGTCCCTCACGATTCAATACTCGATAAATGGCTCACGATACAATATCACGATATGGCGATAGATGCGATAATCGATATATTGCTCATGATACTCTGATATATATTGCTGTTGAACAATATTTCTTTATTAAACCACTGCAAAGTTAATATGAAATGCATCAGTTTTACTAATCAAAACACTAAATATGTCAAGTGTATAAACAAGTTTCCTTCCACTAAATAAGCAACAAAACTGTAGTGCGGTAACAAAAAAACCCCTAAAAGATACAAAAAATGCTCTTGCCGATATATCGATACAGCAACCCACAATAATGATACTGAATCACCAAATTTAATATCACAATATATCGACATTTTTGCTCACAGCTATTATAAAACTTATTATATCATGTATTTTACTTTACTCTTTTGATTAGTGAAAAGTACTCAAATACGTATAGACACCACATTGTACTTAATTTGATGTTATTCACATTCCAGATGACTGCCCTTTAAACCTTTATGACCAAAGACCACTCCTGAAAGAAAGAGGGATTACATTAACATACAGTACTGTGCTTATGCCTTATAATAAACATTTAGTCAGCTGCCATTGATTTCCATGTTATTCTCTGAGACATGTGCAGGTGAATCTATGTATATACACATGTTTCTTTGACCCAATGTGTTTGACTGCACATATAACTGGAGCATGTAATGAATTAAATACATTGCCCTTACAGCACTGTACACTGATGAATAAACATACAGTGGTGGTCAGAAATGCTAGGGTCATTCTTTCAGACCCTTGATAAACGCATTGGAAACAGATACAAAACTCCACTTATTGACATTATGAAGCTATACAGGATGACAGTATTCTCAGCCCATGCATGAGAATGAGGCGCAGAAATTCAATTAGGAGTGCTTATGCATACCAGCACACGATGTCCTGATCATTTTTAGTTATACATGATCATAGATTTTTTCCCGCTGTTATGTTTAATAAATGGGAAATGTGAAATATGTTCTGAGCATGTGGATTATTACGTAACATTTAAGCGCTTTGATTGAAATGAAATAATTGGTTCATTATTTTAAACAAAATACAGCTTAATGTCCGTTAATGACCAAAGGCGTGTGGGGAGATTTGTTACAGAAATATGCTGTCAAGCTCTTTCTCTCTTCTTTCCATCGCGCTTCTTTTTCGAACCGTCCCTAATCCTGCTTGTAAATTGATTTCTTTATAATTGCGAGCCTCTTAATAAATAGTGCAATCAGCTGTGCATGAGGAGTATCTGAAAATGGAATTATGCATGAAAAGCGTTGATATGCAGGGAATAAATACTTCACTGGTGGATCCTTCAGAACATTGTTAGGTGCACACTTGAAGCTCACTTTGAATTAAACATGGCCGTACACTGCAAAAAGGAAATTATGCAGTCGTGTCTGGAGCAGTCTTAAGCATATACGCGATCCAGATCAATGGCTTTTCAAACTAGAGAGCCACGTGAAAGAATTTAGTTAAGAAAGTGCTTTTGTTCATACGGAATAAAATGGTTCTTTGTAGAATCTGTGGTTGTATAATAGAAACAGCAAATTATAAAATACGTGTCTCACACAAATGCTCCGACTGCTATATATTCCATACGCATCGGCGGTAGCTCACAGAGACCATCTAAAGAACTGAGGAGCGCTATGTTACCACAGACTACAGGCGAAGCTTTCACACAAGTCTGAGTCTATGGGGCAGAGAAGGAGACAAGGAAGTGCAGATGGTGGATTAAGGATTTAGGGACCACGTTAACTTAATATTTGTAGAGTTGGAATCACTTGTCATTTGTTAAAATCGGGATAGAATGGACAGCTAATGCATCAAAATGGTTGGTATTCCACATTCAGTTTGTTTTGATAGACATACTGTATATTCATCATTACAAGTAATACATTCTTTAAAGAAGACCTATTGTGCTTCTGTCTGCTATAATCTATGACACCGGTGGATCATTATGTTATAATGTAGCTACAGATTTTAAATTCCAATATTGTTTTAAAATGACTTAATAAGAGATACTTCCTCGTTAGAAAAACTGATTGCCCAATGGGAGATGATGTCGCCGTAAACATCACAACAAAGAGTCAGCATGCGATGGATAGTTGCAGATCACACTAGCGAGTAGCAGAATATTTTTTTTCATACCAAAATGACTACACTACACTGCCGAATCCTATGTGTATGACTGATCAAGAAAATAAAATTGGAGAACACAGTAAGTAGAGAGAAGTGGGGGCAGTAAAAACGGATCAATCTGCAATATGGCGTCTTAAAAATAAGAGATTAAAGATTACTCAAACATGCATGAATCAGTCCAAATACAGCTTTGCATGAGTAAACATGGTTAAAAACTACAAAAAGTAAATTTTTGCATACTAGGTCTGCTTTTTACAGATGAATTTTGTCTTTGCTCAATTTTACTTGTTTACTTGATACTTTTTAGGGGCTTGGCACAAAATTTTGAACCTGACCTTATGTCTGGATGATATTGCAAGTTGGATGAAAAAGCTCCCATGCTTCACAGATTGTGCGCTCTCCAAAATCGCTTTAACTTCCGTGAGCATATTTTCCACACTGAACTCAAAAAGTGTTAATTCAAACCTCTCTCTTACCTAGGAGATCTACAGTATCCTCTTATCTAGGAGATGGAGAAGGAGACAAGGAAGGAGTGGGAGATGAGAAGGCTACAAAGTGTTGTTTTTCTGCTTTTGGAGCTTGTGTCTCCAGTGTCAGTGTCTCAGCGTGCCATTTTGTGTTACTGTGTGTGAGATGGAGAGGTGTGGTGGGGGAGGAGGAGGATGTGGGAGGGGAGGGGGTTACGAGGTGTCTGAGATTTACATTATCTAACAATCAGATGCTCAGCTGGAGGAACGGCTGCATCCATCCCATGAGACAGCCGCACTCTTATTGGATCAAGTTTGAAGGATGACTTGACCAAAAACAAGGAAAATATAAAGGGAAAAATACCTATGGGTAGATATGGGGGCAAAAAGGTGTGTATTCTGTTCACGATCACCCACTCTCAAAATCAACATAGTCATCTTCACTCGTTTTAATTTATTACAAATATAGGCCCACAGAGGATATTTATCTATCGATCTATCTATCTCTCTCCAGTTATGGGGACATAAAGGTGACACCATCTGGAGAGGAGACCATTTTGTTCAATTTGCAATAAAAACACCTGTAACTGAATTGCCATACTGTGGAACTTTACAGGAAAAGCTAAAAAACCTCTATGGAGACAAGCTCATGGTGTACCTTCCGACAGAAAAGTTACATAGCGCACCTTTAAATGGTTGGTGATGTTTGGAAACCATTGTGATTTACACATTGGACACAAATGTATTGTCACCATTTCTGTTATTGAAAATTGTTAATCAATTGTCAATTATTTAAATTTATTTTTACATTTCAGACTGTATTTGATTAGTGCAGATATGCTCGTATTTCTAGTCTGTTGTAATTCTTTATGATTATGATTGGCCAACCAATTATGTTATGTACACTTTGGCATGCAAATTACCTCACATGTTCCAATGACAAATGAAATGTCGTTACCGGGTGTATTCCAAATATTCTCCTAAAAATATTCATCATTATTCATACTTTCCCACGCTGATCCCGGCCTCACATCCAGCCCATAACATCTCCTGTCACTGTACTCAGCAACATAAAGCGTCCAAATTAAAAAATCGAACAGGACCTCCATGTTCACTCAATAATAAACAAATAAGAGTTGAGTTGTACACGGGCGGGAGCCGATTGCCATTGTGATAATCCATACTGCATTTTCCCTTTATGCTATGCACTTTGATTTTCTGTCACGCTCACATGCTAAAATTGACGCCGCGCACTAACAGTACCACAGCGGCTACACTGGGGAATTACAGAGACATTATCGTTGGTGGGTGTCATAAAGTTATAGGTCTATGGAGGACACTGGTCTACAATGTGCTGGGAGGGCCGGGATAAAAATAGAGCACTTTAAATAAAAGTGTCAAAGTGCTAAAGGGATTGTTGATATAGCCAGTTTTACGAGTAATTTTGTTTACGGTGTGTATGTGAAGGTGGTAGGGTCTGTTTGGGCGTGATTAGGGCTGTCCCATTAGAAGCAAAAGGGAAGATATCCAACTCCCCCCACTCCCCTCCACTGTAACCACGGCGTTAATCTTCTTAAGTTGTCAGCATGACCTAAAACTGATGACGCTTGTACATTTGAGAGTGTGAACTACTGTTGTGCTCTTAGGCAAGGCATTTAACCCTCCTTACATACATTTTCTATGTGTAAAAGGTATGCGTTGACTAATTTTAAGTGCTTTGAGTGTCCTAAAAAGCCCTATAATGTTCTTTATGATTTAATGTCTCTGCAGCCATATTAAAAGTAGATTAAAGAACCAATATAACACTATTTTGTGATCTATGTTATGCTGTATATAATAATAACAAAGACCAGCAATATAAATAGTAATAATAAATTCAAAATAAGCAGCAAAAATAGCAGGAGAAGGGTGTCAAATAAGGCAGGATTATATACAAGTAAAAAATAGAAATATTTAAATACAGTAATATAAATATATCTCAGTTATATATAAGAGTTGAGTCAGGAAAAACAGTGCAAAGATGAAATAGTGACTGACATGAAAAAAGGTTATCTGTTATATACTGTAAGGGTGGCTTGTTGTACGGTTTTATGGAGTATGGAATGATACGAATTGTAATAAAATAAAAATGATCATATACAGGCAGTAGAAAATTTTGATCTTTCTTTTTTATTTTCTTGTTTTGGAATCTTGCCCACCCGTAATACTGAAAAAGGATTGTGGTTTGCCTTTGTAATGACCTGATTAGATCACATCTAATTGCACACAGGTCTTATTTAAACCCCCTTTGCTTAGCAGTAATTCTAGCTCCTCTTTGCTCTCCTTGACTATAACTTCATCTGGCCTGTGTCCATGGCTGTGGGGAAGGTGCTTAGCGCAGATATTTGTGCAGCAGTCTACAGCTTCACTTGTTATTTGGAGCAGTCTCTAAATGAGCCTCAGTGGGTCAGAGAGTCCTGGTTCTCCCTTAGCTTTGTACAGCTTAGCAGATGGCACCGGCGGCGCAGCACCACCACCAAACATACAGCACATGTGTGGATGCGAGGGGCAGGTGTGGGCAGGGGAGGAAGAATAAAGAGAGACAGACTACTGGAAAAAGATCAGCAGTATCTGGCAACGTGGCAGAGGGTTTTCTGTGTGCAGTCTGCATGTTCAACTTAAAATATGGTGGGCAATTTGGAAGGCTGTACTCTTAAAGGGCCTGTATTACACAATTTTCTGATCTATGTTATGTTGTTTCCTCATCAAAAACAGACCTTGAGTTGTGTTTTGCTTCATTCACACATGTTTAACATACAAACCCTGCATATTTAGAGTTCTTCTCTCAAACAGAAAACACTCATGATGTCATGTGGTAATACAGGAAGTGCTCCACTGTGTTTTTAAACTCCATACACCTTCACTAGAATCAGTTGAAAATTTGCAGCCCTGGAATTGCCAAGCTCTCCTGAACAAAAGGTAAAAGGCAACTTGAAAACTACCACTACATGACATCACAAGGTGGAACAGGGTATTTTAAGCATTGGAGTTGTAGACAGACTAATAATAAAGCATTACCCAAACTTAATTAATAAACCACTATTGAAGGATGGATCAAATACAGAGGTTTAATTTCCATATTATTTCATCAAAAACTGTATATATTTCTAAGATTTGCCTTGCGCTTGTATAATCATATCATTAGTCAAGGCTCCCATGCAGCTCAAGGAGACATGTGTTCTCATTATGTAGGTGGAATCTATTGAATACTGTGGTGCAGACGCTATTGTGAGAGAAAAAGACAAAACACAAAATCAAGGCTCCCACACACACCTGGTTTACAGCCATGTGAGGCGCTAATAAAAGCTAAGTACACTGCAGATGTGAGGGCGACATCTCCATAACAGAAAGTCCCGGCAAGACTGCGTAACCTGCATTCTTGTTTTTATACTCGTCTCGTGCCCCAGTAAGAACAGGGCAAGCCACAGCGCAACACGGCTGTCAGAAAGGTGGGAAGCCTGCCCAGTTCTACCAGCTGTGCCACGCCAACTGTCGCTTAATCAAACTGGTAGGAGAGGGAGAGAGGGGCAGGGGGTAGGGAGGGAGATAGAGAGAGAGCGGGTGGTGGGGGGGTATGGAGGAGAGAGTGAGAGAAGGGAGCAAAAGAGTGGGTGAGGAGAGCAGAGGGTAGGGATAAGAGAGGTGGAGAGAGAAGAAGAGAGACAGAGGGGAGAGAGGAGAGAGAAAGGGTGAGGGGAGGATACAGAGCTCACCTTACCTGGCAAGCCTGAAACAAATGCTTTGACAAAACTTTACAGACGAGTGGATCTAGAGCTGTATCCTGTCTCCCTGATTTCAGAGGACGTGATTGATAGGTGGATTAATCAGTCAGTGAGATGCATGCTCTGTTCACGTCAAAAATGTCTAGACGTTGTAAAAAAAAAAAAAAAAAATGGGGGAAAAAACTACATAAAGGACTGAGAAACAGCACAGAGTTTGCAGAATGTCTTCCACATTTGAGAAACGTGCTACAAATTAGCGGCTGTGGTTGGACCGTCTCAAGTTTGAACGTAGGTTTTTCACACTTTATGGTCCAGTTCCAGACCCTTCTGGATTCTAACAGGACGTAGAAGGGACTGGCTGGTTAGGCAAGAACTCAGCGACAGTTGTGTTTGTCCACTGATCCGACGGTCCACAGTTCAAATTCCGCTCTCGACATAAATGCTATTGGTACAGCAGTCAGATCCACTGACCCATAGAATGACTGATGGTGCGATTCCAGCTCCCACAGATGAAAGCTGCTGTTGTGTCCGTGGGCAAGAAACTTAACCCACCTTGCCCCCAGTGTCTGCGTACACTGGTGTATGAATGTGTGTGTTAATGGGTGAGTGGTTCCTTGATGTAAAGCGCTCTGAGTGCTTTGAAGGTGGAAAAGCGTTATATAAAAAAATGTGCGTGAGTGTGTGCGAGTGTGTGCATGTGTATGTGTGAAAGAGAAGGGTGTGAGGAGAGAGAGAGGAGGAGGAGAAGGAGGAGAATGGGAAGCAGGGAGCAAGGGCTATGAAGAGCAAGAGAGAGGAACATTGAAAAAAGAACATGCAGGTGCCATAAGGATAAAGGTGGTCAAATCAAACCCAAAAAAGTTGATATTGATGGATAACATGGTGGGACGAGGACGGTGAATTGGGATCAACATATAAAAAGTAACTCCTAAGATAAAGATGAAGTGTGATAGTGTGTGATGCAGACGCTGTGTGACAGAATGCTTTGTCATCATTTGTGTTTGTTTACATCTACCACAAACTGGGCCACAGAGCAGGGCCAAGGTGTGCTACATCTACAAACTCACTATACCACTGTGTTAGGATAGGAAAGTGTAACAGCAGAGCAGTCACGGAGCATGTGCTGTTTATGGCTACAAATATTAAGTTGCTTTTTATCTTCAAAATCTTTTGATAAAGATTTGAAATATTCGAGGAGGAGATGATCAGTTGCAGTGACATTATTATTCACATAGATTGTATAAAGAAGTGCACTAAGGGGGTGTGATGTCACCATAGCGTTTGGCTCCAGCCAACTGAGCGTGTGTATCATAGCAACCAAAGAGCAAATCAGAACTGAGGTTGTTGAAGGTAACACTCCCACTTAGAAGCGCTGTCAATCAAACCTGTTGTAATGCTAGTGGGAGCGACCGCTGGGAAAGAAGGCACCTGATTTGTCTGTTATTAATGTTCACTGCAAAAGTGACATAAAAATAATAGGATCATGTAGAGTGGGTTAATATGAACATTTTAAGACCAAAATTACGAGAGTGACACTCTAATTACAGAGAGAGGGGCTAGGGTTTTTCAGTAGATAGTGAATTGGAGTCGATGAGCTGAATCATGCCCATGCTCACTTCCTATCTGGAACATGAAGGCTAGCGGGCTAGCTATGTCCATTTATACAGTCCCTGACTGTTCACAATCCAACATTCACTCAAAACAGATGGAGGTAAGCAAGTGCCCTGAAACATAATTATATGTTCATATATGTCACATTTTCAACTATAAAACATGTATGAAATGCATTTTGTTTTATTGTTTTTTTATGGTGAAATTTCAAAATGAAGAGATGGAGATCTGCTGCTGTATGTTGAATTATGATTAACCGGAAAAAATATACACTTTCTTCTTGAAGCTTTAGTAAAGGCCATGGACCACTGAGGAATTACATAGACCTGTTTCTGTAGCAAAGGCTACTTTTCGACTGCCCTCAATTTAAATGCAATGATTTAAGAGACAGAGCCAGGTCTGGCCTTATGAAGAGCAGAGAGGTCCAGAGGGATGAGCTGATAGAGGCAGGGCTGGGGCAGGAGGCGAGCTGGAGGAGTAATAGTATCATGAGTGATACGATCTGGGGCTAAGGATGGACTCATTTGTAAGAGGCGTGTGGGGCTGAGGTGAAGGCTAACGGCTCGGCGATGTACAGGAGCAGGGCCATAATGTGAGAGAGATGAAGAGACTGAACAGCACATAATGTCAGCCATGTTTGGGGTCTGCTCCCAGCCAGATCAATCAATAACACTGCAATCTGTCTTCTACTGAGAGACGCACACAATGAACTGTATTTAACACTCACATGCCTATGGAT
The DNA here is from genome assembly GCA_029959045.1 of Taenioides sp. WSHXM2023. Lineage (NCBI taxonomy): Eukaryota > Metazoa > Chordata > Actinopteri > Gobiiformes > Gobiidae > Taenioides > Taenioides sp. WSHXM2023. The sequence goes on along the minus strand of CM057098.1, from coordinate 10,635,076 downwards.
ACATGTACTGCACTGCATTATCAGAAATACTTAATACTACTACTGCTATTACAACGCACAGTACTCCATTCATTACAACTGCTGTTCAAACAGTCAAACATTTGAAGTTGCTTAAATGCGCATTGTGTTTCAGATAGAGGGTTCATCAAATGCTTTTCTTCATGGAGATGTTATTGCTTTGTTTGGAATGTTTCACGGTATGGCATTAAACCAGACCAGAAGTTACAGGTCAGATCTGTGGAGAGGCATCCCCGCTCACAGTTAATGCCCATTTTTGTAGGTATTTTTGACCACCTGGAACTGAATAAATGTAAGGTACATCCGTTCAGTGTCATTGTGGAATATTCTAAGCAAAGCAATCACATATCCATAGAAACAAGAAGGTAACTAACCCCCAACCAAAAAGTTACACAGTGCACCTTTAAATACATTTTTGAGAGAACTGTATAAAGGAATTGGATATTGAATTATTAATTTGATCTTTTGTTTGATCCTAGGTATTGTTATCATCAGCAATAACTGTTTGTATGAAGCTACAGTTTTTATGTACCAGTGCGTTTTGTCATTGTGCTCATTGGCAAGACACTTTACGGCTAGGTATTAATGTGTGATCGGTGGTGGTCAAAAAGGCTGGTACAAGGGCTGCAAGATTAATCGTATCAAATCAAAATCTCAATTTCAATGAACACAATTAGCAAATCGCAAACGCTGCAGTTTCCTCCACAAACAACAAAATACCTCGTCTCACTCTGCATAAAAACTGCGAACACTGTAGTTTAGAAATGTGATTCTTGTCTTTGTGTCAGTTCATATTTGAGTCTACTTGTCAAGAACAGAATCCTATTAAAACGTAAACCCAAAATGAAAACCGCAACTGCAATCCGTGCCAGTAACACATACTTGATGATTTTGTTTATACTTCTTGCCAAATCTTTCTCTGAGGGTTAAATCCAAGGTTTTGTTACTTAAGTAAAAGTAAGTAAAAGTACAGATACAAAGGTAAAAAAACAAAAAAAAAACAAAACTCAAGTAAAAGTATCACATGAAAAAAATCTACCGTACTTAAGTGAAAGTATTAAAGTACCTGTTTAAAATGTACTTTAAGAGTAAAGAGTAAAAGTATTTTGCAGAGATTTTTTTTAGAACAATTAAAGGATGAAATGTGATTTTGAAAAAGAATTTAGCAGATTTTAAGTGATTCTTAATTTTACTCAAAATTGGGACGTTAACTACAATTAAATATGCTAAAAAATCCTCCACCATTTCAGCAGGTCTCACACCATAAAGCAAAGTACTTTTTGCTTTTTTCAGTCCAGATCTAACATATAGTGGAGTAGAAAGTACAGATACACGCTCTCAAATGTAGTGAAGCAAAAGTACTATATATGTATATGTACTAGATTAAAAAAAAAAAGTACAGATACTTTAAATTTGGACTTAAGTCTTGTACTTTTACTTTTGTACTTCCACCACTGGTTAAAACTGGACAGCTAAAGATTTAGGGTGCGTGAAATGAGTTTGTATTTGAGAGAAGATACATGACTCATCCTTTACCCTCTAAGCATCCGTCCCAGCTACAGGGAATCTATATGCTACAAGAATATTAAACTTCACCTTTACTACACAATAAAGATAATTTACACCTGGCATACATTTACAGTGTTATTCTCCCTAACCAGATCAGGAAGCAGCCATATTGATTTGAATGCACATAATGTAATGTACAGGAGACATTTATTGACTCTGAACGGGCAAAACCTGACAAGTCACCGTGGCGACCGCACTGTGTCAATGTCTACATTGATTTGGGGCCGAGCGGACGAAGGCAAGAAAATGTGATTTTAGCAGCAAATAGCAAGGCTCAAAATCAAGCCAAACTGGATTATTTCTGGAGGGAAGCAGAAATGAGAAATCTTTTGTTGTGCAGTTGTGATGGTGGTCCCTGGTTCATGTGTAATTTGGGTTTAGTGGACAGAGGCGGACACGTGTTGGATGATGGAAGACACCTTGTGCAATATTCTGTGTAGAAGATTTCTATTTGGAAAGACTTCAAATGATGACTTTCATGACTGTATTGTGTAACTTATTACTCACCTTTTACAGTTGGGTTTGTGTTGGGTATTTTTTCTGTATATTTTTAAGCGTGTGCATCACTGCTTAAAATTTTCGTTTGGAAAGTATTATAAATTAAAGTATACAGTAAAGGTCCTATATACAGTAGCTCAAAAACGCTCTGTTCCACCTTGTGATGTCATGAAGCGGTAGTTTTCAAGTTAAGCTACCTTTGACCTTAGTTCATTAGAGAGTCACAGTTCCAGGGCTGAAATGATCCAAATGATCCTAGTGAAGGGGTATGGAGTTTAAAAACACAATGGAGCACTTCCTGTATTACCACATGACATCACAGGGTGGAACAGTGTTTTCTGTTTAAGAGAAGAACTCAGCCTAAATATGCAGAGTGTTAAACATGTGTGAATTATAACATAGATCAGAAAATAGCGTAATATGGGCCCTTTAATCTGCTTTAATCTTAAACAAAAAATACTACTTGTAAATTCTAACAACGATGAACGAGAACAATATTTAAACAGCTTTACTTCCTCCGTTTAGTTTGCCAGCTTTAAGAGAGGGCAGAAAGGTGGTTAGATGAATGCGATAGGCAGAAGTCCAGGTGGAGTCCTTGCCATTGACTGTAAGTAGGTGATAGTAATGGAATCTGGTGCTTGGCTGTGCAGACTGGAGATTGTCCTGCCTGACATTTTAAGCAGCTGAGATAGGCTCCAACCCTCCTGACCTACGAGGGATTATCCGCAGACAGTGAATGAATGAGCATCTTGTTGCCACAAAGAGCAACATCTGCAAACACACATTTTATAATGGAAGTCCTCTGTTTACCAAGTCTGTAGCCACATACGGCCACAAGAAGAGCCACTTTTTACAACAGTATGAACACAATATAGTACTGCACTCATTTGGGAAAGTATTTAGGTTACAATTGAAATGATTATTATTTTAAATTGTTTTTATAAAGTCTGAAGTTAACTTTGAAACTCTTACGTTTCTGGTCTATGTTGTCGTCTAATGTTGTTTCCTCATCAAAAACATACCTGGAGTTGTGTTTTGTTTAATTCACACATGTTTAACACACAAACCAGTTCTTCTCTCAAACGGAATACACTCTGTTCCACCTTGTGATGTCATGTGGTAATACAGAAAGTGCTCCACTGTGTTTTTAAACTCCATATACCTTCACTAGAAGCATTCAGCCCTAGAAGTGCCAAATCTCTACTGAACTAACGGTAAAATGTGACTGTTAACTTGAAAACTACCTCTTCATGACATCACAAGGTGGAACAAAGCATTTGTTTCACACAATTAAAATGTGTACTGAACTGCCAACGCGAGATCTGAACAGTGGCACCTTCACTCTCCTCAGTCATTTGAACCAGCGCTAATGCTACAACATTGATCCGCACTGGGCTTATGGGAAGTTTAGCCCATCATAATAATAAACATTAACTTAGATGTACATCCCTGCTTACGTTTACGGATTTGTTTTGGTCCTGTCCTTTTAGGCAATTGATAAAGATAAAGCTACATCTCCGTCAAATGTCATCTCATAGGACCCTCCCCAGACGCTTCCACCTGCCACGTTTCCACCTAAGAACTTTTCCGTGTAGTCACATGTGCCACTGGCTGGTTGGGTCGACGGTGAGTCAGAGCAAAGTACTTTTTCTCTCGATAACCGCTCCAATAAGGTGGTTGGTGGTGGTTAAAGTAATAAATGGAATATATAGGTGGAAATAGAGTCATATAATGTGTCATAATTCTAGATGAATAGTGTCAAAGATTGAATTAATTCGTCGTACAAGTCATCAAGATCTGTGAAAAAGAACATTCCAGAATATGCGTGCTTATACGCTTACACCATGCGTGATTTTGAGTGGTGTGAAATGAGTTGTGCTCATGACTCACCCTATAACCTTAAAGATCCAATATTACGCAAAATGAACTCTTGTGAGCTTTAAGCCATGTAAGAATGCTGTTACCTCCTCTAAAACATACCTGAAGTTGTGTTTTGTTTCATTCACACAAATTGCTGTTTTAGATTAAAATTTGAGAGAAAAGTCACATTCTGGTCTGGGAATTGAACCCTCGATCTTCTATGAGTGTGAATGCGTGCTCAGTGAGTTCAGAGATGGTGGAATATTTCGTGTTTTGCTTGATGGAGAAACCAGACAGGAGACAGACACTGGTCAAGGTTTGTCTAAGTCAGACAGTTTTAATTCATGTTTTCTTTGGCTTGAAGTAGAATAAAACATAATCTATGGTAACATTAAAGAAACACTATGTACCTTTTCCTACTTGTCTCCATAGATATGTTTCTTTGACTGGAAAATTCCACAGTATGGGATTAAACCTTTTGCATTAATTTAATCATGTGTTTTCAATGCTAAAATAATAAAATGCTTAGTTACAGTGAATAGGGTCACCTCTCCAAAGATCTGACTCGTAACTTTGATGGTAGCTCAGTTGGTAGACTGTTTTTTCACTGATCCAAAGGTTGGTGGTTCAAATCCTGCTCTCGACATAAACATCATTGGGAGAGGGGTCAGAGCCAGTGACCCACAGATTGGCCGTGTGATTCTAGCTCCCACAGATGCATGCTGGTGTTGTGTCCTTGGGCAAGACACTTAACCCACCTCACCATTAGTGTCTGTTCTTTGATGTAAACCGCATTGAGTGCCTTGAAGGTGGAAAATATATACAAATTTGACCATTTACCATTACTGTGCAGCATTCCAGACAAAGCATTAACATCTCCATGGAGACACCCAGGTGGCAGACCCTTCACCAGAAAAGTAACATAGTGTGCCTTTAAAACAGTGACAGAGATGAACAGACTTAATCTCCCCTTAATAACTCTACCAGTGTTTACAGAGATTGATGAGATTACCACAGTCTCTTATCTGTTCTGCTTGGCCTGGTTTTACACAGTAACCCCCCGTTTTTTTTTTTTTACAACCAATATTTCTACTCCCCCCATCCACAGTCCCCTAAGTCCTGTCCAAGGTCCACGGGCTTAGCTTAAAGTGTTAGCATGGTAATACCACATGAAGAGATAGGCAGGCAGTCAGTCAGCCAAACCAGAGCGCCGCTAAGCTACACATCAAAGCCGAGGTGGAGAGAGGTAGAGAGGGGCAGAGAGGAGTGGAGGTGGCGGGGGAGAGGGAAGTCTGTCATATATTCCCTTTATGATGGGGAATGGGAATTTTACGGTGCAGAGCTCAGAATCCGAAAGGGTTTTATGGGATGACCAAAGTATTGGAGCGCAGTTGTGTGTAACGTTTGCCCCATTTGCCTTACCTGGTTTATACTTCTGAGGTGTGCGCATTTTATCATCTTGACAGTTTATTGTTTATCCATCTAACTGTGTACAAGACGCTGATTCAAACTCCGAGTTGCAGTTTTAATTTCACTGCTCAGGCAAAACGAAATCTATTATAAATATCTATTTTGGGGATGATGGAGTTGTTCTTTTGAGCTTTTCTTTTCTGGGGCTGTCATGGCAAGTTATCTTGATTAACCGTTTGGAAAGCAATACACATTTGTTTTGGGGGAAAAAAAATGCCATTGCAAGATCATGTGTCATAAATCAGCACAGAGTGATAGGAAGTTAGTCAGGATTTAGGGATGTTTCTTTTTAACCTGACAAAAGCCACACATATTACACTGTATATCAATCTGGAGTGGAACCTGTTCTGTGTTCTGGGAGAGGAGGGAGTCTCAGTGGAGTTTAGACAATCACAAGAAAATGCTACAATATTAAAACAGCACAATAAAAGTGTAGCATCATAACTACTTCACACTAGAAGTTGAAAATACTCACTCAAATCATTCATCATAATTACATTTTTTTTAACTTCCTCTGTCAAAGATGAAAAGTTGTTAAACAGCCTGTATTATGCTGTTTTCTCATCAAAAACATACCCTGAGTTGTGTTTTGATTCACTCTACACGTTTAACACACAGATTCTGCATATTTATATTCTGCTCCACTGTGTTTTTAAACTCCATACACCTTCACTAGAATCATTTGGATTATTTCAGTCCTGGAATTGCCGATCACTACTTAACTAGAGGTCAAATGTAGCTGTTAACTTGAAATCTACCACTACATGACATCACAAGGTGGAGTTGAGCATTTTGAGCTTTGGAGATATAGACAGACTAATAATAAAGAGCTACTCAAACATGTGTGTACCATAAACCAAAACACAAGTCCAGGTATGTTTTTGAGGAGGTAACAACATTATTGCATGCCTTAAAGCTCACTTTGAGTCAATTTAACATATTATAGCACATTTAATGAACAAAAAAATAGATTAAAAGGTATCATAATTGTTCTTCAGAAAAAAACACGTCATTTACATATTTAATTGAATCATAAATCATACTACAAATCAACTTCCTGTCCAGTAAGCTCTGGTAAATTCCATCTTATATCCCTGACTTAATGAAAACAATGAGGGCTTAACCAGGTGGAGCGAACACAGCAGTTATCCTCCATTAGAGCATGTTCTGTGCAGATTACTCATATTCTCTTTAATTATGGGATGGTCTCACTGAGGTAAGCTTCTTATCTGGATCAACATCGCTTTATTTCCAAATGAACGGCTCGTATCTAAACAGGGCACATGCATGTCCACAGTGCAGCCCGTTATCAGCGCTCCAGCCTTATCTCTGCATATTACACCTGTGTACTCTCATATCAGGATTATTACTGACAATAGCGCGCTGATTGGCTTTGCGCTGTATTGTCGTACATCAATAGAAATGTAAAAGGCTTATAGAGCTAAAGTCCACAGGTGTAATGAAAAGGGATATATGGATTGAGAGGGGAGGTTTGTACAGAGTGGAGCTGGTCAATAAACAGGTCCAGTGCATGATGGGAAAATGGAAACTGATTATTGAGGATTCAGTGTTTCCCATAGTTTTGGTGAAGATTATGGTGGTGCAAATCATTTTTATTCGGATCATTTCATCTCAATTCATTTAGGAGTGTAAATGTCACTTTCTGCTTATGTTTAACCACCATTTTTTATCAGTGTAGTTTAAAAGTTTACAATACAATCAGCACATTTTGTTATGCCAGTGTAGTCCAGATTTGTTTTAGTCTATCCGGGGGCAGCACAGTCTTCTGTATTAATGGGAAACACTGAGGATTGCTGTGATAGTGACGCTATACATATAAAACTTTGATACTAAAAGGCTTGTTATGCTATACCAATTTCAATACTGCATCATAATAAATAAGGAATAGTTTAAAGGTCCTCTATTAGACAAAACTGACTCTTGTGAGCTTTAAGCCATGTTATAATGCTGTTACCTCCACAAAAACATTGATTTCATTCACACATGTTTGAGTAATCCTTTATTATTAATCTCTCTACATCTCCCAAATTTAAAGTGCTCTGTTCTACCTTGTGATGTCATGAAGTGATAGTTTTCGAGTTTACAGCTGCTTTTAACCTTTAGTGCAGTCGAGATCATCCACATGATTCTAGTGAAGGTGTGGAGTTTAAAAACACAATGGAGCACTTCCTGTATTACCACATGACATCACAAGTTGGAAGAGAGTGTCTTCTGTTTGAGAGAAGAACTCAGCCTAAATGTGCAGGGTTTGTGAGTGAATGAAACAAAACACAACTCCAGATTGTTTGTGATGAGGAGGACACAACATTATAACACAGATCAATAAATAGCGTAATACGTGCCCTTTAAAGAGGCGTTAGTGTACTTCTATGGGGTATTAATTACTAACAGATAACATATTTAGATCACTATGTTATCTTTGATGCTCTGAGTCTCCCAGCTTTTTGCTCCCTGTGCTAAGTCACTCCCCGGGAAGTGCCGTCATAACACAATCAGCGTGTGTTGCGCTAATTAAACTACTGCACAATGCATCAGGTTTTGTTGTGTTGTTGTTGTGTACAGTCTTGTATCATGTTTTTGTATATTTATGGAGAATTGTCATGTGGGAGTATGGATGGTGTAGGCTTGTGAGCGGAGCATTGTGCAAAATCTTACAGCTTAACGTAAAGAGGGTTTGAATATGGCCCGGGAGAGATGGATGCATGGATGACATTTAACACCACTTCAGGTAAAATGCTTCACAAAGTCGATTTTACATAATACCCCCTCTTTCACCATGTAGTTTCATAATAGTTTTACAGTCTTCATCTATAGCAGAACTATTTCAATACCAATTTTTTCACTTGCCTTCACTCACCATAGAAGAGCACAGCTTTAGATTAAAAGGAACCGTATAGATATTTATTTTTGTTGCTATATTGTATGTTCTAATTTTTTAATTCCATTTTTTGTTAAAACATATAAGAATGGTGTTCAATATTACATTCAAAATTAGATAAATAAATTAAAATAGTCCAATTTCTTCCTCCAACGTCTGAACTCTGCCCCAAACTGCATTTACTGACTATAGAACATTAACGGTCAAACTAGTGTCTGCGTACACTGGTGTATGAATGTGTGTGTCAGTGTGTGAATGGGTGAGTGGTTCCTTGTTGCAAAGCGCTTTGAGTGCCTTGAAGGTGGAAAAGCGATATATAAAAATGTGACCATTTACCACAAATACATACAAATGTGAGTCCTCAAATAAAGCTTGAGAGGACCTACAGTATATCAAACAGACAGGCGCGCCAACCACTCTGCCATTACGCATCATACCAAAGTGGAATTATTAAAAAAAACTATACCCAGTTAAAAACATGTCTTTTTCAGCCCCATTTGTCTGGTTTTGATGTTTAGTTAAAAAAAGTTAAAGTGCACATGCTCGGTGTTTGACAGGTACTCATTAAAGCTGTGATCAGACAGCAGCACTCACAGATATAATAACAAAGTGTATCTCTCACAGCGGCCACACACTCACTGTAATCACTGTCACGTTCACACACATGTGGCTCTGCACTTGATGCTTTGGGATAAAACACTGGAAAGACAAAACTGCAGCCTATCGTGATGCTACAGCCTGGCAGAATTTCCTCAAAAGCAGTCTTTCATAATGAGACGTAATATAGTCAGAGGGAAGTAGATACTATATTATACACGCTAGCCAGATCACTGTGTCGCAAAGCTAACCGTCAATTTTATTAAAACCGTAAAAGATAAAATAAACAACTTATTAAATTCACATTAATTGAAATAAAGCCTACTCAGTTAGTTTTAAATGTAGAATACTTCAGTTTGAGGCATTGATTTAATATTTATTATGCCTCAACATTAGCATTAGCATTGAGACAGAAACATCTTTTTTTTCTAAACACAGAAGTGTCCTCCACTCAAGTATTTATTTTATTTTACTTTTTAACATGTTGGCAGTGATATCGATCCACAGCTCCCTGTTCACTGTCTTATCTTTAAATATTTATTAATTTAAAACCTCATAGAGATAAAATTGGACAGGAAGTAGTGACACTAACTTGTGTAATTTCTGGATTAATTTCCATAATATTGTTTGAATATTGTCAGAAATCTGCTTGTGCAACTGTTGAGCTGCTATCAATGTCAGATGTAAAAATTTGGAACTGTTAAAAGTCATATATGTTGTTACCTCCTCAAATACATACTCAGAGTTGTGTTTTGTTTCATTCACAGATGTTTGAGTAATCCTTTATCATTAGTCTCCAAAGCTCAAAATGCTCTGTTCCACCTTGTGATGTCATTTTTCAAATTAACAGCTACCTTTTATCTTTCTTCTCTTAAACAGAAAACACTTGTCAGGTGACAAGTGTTTTCTGTTTAAAAGAAGAAAGATGAGAACATAAAACATGATGAGAAAGCAATATTATAATACACCCCTGATAACATGACGACGTCATGCCAACGTTGGGCCAACGTATGTGTATACGTTGGGCCAACGTTGGCAGTTGACGTTGGGCCGACGTCATTTTGCTCATTGGCAAGTGGTTGGGCCAACGTCATCAAAAGACGGTTGGCTAGACGTTGGTCCAACGTCTTGCCAACATTCAATAGGTCAGTTTCAGACGTTGGCCCTACGTCGGGCCAACGTATGTGTGGACGTTGGGCCAACGTTGGTAGTTGACGTTGGCCCAACGTTGGCAGTTGACGTTGGGCCAACGTAATTTTGCTCATTGGCAAGTGGTTGGGCCAACGTCATCAAAAGACGGTTGGCTAGACGTTGGCAGTTGACGTTGGGCCAACGTTAGCAGTTGACGTTGGGCCGACGTCATTTTGCTCATTGGCAAGTGGTTGGGCCAACGTCATCAAAAGACGGTTGGCTAGACGTTGGCAGTTGACGTTGGGCCAACGTTAGCAGTTGACGTTGGGCCGACGTCATTTTGCTCATTGGCAAGTGGTTGGGCCAACGTCATCAAAAGACGGTTGGATAGACGTTGGCCCAACGTCTACCCAACTATTAATTAGGCTTTTTATATACTGTATATATTGTACTACTAAATTGCATACTTTATGGAAAGTAATCACAGGTGAACAGTGCATGTAGGTTTTGTTGCAGTATTGCAACATTTATTGATAATACTTGAATTCATGTACACACATATTATCAAAATATAATGTTCAAGGGTGGTTCTTAATTACAATGTACAAAAAATGTTACCAAAATATATTGCTGAAGGCTGATTTGCAACAGAAAAAGTTAACTACATTTCAAATGCATTAAAATGCACTACAAGTTTCTGTGTACCTATATAAGTAGATGGAAATAAATGTAATGAGATCAACTTCTGAATGTAAAAATAAAATACTACCAACATGTCAAAACATACCTGAACAATCATGAGAAATCATAGCACCAAAACATAGCATATTTGCATACTTTTATCAACTAAACACACCCTAACTATGCATACACCGTGCGTGTGCCAGCACTGGATGGAATTACTAAGAAAATAACAACCAAAATTACGAACCCAAATCTTAGACAATATATCTAAAGTGAATTTCAAATACAAGCCGATAAACCACGTGGGACAAAATCCAGTTGGAAAATGGATAATTAGTCAATATTCAGTGAGTAATCTAGCACTTTTCACGGGTGACGGCACATACTTGAAAACCGATGGGATGTAGTCAGGTGAAAGCGGGTTGTCACTCTTTTTACCTAGGACACAAAATAAGTAACGTTAAGTAAAGAAACCACTAAGATTACACTGAGAAAAAATATTCACTATTCAATGATACAGGCAGTTTAAAATGTTGTGATGTCACATGAATGCAACCCATTAGCTAATACGTTTTTAGGTCTGGACATTAACCACCGCAGTGAGGTTTATATCGCCAACTAGACTGGGTTGGTAGATTAGGTTGAGGACGTTTCGGCTCGTCCGACTGAAATACAATCCACCCAGTTTAGTCGGTGATATTTATTGTCCAAAACAATAACTATCAGCACCATTTAAGATAATATTAAATGTATAATGTTTACGTGAAATTACCTGATATGAAATGGTCACTGCACAAGCGAAATCCATTAGGTGACAGGTTCCAACGCTCGGTTTTCTTCAGCGCGCTTCTTGCCCATTTTATCGCAGAAATCCATTTTCCCCTCCGAGCTGGATCTTTGGGAATGCGATAAAAGGCTTTATCTTTAACTTGTCCTCGGTGGTTTGTACATCCAGGGGCACAGCATGAGTCTACCATCGTTGTAAGCTGGAAGTTTTGTAGGCTAGTTAGTTAGTTTGTTTACAATAATTCCTGCCAAGATGGCGCCCGGTGGTGCATGCTGGGATAGCGTGACGTCATCTCCCGGAGCTCTATTGAAACGAATTGTCATTACAAACGTCGGCTCGACGGTCGCGCCAACGTCGTTAACCTGTGTCAGATATGACGGAATACCGAAAAATCGCGAACTTCAAACAACGTCGGTTCGACGTTGCGTAATGTTCGTTGGCTGCACGACGTCGTGTAGACGTCGGCTCGACGTCTAAGATTATACGTCGGCAACGCCGACGTCGGCAGGACGGATCAATGTTTTCAGGGACATTAGAAAATAGTGTAATATGGGCCCTTTAAAATTAAAAAACATAATATAATATAAACCAGAACTATACAGGAATAAATCATGTTGATAGCAGATTTAAACCTGGACCGAATCTGTACTAAAACTGGACAGAATCTTAGGGCGCTTTCACACCTATGGTTCGATTGCTTTGGTCCGCACTAGTCAGAAAAATGTTCCAATGTAGCAAACAGACGTGGGTACGGTTTGCTTTCACATATGCATAGTTCTAAACGAACCAAAATAGACCGCGAAGACCATCGTCACCGGAACCGGACTAAAAAACACGCCACTTTCGATCACCGTGGAGGAACAGCTTTGCCTTGCGCTCCTGGCGCTGATCATCATACATTATTTTGTACATGTAGGTAATTTTCTGCACGTACTTAATTTCAAACATGTTTCGCGGCTGCGACTCCAAAGACAACTTATAAGTTATTCGACTCGCCGACGGCGCATTGCACGCCTCTTCAGGGAGAAGAGACGTGCCCTCCTCCTGAATTATCATTTGGTCGCTAGCCGGCGATCTTCTTGCAGATCCATCAGGTATTCCATTGGTCTATCAACACAGTCTAGCCACACATTTTCATCACATTTTGAATACAGAGAGGCATAGGCTTGTTATGAAATCGTCATACAAACGGCAAGTCTTGTCAACGCGTGCCAACATCATATACACATTCAAACGCGATATTGAGGGTAGTTTTGGGTCGTCATTTATTACCAGGTTAGCTTGCTAAACTGAGCTAATAAGCTCACCAGTCACGACCGAGTAAACAGAAACAGGAAGTGATCTGATACCCATAATGCATTCGGTTCCGTCCAATTTGGTTTGGTTGCTTTCACACCAGATGAACCGTACCAAAGTAGGGCAGATAAAGCGATCCGAGACCACCCCTTTTTATCGGTCTCGGACCGGTTGATTTGGTGCGCACCAAAGTACCGAGATTGCATTCACACTAACGAAAACGAACCGAACTAAGAACTTTTGGTTCGAATGGGCCATTTGGTGCGCACCAAATGCTGTCAGTGTGAAAGCACCCTTAAGAGAACCAAACCAGGACTAAACCTTGAACCAGCTAGCCTCCACAAGTAAGAATAAAAACTCCTTCAGGTGTTGCCAAGTCTGCGGATTAAAAAGAATCAATTAGTTGAGAAAAACGCAGCCCAACCAATGAGGAGGGACCTACCGTCACAACGCCACACATCTTCAGGGTTCCAAAGTTATTACTGACTTAAACTTGGAAAGGGTACAAATTACATGCAACACAAGTCTCTGGTGCCATGCAAATGAGCCGCAAGTGCACCATCAGCGCATCCAAGAGCTCCGGGCCACCACCACCGCCCTTACACGCATTTGAACGTTTCTCTCTTCTTTTTTTTTTGGTGGTGCCGACGGGAAGGAGAGAAGCCGGCTCTCTTGACTTAAGCGACAAGGTCAAACGCTCTCCGGGAGAAGGCGGGGCTAAAGGGCTCGACTTAGAAATACAAATGTGGAATCTCCAATGTGCTTTCAAATGTCACTCAGGTGCCCACTGCAGCAAAAGCAATGTAAAGGTAAAATTAACATGTTTAGCATCGTGTGGGGTTTAGCTGGATTAGTGTCACTACGGGCACTTCTGATGTTGTAATTAGCAGCAATTCTTTTTTGAGCAAAATACTACTGCGATCTCTGGTTAGTTGCAACAGAAAAGCGGATTTTACTCGTATATCCAGGTTCCACAACCTCACCAAATTCTTCTGATCATTTCTTTTGCCCAGGACACCAGTTGAAGAATGATTTCAATATTTGGAGACAATAGAGAATAGGACCGAATGTCAAAATTGTGATTGGCAGAATCCATCATGTTTGTTGCAAAATGTCCATGGAGATGCATTAGCCAAAATGAAAGAAAGTAAACAAAAGCTGCTTTATCGTGGCAGTAAATCATCTCTTTGTAGTGCTACACATGCAGTATTGAGCACCCTAAAATCTCTATACGTTTTATGTGTAAATGTGATGAGGTGTGAGGAGTATCCCATTTTGATCTAACATTGGTGTAATAAGACAATGTACTTGAAAATGTTGACCCAAAATACCTCATAATATTGAACTTGTATTTTATACCAATGCGCCATTTGTGTTTTATTTTCAGTCTCTGCACTGGTTGATATCGGATATTGGAAGATACTCAAAGCCAAAGTGTCAAGATCAGAACAAAAATGCTGGATCCATGCTAATCACTACAATGGGAAGGGCATCTGATATAAAAACCCTGAAAGAAACCATAATAAACCCTCCAGTATTGTACTGCACAGCTAATTATAAGAATCCCTGGCATAGTACATGATAAACGTCTTGGCAAAGTCTTCTGTATCTTCTTCCACTACTTGAGCTTTCTATTATACATCGACTTCTTCCCTCCACAAAAGTCCTGCATTATTTTTAGCCTTTCAAACTTGAGTGCGGGAGCTGTGTGTGGCCCAGGCTCACACAGTCTGACACGCGACAGGCTCTGGGCCCATCCACTGTGTCACTGCTATTCCACATAAACCAATCAATCCGCCTTGATCTGGGACAGAGTCAGGGAGCCAGTCAAGCCCGTCCACAGAGCGCCATTATGCATTATGGACGCACCAATTAAAGATGCACAGAGACAAGAGGCTGGGAGAGGAACGGGAGAGGAAAAACAAACAGGCCTCTCACTGTAATTACTATATCGTCTGCTTGTTCAATACATACATACATACATATGTACATACATGCATACATACATGGGGCTTCAGTATTTATCATCTGTTTACCTTTGTACATGTGGGTGTGTTTCTTTGTTGTGTAGTACTTTAAGATTTGATCTGTAGAAAGCTGAAAAAGTAACAACTATGGCTATTATCAACTATCAACTATTGTAAATACAAAGTACTACTGGATACTACTGTAGATACTAACTACATAGTTGGGTCATCCTGCCAGGGTTTTTGTCTCAGTGCATGAAATACTTTCAATATCATCATTTTTTGTAATATTTTCTGTAGCAATATGTCACAAATGTGTATTATGAAAAGCCAATAAAGAGAGAAGGTAAGAAATATGTACATATCCCTGGAAAAGATGAATCATTAGCATAGTAACAATTCAAACAATTATATATTACATCTTTTGACATAAGCAAAGCACATGTATATGTGCTGTCTAGTGTTCCTCATCGCTGTGTGAGATTGGTTAAATCCACTTACAACATAAAAGTAAAACAAAAAACATCTTCATTCTGTTCAAATCCAGAAGGGTTTAGAATTGGACCAGAGTGTGAAAAACCTCTGTCCAAACTTGAGCTGGTCCAACCACAGCCGCTAATTTATATCACGTGTCTCTCCCCTCCAAAATTCCTGTAAAATTCAGAACAAAATATATAACTTCTTTTAGTATTTCTCAATCCTTTTTTTTTTCTCCTTTTTTACGCATATGCAACCGTGTTTGTTTTTGAACAGAGCATTCATCTCTCTGATTGGTTAATCCACCTGTCAATCACACCCTCTGAAATCAGGGAGACAGGATACTGCTCCAGATCTGGCTGGTCAGATTACTATAATGTGGTATTACCTCCAATAAAAAGTAATGTCTTACTAGAATTTCCTTTCTACATTAAAGTATGAGTAGAATACATGATGACAATATTGGGCAGAGAAAGAAAATGTATTTAATTGACAGTCCAAAAGCTCTGTTCTGTATTTCTATAATGCATGTAGTCATACATCTTAAAACCAGTATAAAACACAGCCGTGCCAGAACGAACCAGAACAAAAGACAATTGTGTAAGACGAAGCCCGTGTCCCTGTACCTACAAGTATGAACCGCACATGGAGAGATCAAACAGCAGCGGATAGAAGCAAATCAACGCAGATGAATTTGAGAGAAAAGAGTGCATTTCTTGTACAAAGATGTATGCACACTCGGATGACTGCGCTGGAAGGGAGTTTGGTAGTGATGGTGTAGAATATATATATATAAGCACAGCTGTCGCCCATGGGTGAAGGCAAACGATTATGGCTTAACTCTGTAACATCTGGTGCTCCCGAGGACACTGTCTGAACATACAGAGGAGAGGGGAATTAACAATCACAATGAGATTCACAAGGTTCTATGTGGACGAATAGATAGAATGTGATGTGAACAAAATGAGGTTTTGTGAAATAGGCCTACATTTGCATACTAGTACGAGGTTCAGAAAATGGTTGTTTCATTATTGGGGCCATATTAAAGGTCCTATATTATGTACATTTGACTCTTGTGAGCTTTAAACTGTGCTTGAATGTTGTGACCTCCTCAAAAACAAACCCGCAGTTGTGCTTTGTTTCATTCACACATGTTTGAGCAACCTTTTATTATTAGTCTGTCTGCATCTCCAAAGCTCAAAATGCTCTGTTCCACCTTATGATTCAAGTTAACAGCTACTTTTTACCTTTAGTTCAGTAGAGATAGAAATTATCCAAATGATTCTAGTGAAAGTTTATGGAGTTTAAAAACACAGTGGAGCACTTCCTGTATTACCGCATGACATCACAGGGTGAACAGAGCGTTTTCTGTTTGAGAGAAGAATTAAGTCTAAGACCTAAAAAGCCTAAATATGCAGATTACGCTGTAATCTTCAGGAAATTATATGAAGTTGTGTATACCAGTAACCATTCTTTCGCTAAAAATGTGGAATTACAATCTGACTTGTATTTTTGTGTTTTTTTAATTTTCCGGGTGCACTTTTGGCTCCTAATTCAATAGAGAATGTGAGAGTGTAAATCCTCTCCATATCACTAGTGTCTGAGCCCTGTAGACCTGAGACTCCACGCCTTCAGGCACTGCTCCGCTCAACTCCCCAGAGACACAGAGGAGCACCTCCAACAAGACATGGACCACTGTCACACACAGACAGAGAGAAAGAAAGAGAGTGGGAGAGAGAGAGAGAGGAGAGTGATGGAGAGAGGAGAGAGACAGAGAGATGGAGAGAGTAGGGAGAGGAGAAGAAGGAGAAAGTCTGAGAGAAGGAGACAGAAGAAAGCATGTGTCTACAGCCTCAAAGGTCAACAATATTAACTTGAGCTACTGTGCTAATGTGTATGCACAGGTCTTGGATAAGCACTCCAGTACAATGCTACTGTGATTTCAAGTATCCTATTGTATTTCAACTCTCAATTAGAAGTGGAATCACTGACGAATTTACCAACAAGCATCAACTGTTATTCCACCGCTATTTAACTCATGAGAGACCATCAGTTTGGTGCTTCTATGAGTTCGCCCACAGAGAAGCTTGCTTTTGGACTACTGGAAACTATTCTAGATTGGAGACTTATAAAAAAGCAACAAGAAGCAGGCTTTCACAAAATGAATGGATCTTCTAGTCTAGGAAAAGTGACATATTTACCTATAACAGACCAGTTTGACACAAAAGATCATTATTGCTCTACTGGCCTCTTGTGGCTAGAGTCGTGGCCGTATCTCACAATGAAAAAACTGTCTTCTAGGCCTGGGAATCACAGGGTCGCTCACGATTCGATACAATACTCCATACATGGCTTATGATATGATATTATCATACAGTATATACATATATAGATGTGATATAATGCTGTCAAAACAAATCAAAACAAACAAAAAACGAAAAAATGCTAAAAGAGACAAAAAATACCCATATCTCAATATTTCTATATTTTTGCACACCCCTACTGTATTCACTGTGTGAAACTGAATTTCTTCCTAGGCCAACTTCTAGCAAATTTCATCTGACCATTGCTTTTGGAGACACTCTAACAAACAAACCTGGATGATTACTTGAGTTTTGAGGAGCAGTGGTGAGGCGTGTTCTCATTAAGAGCTGTTTTTCACTAGTGGACAAGAGAAGGAGGATAATAAAGATAGAGCAGAGGAGGCCTGAAGTGGAGAGATGATTGAAGTTGGATTGAAAGCTCCAGTGGAAGACTTCAAAGACACACAGAAACACAGAGCTAATGGGAGCACTGATGTGTGTGGGGCTCTAGACTGGACTGTGGAGGGGTACAGGATTCACTACAATATGGACATGTCATGGATAAAGTGTAATAATACAGACTTATAATGTTCTAATATACACTTATAAACACATGGACAAGTTGTGGGTACTCAAACTATTACCACATTTTACAATAAATACATGTAAAATAAATGTAAAATGTTTGAATTTTAGCAAGCAGGGGCATGCTACTTGGATGTTTAAAGATTATGTAAAACTTTTCTTTTGGTGGTTTTCAGCAGTGATGGAAGGTAACGAAGTACAAGTACTGAAGTAGAATTTTTAGGTATCTGTATTTTACTTAAGCACATTTTACACTGGATACTTTTTACTTTTACGTCACTACATTTGGAAAAAGGTATCTGTACTTTCTACTCCACTACATTTTTTAATTGGACTGAAAAGTTAAAAGCATGTTTGGGGTTATGTTTGTGGGAACGTCCTGACAAATTTTTGTAATTCAACCTTCAGCTTTGAGGAAACAAAAATAAATACACAAATTTCATGACAAAAATTAAGAAGATTAGTTGCTACAGATTTTGACCTTTGTGGTTTTCTGGTGCAGGGACCAATTTTAAATGTAAAAGAGTTTTCTTGAGTAAATTATTTGAAAGCTTTTGTGGCAGATTTCGTTCCAATGTGACCCTATATTGCCTGCCACAGTATTTCTCAACTAACATAAGTTATTATTATGTTTTTTATGTTATGGCATTTGCATCCTGAAACCAGTTTTCAAACATTGAAATAAGCTGATCTCAAGTTAGTTCAAGTGGTCTGTTGCAAGCTGTATCAATCATTTTTTTGGGACTTTAATATCTTCTTTATTACCTTATTACTTCATTTTAACAAAGCGTTATCTGCGAGTTTACAGTTTACAGCCCTTTGCAAAGCCTGCAGAATGAAATATTTCTATCACTACAAAACACAGTGTAAAGTTGATTGTTCACGCACCAAAAATATAAATCAAAACTTGATTTGCTCCATTTTTAGTTCAAAGCAGAGACAGCAGGACGCGCTTTGCATCAAAACTCCACTAATGACCCAATCATTGTACAAAAGTCTACCACAGCCTCCTCTTTGCTCCTTTCTGACACTACACAGTTGCATAAAGAAATATTTAAAAAGTCGGAGTTAAAATGTTGACACGCCAAAAACAAAGAAAGTCATGCACTATGATATCCCAGCATGCAATGAGGCTGTTTCTGCGGGGCTCCTTTTAGAAGTCAGCAGACAGTTAACTAAATATATCTGCTTTTTTTCTACCACCTGAAAACCTAGATCAACTCCTCAAAGTATTTGTCAGAGGCTTTTTGACACACACTTAAGCTCAGATTCTGATTTGCTAAATGAGTTATGAATATTTTAAGACAAAATTGGAAAAGGTTACTACAGTGTTAAAAGTACTCCCAGATGCCACTGTTAAAAGTGTGCCCAATTTGTACTTAATAGTTACACAAATACTTTTTTATCCATATCCAACTGACTCCTTCTAAAGCGACTTGACACGCTGGAGTAAATAACAAGACTTGGAAGTGACACTGGACTATTGACTGCACATTGGAAAAAAAACATCTGAAAATATCCTTAGTCTGTTTTTTAGTCTTCTCGAGCCATGTTGAAGAACCAGCCAATTATGAAGTCCATGCGGAATCAAGGGTTTGGAATGGCACATACTTTCAAATATCTCGGGACCATTTTTTGTCCAAAATGTCCAAAACTAATGATGCTAATTATACTAAAACTGGATTTTTAATTCATTAAAAGTCCTATATTACATAAAATTTACTCTTGTGACCTTTAAGCCATGTTAGAATCTTGTTACCTCATCAAAAACATACCTGGAGTTGTGTTTTGTTTCATTCACACATTTGAGTAATCCTTCATTATTAGTCTGTCTACATCTCTAGAGCTCAAAATGCTCTGTTCCACCTTGTGATGTCATGATGCTGTAGTTTTCATGTTAACAGCTACTTTTCACCTTTAGTTGAGTAGAGATTGGCAATTCCAGATCTGAAATTATCCAAATAATTCCAGGGAAGGTGTATGGAGTTTAAAAACACAGTGGAGCACATCAGAAGGTGGACTAAATATGCAGGGTTTGTGTGTTAAACATGTGTGAATGAAACAAAACACAACTCCAGGTTATAACATAAATCAGAGATTAGCGTAATATGGGCCCTTTAATTCCATTTGAAAAAACAGTGGAACAAAAATCTGAAGCAGATCTCCAGATCTTGAGCTACGCTTGGTCAGGACAAACTAGCTTGGAATGTGTGACTGTCTATATAAATGGAAAAAAAAAAAAAAAAAAAACTCACCCCTCACTCTGTAACTGCTGCAGTGACCCTCATCATTTTGGTCTTAAAATGTTTGTATTACATCTCTACATCCTGGGGTTTTATTTCACTATTTTCCTATGCCTAATATGAAACTCTGCACCGAATTCCTCTGCCTTTTACAGTGGCCTCCTACATCCCATCCTGCTGTTGAACACTACAACTTTCACCACCACCAGTACTGCAATCAGATCAACTTCAAGTGCAGTAATCTTTGTCACTGGGGCTAAGCAGACGAGGCAAATTAAACGCAAAAGAGAGGGAAGACAGAAAAAGGGAATTTGGAGCACAATTGATGAGGTGTGAAGAGAGACTGGGGCTGTGGTGCTTTGATGTTTTTTCGGAGCACACCCCTGACAGCTGTGTTGCTTTGGGACGTAGAATTCTCCTATTATTTAAGCAGTGAATGTGCCCAGGCCAAACACAGGGTGAAACATGGTGTGGAGGAGAATACAGTGTGCAGGTTAACGCATGGGGCAGACAGGAACTGGTTTAAT
The DNA here is from genome assembly GCA_029959045.1 of Taenioides sp. WSHXM2023. Taxonomy (NCBI): domain Eukaryota; kingdom Metazoa; phylum Chordata; class Actinopteri; order Gobiiformes; family Gobiidae; genus Taenioides; species Taenioides sp. WSHXM2023. Next base: position 10,614,165 of record CM057098.1, on the reverse strand, counting down.
GCTATTGTGAGTGTGTAAAGGGAGCCTATTTTGTATGTAGGGCAGCTTTTGTGTTACTATAATGTGTTTTTAGATGATTTTTTCCATTATATTATGTGTTGTCTGTTTGATTTTAAAAGGCCAATATTTCGCTATTTTCTGATCTATGTTAGAATGTTGTTTCCTCCCCTAGAAGTTGTGTTTTGTTTCATTCACACATGTTTAACACACAAATACTGCATATTTAGGCTCTCAAACAGAAAACACTCTGTTCCACCTTGTGATGTCATGTTGTAATACAGGAAGTGTTCCACTTTCCAACTACATACACCTTCACTAGAATCATTTTGATCATTTTGGCCCAGGAATTGCCAATTCTAATTAGCTATTAACTTGAAAACTATCACTATCACAAAGTGGAACACGGCATTTTCAGCTTTGGAGCTGTAGACAGACTATAAAGAATTATAAATAGATTATTCAAACATGTGTGAATGAAACTCCAGGTATGTTTTTGAGGAGGTAACAGCATTCTAACATGGCTTAAACTCACAAGAACCATTTTGTACAATACAGGACCTTTAAACTAGACGTAAACTAGATGTAAATGATATTATGGGATGAAGATTTATTAATTAAAATTTTAATTAATAGTTAATAGTTTAATAGTATTTAAACCAAAAGTTTTGAACTCTCCAAATTAGTTATAAACGTTGTCAGAACTATGATGAAAATCTGCTTGTGTCCATGGAGATGTTATAGCTGTGCCTGGAATATTCATTGATATGGCATTAAATTTATTCAATGACAGTGTTTTTCGTGGTTAAAAAAATACCTTGAAGATGTCCTTACTGAGTGGGGGCATCTCTCCCCAGACCTGACCTATATATTGGCCTGGTAGCATCACGTGATTGTCATGCCATAGAGATACGACAAGAGACAAGCAGGTGGCAGACCAGTAAAGCTACACAGTTCACCTCTTTCAATCTATAGTTTTTTATTGATGAAAGTGATAAGCCAGGACTTTAAACTGCAGTGGTTTTATGGATTTTCTCAAAAGTGTTTCTTGTCTCATTAACATCAATTCACCAACCATGAAACCACAATGAAGTTACCAAACACCATAAAGCTAACACAAGCTGCTTTTTCTAAAACAGAGAAACCACAGCAGAAGACCTCAAACTCAAAGCACTATTGCACAATTGGGAACAGTGTGAAAACTATTTGTGTGTTTGCTCTAATTTGTGTAGCCTGTGCCATTTAGCTGGGCTGTGTGTGTGTGCAGATGACGGGAGCGTGCTTATGTAAGTCTGCTTCATATTTCATCCAGTGTGTTTGAGCCTGATGTCAGAGGCAGAATAGAACAGGCAGCTGTGACAGTGAGAGAACAGCAGAGAGCCATAGACACGCACACACACGCACACGCACACACGCACACACACACACGCAAACGCACACGCACACACACACACACACACACACACACGCACAGGAGAGACTATTAAATATACAGGGCCGAATGTACTTACACAAAACTTTTCAGAGTTTGCTTAAAGGTGTATTTTGTAACTTTTCTGGTTGTGGTGGTTCTTGTCCCCTTGGAGATAGATATTTTAATGCCATACTTTGGAAGTAACAAGGCAAAGCATTATTATCCTCTTGGAGATAAGCTGGCGATGGTCAATACAGAAAAGTTCCATAGTGCGTCTTTAAATTAGCAGAGAGAGATTTCAGAGTTTAGGGACTTTTAACGTACTGAAAGAAATGCTGCTTAAAGTTGTGTTATAGCAAGCAATAATAATAATAATAATAATATACACCACTGTATTCGAACCTGGAATCCTGCATAGTTTTGTGGTTGCTAGATATGCACCGATACCGATACTGGTATCAAATATCAGTGTTGATACTGAAAAATGATTGGTTCCATGATACTGGTTGAACAGATATCCTGGTTGGGTCTTTAATTGGATGTAATAAGACTATTCACAGGCTGATTTTGGCCTGGAACATCTCATTATGTTTGTACTTTTATTCATACAAAGCTGTTCAGTAGTGATTTGAATGATAAATAACAGTTACATAACACAATTGGATCTCTTGTGCAATAAATTAACTGTGTTTTTCTGTCCCTACACTAGTATCGTATCGGGTATTGGCAGATGCTTAAGGTCAAAGTATCAATATCTATCTAAAGTATTCGAACTGAAAAAGCTGGATTGGTGCATCCCAGTTGCATGTTTTTCATTCACAATATTGTCATCAGGAATTTTATCCAAGCTAATAATAATACAAAACCCTATCCGGTGGTACAAATGATACAACATAGCTCAGGTACAGTTTTCTAATGTCTCCAAACAACTGCATGGGTACAAAGTCATCCTGGATAAATTCTGACATCTTTAGCAAACCACGCCGGCTCATAATAACCCCTCACATTACACAATATTCTATGTAAAATGAAATCCTTGTGACACTATCCCTAATCCCTGTAAAGCCCGTATACAGGTACAGCGCCCTCAGTAGATCTGTGAAGAGTATCCGTCATGGTCTGCTCATATTTGCCCGGATCAACACCCCAGGAGCACAATCGCGGTAATCCTATGTGTATACACCCAACCCTTTGAATAACATTTCTGAAGCAATAAAAGAGAATGGACTTACGCAGTTTATTCCCTGTTAGCGTCCCAGTCCTAAACAAAACCAGCACTTACCCAATACTGTAATATTGGCTGTTTAATGCCTTTGTGTGGGGTGCTTTCTCATCATCTCTGAGCCTGCAGCGCCTGGAGGTTCACACTAAACGGTTTTCCCATACGCTTCAGACAAGAGCCAACGCACACAAACACACACACACACACAATCTCATTTTGGTTATTGTCCCAGACCCCAGCTCGCTCCCAAGGCCACAAGAGCCACGCGTTTATGCAAAACAGCCCCTCCGCACTAATCAGGAGATACGCCAGATGCCCGTTCACGCTCCCCTTATCAATGCACTTTTTGTTGATGTTGATGTTTTTTTGGAATTGCCTGATACATATGGAAATATTGCATAAAGTCCCCAGGAGCACATTTCTGTGAGAGATAGCGGCCTTACTGTACTGCTCTTTGAGATTGAAAATTATGATGCCAGGCAGGATTGCAGGAGCCGGAGCAGAAACGGGCAGGGTTCCCTCTCCCCAGATGCTTCCTATTGGTTTTTTGCAGAATTTCAGGCCAGCCGAAGGGACATTTAGTGCTTGTTTGTCGATGTTTTCCATGTAAAACCAATGCCTTTGAGTATAGTGGTTCTACTATAAACTCTACCAAGTGGCACTACCTCACGCCCTGTACACGTATACATTCACACGCATTAAAACCACACTGGAAGATGACATTTTTGCTGTTTGTTTCACAATCCTGGTTATAACAAAAAGCAAAGTACTAAATGTGCTGCGCTGTTGTGACTAAAAATAAACATGGCAAGTATCAACCAGTCTAAGAGCAGCAGTTTTGTCTTGCTTGAAAAAATACAAGTTTGACTACACTATTTTCTATTTTATCTATATTATAATGTTGTTTCCTCATCACAAACATACCTGGAGTTGGTTTGTTTCACTCAGACGTTTAACACATAAACCCTGCATATTTAGGCTGACTTCTTCTCTCAAGCATTCTGTTCCACTTTGTGATGTCACGTGGTAATACAGGAAGTGCTTCACTGTATTTTTAAACTCCATACACCTTCAAAGAATCATTTGGATCATTTCAGCTCTGGAATTGTGAATCTCTTCTGAACAAAAGGTAAAAGGTAACTGTTAAGTCAAAAACTACCACTTCATGACATCACAAGGTGGAACAGAACATTTTGAGCTTTGGAGATGTAGACAGACTAATAATAAAAGACAATTCAAACATGTGTAAATGAAGCAAACACAACTCTGGGTATGTTTTTGATGAGGTAACAACATTCTAACATGGATTAAAGCTGACAAGAGTCAATTTTGCGTACTTTTAATGCACACAGACGTTCTTCTGCCACTGATAAGGAGCTGCCAAGTATTGCACCATCACTCGTTTGGAATTAACACTTCTTATCTGCGGAAAAACATCTCTGATCTGACTCCATTTTAATCATCACCATCACCGTCATCATCATCAACAGCAGCCCCAGCCTGCCAGAGCCCCTCCAGCCTGCCGCTCCTGTGTCAGCTGTGGGAGGAGGTGAGAGGCGCTGGTAATGAAGGCCTATCCTGTCTGGAGTGATGGGACCAGGGCACAGGGGCGCCGGCTTCGCTCATTTGATGCAGTATGATTTACAGTATGATTTACAGTATGTAAACAGTATGTAAACAGGAGCTATGAGTGGGGTGATTCAGATCTATCACACAAGCCTTAGCTATATGTAGTCTGAATGATTTTATATATATACACACAATACCAAGCAATGATAATATCAGGAAAAAGGAACACGAGAAACTAGAGTACCATGAATACCAGGGGCTCAAGGAAGAGCTGGAGAAGGCCTGGAAGGTGAAGGCATCAGTGGTGCCCGTGGTAATCGGAGCACTCGGGGCTGTAACCCCCAAACTGGAGGAGTGGCTACAGCAGATACCAGGAAAAACATCAGACATCTCAGTCCAGAAAAGTGCAGTACTAGGAACAGCAAAGATACTGCGCAGAACTCTCAAGCTCCCAGGCCTCTGGTAGAGGGCCCGAGCTGGATGAGGGTGAGGGAGACCAACCACCGTGGAAGGCGAGGAACACTTTCAGCAAACTGAAAAAAACAAAAAACAAAACTACAGATATTAATCTAATATTCAGACACTGCTAATAAAAATACTAAGTAGAAGTTGCTGTTGTAGTAGTTGTCGTCATAGCAGTCATAGTTGTAGTAGTACTAGTAGTAAAAATATAAAAACAGTAGTATTAGTTAGTAAGTAGTAGTAGTAGTAGTAGTAGTAGTAGTAGTAGTAGTAGTAGTGGTGGTGATTGAATGTCCTTGGTTTATGAAAACACAATAAAGGTTAAAATCAAAGCAATCAAAAGTATCAGTGCCATGTATTAGCCTATTGCAGCCAACCAAAACATAGCAATCCTTCTGTAATTTTTCACATTCTCTGCACTGCCGTTGTTATTATTATTATTATTATTATTATTATTATTATTATTATTATTATTATTATTATTATTTTTTTTTTACTTTTTTTTTTTTTATTGTGAGATCTTTAAAATGCATCATGTTTTGCCCTGGATTCATCTTGCTCACTTGTGGGGGCTCTCCTCTCACATAAAGTGACACTGAATCTACAAATGGACTTTTCTCCCTCACATCTCCACCCTGGAACATCTCACCTCTCTCTCACCTCACAATCCCATGTGCGACACCAAATGCTGCCCTGACCATGAGCACCTGACCACAATCTGTCAGAAAGTAGAGCTCTATAAAAGGACGCCATATATCTTAAATTAATTTAATGCATTCATTTATTTCCAGCAAGTCAACAAATATGATAGTCAATACAAGAAAAAAAAAAAATCTCAACATTTGAGTAAGGACTATGGAACGTTTGACATGAGCATGCAGACAGATTTGTTTTTTCAGTGATACAATGGTCACCTATGATTTACATATACAATCACATTTATCTCACCTCAGTTTAACAGAGTTTAGTGCTTAGCGTATTTATTCTTCAGAATTCTTCTGATGCTTCTGTATATACTAGACTATTTTTATTTTTTATTATATATCTTAATCTTTTTTTGCATGCTCTTACTTTATTTTTAAATAGTGATACTTTATTATTATTATTATCTTGTTTTTTTAATAGTGATATCTCTACTTTATATTATTTTATTACTATTCAGTGTTCTATGTTGCACCTCATCACCAAAGCAAGTTCCTAGTCTGTGAATTGTGTTCACTGACAATGGCAATAAAAGCTTTTCTGATTCTGATTCTGAAATCTGCCAAGTTTTTCAGACCTCTGTGATATTTTGTTCATGCTTGTCCCTGATTGGCGAATCCACCTGTCAATCATGCCCATTTGAAAACAGGGAAATTCCCCGGTGTCCAGACTCACATCTTCGCACAATACTGAAGTGTGTATTCTGGGTCCCAGGCAGCAATAGCCTATAACATCAGCTTGTGCAGTCCGAGCGCACAATAAAACGCACATTGATGAATAATGATTGCCATTATATAGATTATCTATATGTCTATTTTCTTGATTTTTCAGACAAATGGCTTCACCAATGATTTGTCTTTTCTTCACACTGTTGATGTCACTTGTCTTTAAATGCTAATGGACTCATCAATACTTTGCTATTAGCTAATGCTATTGTATAAGACATGTTCAATAAAGATCAATATACTTACAGAACTCCCTCACTCCCCTTTAGACCCTTTTTTATATTCAAGTCATCCCATATGGATACTTTGCAGCTGAAGCTTAAGGGGTATGATGCTAACTGTAGGGACTGCTCTGTCTAAAGATCTGTTACTCAAGTTAGGCTTTAATCTGAGCTTTATTTTAACACAATCAGACCATAAAGAACTGACTTAGCTGGGACAGTTGAGCCGATTTGTGCTGTGCAAGTCTCTCAGATAAAATTACAGTCACAAATTAGCTAGCATGAGCCAACAGTTTAGTCAGTACCCTTTTTGGTGAAAATCAAACTCCTAAACAGGACCATGAATGCTTGTATTGACCAGAGGCTCCTGAAAGTGTGTTGCTTAAATCAATTTAGTATTTTCTCTTGAGTCTTCAGATTAAATCTTTTTTGTCTGTGTTTGCCAATATAGATGCATATATATAGAACCCCCCCAGCGTGCCGTCATCGCAAAGTATCAATACTTTTGGCATGGGGCTGGGTACATCCCGCACAATTACTTCTTACATAAAGTGGGAACATTGAGTCAAGCCCATCTTTAAAAAGTGACCAGATATAATAAAATAATATATTATGCAAGCTACCTACCTAGGAAGAAAAAAAACATGCACAGATTGTACAAGTGAAAGAAGACTAAGAGTTTTGGACTGCTCAAATCTGGGGATACTTGAGTTCATGTAAACTACTTGTTATGGACCACTATTTCAATGCCAGTTGCAAATAGATATAATCATACAATAAGTGCTTCTGTCTGAACTTTTTTGAATATATAGGATTTGAGAGACAATTTGAGCATACTGTAGAATGTGAAACTGCTCTTGTCGATAATGATGACAGATAGTTTGGGGTTATGCACAAGGCCAAACTCATCTCGTGGACTCGGAGAATTTCAAATGGACCACTATATCACAGTCTGAGTTTAAACTGCGTCAGAGGAGAAAGTATACGGAGAGGAGCAAAAGGGCAACGCAAAGTAAGTGCAGGTATTAGTAACTTGTGATTTTCAAATATGCACAGGTGGAAGGGAGCTAGCTACTTTTATTGTGATGGGAATTTTTTCTTAACATTTCTATCCAATCTTATTTATAGTGCCGCTATTATACAATAACTGTTTGACCTTGGGGGATAAACGACAGCCCCCATTAGCTGCTGGGCCACTGGCAAATACTATTATCACATTATAGTGTCTGAAGTGTGTGGACGTTTACTCAACAAGTTTGTATCTTAAAATGTCAGAATTTCTAGTATGTGACGACTCAATAACAAGTAGTAATAAAAGTAGTGGTAAGCAGTTAGTAGAAATAGCCTATACATTTGGCTAGTAGTAGAAGTAGCTGACAGTTAAGTTGAAGTAGCTGTAGTTGTAGTAGTTGTAGCAGTCATTGTAGTAGTAATAGGCTTAGTAGTTGTTGTAGCAATCACTAGAGTAATAGTACTAGTAGTAGTAAATAGTAGTAGTAGTAGTAGTTAGCAGTTAGAAGCATTAGTAGTAGTAGTAAAAATAGTACTAATAGTTAGCAGTTAGAAGTAGCAGTCATTGTAGTAGTAGTAATAATAATAGTAGTAGTAGTAGTAGTAGTAGTAGTAGTAGTAGTAGTAGTAGTAGCAGCAGCAGTAGCAGTAGTAGTAGTAGTAGTAGTAGTAAAAATAGTACTAGTAGTTAACAGAAGTATTTACAGTAGTAATAGTAATAGTAGTAGTAGTAGTAATAGTAGTAGTAGTAAAAATAGTACTAATAGTTAGCAGTTAGAAGTATTTATAGTAGCAATAGTAGTAGTAGTAGTCGTAGCAGTCATTATAGTAGTAGTAAGTCTAGTAGTCATTGTAGCAGTCGTTGTAGTAGTATTAGTAGTATTAGTAGTAGTAGTATAATATCAACTTTTTGTATAGCACTTTTCTTTAGAGAGTTACAAAAGTGCTTTACATACAGTTAAATAAGCAGGCATAAGGCACAGATTAAAACAGTAGTTAGTAGTAGTAGTAGTAGTAAAAATAGTAGGAGTAGTAATAGTGAATGTGCTTGGAAGTAGCTGAAGCTCGTCTCCACAGATGTGTCTCCCCTGACCTGTATCAAAATGGCCACCTCAGAAAACACATATCAGATATTCTCATCACAATAATCAGGTATAGATCAGTGCGTGTACCTCGAGTAAAACATCAGCTTCTTCCTGCGCTCTTTGAACTCGTGAGTGGCGCTCGCGTGCCGTTTCTCTCTTATGTCATCCCCCTCTCCTCTCCTCCCCTCTCCTCTCATCCCCTCATCCCCTCACATGCAGGCTCAGTTTACAGGCTGTCCAAAAGCTGCTGTCACATCTCTGATAAAAGGAAATAAAGTGACACTAGACGTACCAAAGGTTGTGATAATGCGAACGCTAGCTTTTCAAAACACAGTAAAGTTTGACATTTCTGCGTTCTAACTTTAAACAACTTGATTTTTTTTTGTTTTTTTTACACCTTGGTTGATGGTATACCTTTATTGTCTTCATCTGGAAATTTGTCGATTGCATTTAACCCGAGGCAGCCTGTCAGGAGCAGTGTGTGATACTGATACGCAATATTTGACCTGAGTAATTGTATATGACTTTATCTTTGAGCCCAAGCATACACGTTTGAAGTATTTTGTTGCTGTTGTGTGGTACATGGCAGGTCTATCATTGGCATACTTGTCATCTGTGATCAGTGGAGGCAGTTCCAAGTTGTGCGTTATACAAAAAGACAAATACAGAGCAGAGCAAACACACACAGGCCCCAGTGCATCAGCCTGTCGTCCACATTCATCAACATTTACCTGAACCTCAACTTTTAACAAGTGACAAATGTACGAGCAGCTCCCCCCCTCCAGAGGAAAAACTGTTACATCTGAAAGTTCGCTTTGAAAAGAGAACATCAAACAGCACTGACAGGCTGGACGGTCTCCCAGGCAACAAACCACAACATTTTGGCTTCAATGAATTCATCGGAGGGAACATGGTTTGTAAAGGCAAAACAAACTAACTCATTATTAATTGGTCTGAAGTACTCATGCAGATCTTAAACCAAGAGACAAAAGAAGGAAATGTTCTACTACTACTACCACGACTACTACTATTACTACTACTATGTTGTTATCAAGATTTTAATAGGATTACTATATTAGAGCATTAACTTGAATTCATTCATTTACACAATTAAAAGTCAAGATTTTAATTACTGTATTAGAGTACTAACTTTAATACATGAATTTACTTTGGATAGTACAATTAGGCGATAACTTAAACAACCACTAGTATGTTGAACTATTGTAAAATAGTTGTAGTAGTAGCAGCATGTGTAGTAGTTGTAAGTATTTACTACTTTTATATGGTACATTATATGTATTATATGCTAATTTAGTTCAGTGGATTGTAAATAAAAAGTAACTCACTTCTGCTCAGTAAGTCTGGCCCAGTAAACCAGTGGATGTTTTTCTTTTCAGATGTCCTTCAGACTTGTGAGAAGACATCTTTTAAAAATGCAGGAGAGGAGCGCATAGGCACACACACACACACGCGCACACACTCGTCCTGGTTAGTGTGGGCCCAGGGACAGCAGATTCCGGTGGAGCACACCCCTTTGACATAAGTCGGCCTCTCTGTGTGAGAGTGGAGTGAGAGTGGAGTGAGAGTGGAGTGAAGACATCTCTCAAAAGGTCCAGCAATGGCTTTTAGTGGAAGAGACTGGTCCATTTAGAGCAGGAAAATTACTATCCCCAAAAAAATGTCTTCCAAATGTGGAACCAACAGACTCAAAAAAAAAAAAAAACAAGGAAAACGATGTCAGGTTGGAACTTACCAGCTAGTGCTCTGAACTGGTACTGTTTTTACATTTTATTGTTAGAATTAGAATGGCAAGTGTTTGGGGGTTTAACAAATTCTTATACTTTCTTTTATTAAAGGTGCACTATGGAACCCTCCCTTCTCCAGCAGTTACCATGGTGACACAATGGATATATTAGTAAACACTGTAAAAAAAAATAATCTCACCTGTTGTAGTTCCAGCTGTAGTTACCAGCTCTCTCTGATCAGATTGTGTTAAAACAACCCTCAGATCAAGTCTATCTTGAGTAAAAGAGCTTCAGACAGAGCGGAGCCTACAGTTAGCATCACACCCTCAGAGAATGGTGATGACATGAGCTGCAAAGTATCAGTATGGAGCTGTTACTGCTTTGCTTGGAGTGTTCTGCAGTATGGCATTTCACTTCCATTGCTTAATGCATTTTCTTTGTTAAAAATAAAAATAAACATGCATTCTAACTAAGAGCCGGGTCGCCTCTCCATAGATCTCACCTGCTGTCACCTGCTTGTCTCCATGGTACACACATTTATTGCCATACATATTCCAGGCAAAACAACTGTCCATCAAACTCTCCAACAGAAAAGTTACATAGTTCACCTTGAAATATTTTAGTAGTAAATTGTCTGGCACTATATCATAATAATAAAACAAAACAAAAAAAGCAATGATTCCTATATGTTTATCTAATCTGTGTGTTTACTGTAAACAAAGGACACTGGCTGTTGAAATGTTCACACTGAAATGTAGTGGTAGTATGAAGACAGTGAGGAGTGGACTATAGAGCTAGAGTTGTTGTTGGACAGTGATCTCCCATGATCCTTTGCTCATGCTGCAGGATCGCAAACAGCTACACTGAGGCATGGACTTAACCCTCAAGTGTTGATCTGCTCCACATGAACTCATCCTACACAACCTCTTTATCACACACTGGAGCAGGCTGCTGTGTCCAGTGCCTTTTTTCTATTGGAATTTAATCTCTGATAGTTTTTTGAGGTCATGGCAGTGATGATGTTTTAGACCAAAATACAAAGCCATCACAATCTTGATTTGTACCGTTTTTGATGGGGCCTTGCTGTTGAAATGGAAGGTTTAGGTCATCTGTAAATATATATTATGAAAGAGAAAAGATGCTGTATTCTAGGGGTGGGTAATATGAACAGAATTTTTGTATTTTGCTGTGAATATTCACATAATATTTTCACAATGCATGAGGAATTTGCTAAAATCAGCTTGTAAAAGTCTTGGTCGAAGTTCAAGTATCACAGAAAATGTGAATGGACCATACAATTAACCACAAAGGGCCATTTGCAATAGCTTTAATTATGCACAATATAGTTATCCAATATAGTTGATATAATAAAAATGATTTGAAAAATCAATTGTTTCACATAATAAAAACAAACAACAAAAACCTAGAAAAACAAGGCTATATATAATGTTTGTATTGCATTTTGTATCAATACACAGAGAGTACTTGACTGTTTACTGCTAATACTTCAACAGCTGCGGCAAAAATGAATGTAAAAATGAAAGACTATTTTTAGTATTGGATAATAATCCTCAGATCCTGCACATATCTTTAGGCTGTTTAAGCAACAAAACTCATTTCCTGTGTATAAAACAATCAATACTTAATTCCACGTGCATTTCCTGTGGGAATCTACCACCTAAATCATATACTTTTTATTATTATTATTATTTTTTATTTTTTTCCCATTGTTTTGCAAATAAACTGCGACTTTCAATTGAACATACATTCTTATTTGCAATCTTTTTTCTTTTTTTTATCCAACTTCTACCACTTTAACTTGCCACCTGCATGATTCCATGGAAACAGAAAATTAAATCCATATTTGAGAACAATCTCATGAACTTACAAGTGCTTTATTAAGAATGCTTCAGGCCTAACTACTTAATTTAGGGATTATGAGTTATTTTTATATTTTCTAAGCCTGAATCATTCTTAATAAACGACTGCCAATGTTGCTGGGTTTCAGGTGACATCACAGCATTCTATAGTCCAATATTAATGAATACAGATGGGGGCAGCTAAAATAAATATTGTTAAAATGCAAAATTGTGTAGTAATACAGTGAGTTCTTGGGTTTAGACAGTAATTGAAAATACCAGGTTTAACACATTCTAGAATCTGAAAACCACCAATGAAATAGTCTTTGTGCATGCTTAATTAAGGCTAATTAAAGTGCTGTTATGACAGAGTGTGACTGTCTATCTTATTTGATGCAGTCGTATAATCCTATTCATACAAAGTCAGCACACATAGAACTATATGCTGAGTAATAGTCCCAGTTCTGCAGTTGTAGCCTATGGAGAAGACGTATCAGCTATAGTTCATTTTTATTGGCTCTATCTCAGTCCATAATGTTTGTGGATGAGACATTTAATCTCAGAGTGTTTTAGTGCAGTGCTCTGTGCGAGGGCCTCATATTTCTCAGGGCCTTCGCTCTCTCTCTCTCTCTCTATCCTCGGGGGGAAAGTTGATGGTTCAATGCCGTTCCGTTCATATTGGGACAGTGGCATTTATCTCCTATTGATGAACACAGAATTCCACCTCTACACCGGTGGAACTCACAAAACTGAGGACATAGGGCAGATAAGGAGTAAAAAGGCCATCAACACAACATATAAATCCTATGACTCTATTGAAAGCAAAACACAGTAGGAGTAGAAGTAGTAGACGTTAGAGTAGTAGTTCAAGCAGCACAAGAAAAAAACACACATTGTAGGTATGGTTGAAGTGGTATTACTAGAGCAGTAGTAGTAGTAGTAGTAGTAGTAGTAGGTGTAGCATAGCAGAGTTTGGTACTGTATATTCAAGCTTATGACTTCCAAACTTAGGGGTGAGCCCTATAGCCTCAGCAGAAGTCTGGGCAATTGTGTATTCTTTCCCACAATGCAGTGCGGTCTTTCTCTATTGCTGTCATGTTCTACAAGGACACTATACTTAGTTGAGTCAATGCGGCGCTAAGCATTGACCTTTTTAAGTCTATTTCCATGAGCCGTGGTGCAGTGTGTATGCTCCTGTGAGCCACACACCAAACCTGCACATCACTTTGTTTGTGGTCGGAGCTGCACAGCAAAGGCACTTAGTCTGGGGCTTTGAAAACAGATCAACTTCTCAGGGTTAATTCAATAGTCAAATCTCAGTGACATTTTAGCAATGACAATTTTAGACATTCTCAGTTAATTATCTGAGGTAAAGGTGCACTATGTAACTTTTTGGTTAAAAATACCAGTGTATCTTCGTGGAGCGGTGCTCCGAAAGTTCCACAATATGGCAAAACACTTATATATATTGCATTCAATGACAGTATGTATTGCTCAAAACATGCATTCTTACTGTGAAGAGGGTAGCCTCTCCATAGCTCTGCCCTGTAACTTGTAACCCTGGCGATAGATATGTGTTTATTACAATACTGTGCTGAACAAATATTTTTTTATTTGTCTTTGCTTTGGTCAAAGGAAAGACATCTGGCATAAAGCTAGAAAAGTGCATTTTCAAGAGAAGCATAGTAACTAGAGGCCTATAAGAACTGTATATTTAATGTATACAGTATATAAGCTTACTGAGCTACTTAGCCCAATCCGCCATGGACCAGCAACTTATAATATTGCTTTTAGCACTTTCCAAAAGTTGTTGTGAGCAATAAGTAAAACTGTAAGACTAGAGGGAGGGATATTCTATGGCCAAAGAACTTTTCATTTATAAAATCTTTATTTTTGCTTAGTTTTCATGGTGGACCCTTTCTCTTAACACCATTCTTCCATTTTGAGCACTTTTTCCTATTTAAAAGATAAGGCTTACTATTTTGTTTTAATCACTATGGCAATCACAGATCCCAAATTAAACTTCACGTCTCTCCCTCATTCTTGCCATCTTCCTCCTACCTGCGCTCCTCTCAACACTTCTTCCTCTGAGCCCTTTGCTACATCCATTAAAACACACGGCCACCTTGTAATTATAGTATGTTAACAAGCTTGAATATCTCTCCCAGTCCTACATCAGGTCACCTTTGTGTCCCTCTTGAGCTACCATCCTCTTCTTTTATACCTATACTGTCTGTGTCTAACTTAATCCCAGATAGCGAGTATAGATTTAGACAAATTTAACAGGGGAAATATTTGAACCCAGTAGCTCACACAATAATAATAATAATAATGGTAATAATAAATTCTAAATAGTAGCAATATATATGTACACAAGTAAAAATTAAAATAAAATCTAGACATAGTAATACAAATACATCTCAGGCATATACAAAAGTGCGTAAGGAGAAACAGTGCAAAGATGATAAATGATTGACAGGACATAGGGCTGTCTGTTACATAAGTGTGAGTTGTTATACAGTTTTACTTTGAGCAGAGCTGTAGGAGCCTGTTGAAGAATGAAAAGATAATATAGTTGTACTTTCTCTTTCAGTTTGCATGTCTGCTATTAGAATGTACCTATGAGTTTGTTATAATCCCAAATTACATGTAATCCATAAAAGGTATCATGAATCGCAGACATCTTCTTGCGAGCGAGCTGGTGGCCTGTGCGTTCCGGGTGGATTGTGGGGAATGGCTTGATTAGGCTTTCTAATTGGACCACTGTCCTTGTATAAAAGCACTACAGGGAATAGTATTACTGAGCAAAGTCATGTGAAACTCCATTCTGTTAACAGCAGTGCTTAACTTTAATATGGTGGGACAGGAGCAGAGGCTTTAAAAGGCACGTGTGAGTTATATTTAATACACTTATAGTCGAGAGGAGTCGAGGAAGTAGAGTTTGTAAAGTTAAGGAAAACAAAATTTGGATAGCATCATTTCTTATACAATATAATTTAATGATTGAGACTTAGGATTGAGTTTTAGGATGTTTTTTTGTTTTGTTTTGTTTTGTTTTTGTTTTCTTTTGACAGCCCTAGTTCTTAGTAGTGGTCATTCATTATATAAAAATAAGGTTCCAGTTTTAAAGGTGCATTGTGTAACTTTTCTGGTGGACGGTCCGTTCAATGCTTTTCTCAGCGGAGATGTTGCTTTGTCTGGAATGTTTCACAGTGTGAAATTAAACCTTTCGATCTTCAAGGAGACCAAACCAGACAAAGTTACAAGTCAGATCTGTGGAGAGGCAACACTTCTCACAGTCAGAATGCCTGTTTTTCTAGGTATTTTAGAGCTATAAAAGCAACTGTAATTAATAAATGTAAGGTAGAGCTGTTTAATGTCATACTGTGGAACATTCCAGGACCCCCAACCAAAAAGTTACATAGTGTTCACGTTTCATTTTTGTGTAGTGGTAGTATTGTATTGTATTGTAACATTATTTGGAGCTAATCATTTTTTCTATGCAGTTATTTTTTCCATTTTTCTCTCTCTCTTCGCTCATGTCTCTACTTGCTATGCTGTTCATACTCGGACCTGTCTAATTACTGCACAAAAAGGACAAGCAAATACAACACAGCACATCCTCTGCTCTCCTCGCCCTCCCATCTTCCCTCTCTCTTTCCTCTGCTGCTGCTGCCTGCTTTCATTTTGTGATATTTTTTGCTCTCCCTATCTCTCTCTCACTCGGTCCCTCTTTCTCCCATTCTCTCTCTCCCTCTGTCCCTCTCTCTGTCTCTCTCCCGTAGATAAAAGGAGCACATTGTGGAGGGCTGTGCGGTGTGTCCAGATGGGTGAGCGAGCAGCAGCATACGTGAGCTGCTGTCATTAGCAGATATTACAAAGAGAGAAGCAAAGAAGAGGCTCAGGAAATTGATTTTGGGCCTATTTTAGAAAAGCTGCCTAAATTGACAGTGATGGAAATAGGAGAAAATTGAGGGGTTGGGGAATTTTTTTTTATATTCAATATTGTGAAAGCTATTACATTGTTTTTGTCAACATAAAAATGTATTTTGCCATTTCATTCTTAAAAAAAATGGCAGAACCCTTTTGTATTATGAATGTTTTGTTAACGGTTGTCATGTTGAAGATAGTGAGATGCAGAGTAGAGAATTTAAAAGATTACAACACAAATTACAAATAACTCTCTGGTGGCGGGTCTGCAACCTGCCCGTCTCCATGGAGAAATGTATGTATCTGAGTGGAGAAAAGCCACCCAATATGTGGGGAGGAAAGCCTGGTTACATACCTTGCATGTTTTTCAATGATTTTTTTGCAATAAACAGACCTGCAAATGAATTAATACAATACATATACATTACATCAGTAACATCACAACCATAGACTTGTATAAAGAAGTGCACTAAGGGAGTGTGACGTCGCCCATAGCGTTCGCCTCCAATTAAGTTCATTGAGCCTCGCAGAAGCAAATTTGAAGTTCAGTCCCATATTAGGAATAGGGATTTTTTACAGACAAAATAGCAAAATAAAAACACCAGGATCATGTAGAGCGGGTTAATAACATTTTAAGACCAAAATAATGAGGCTCACAGCAGCAGTTACAGAAAGAAGTTTGACCATTTTTCAATGTAAAGTCAATTGGAGCCAGAATTGATGGAGCATTCTGAAGAATAGTAGCGGCTCATCTTTGCAGAGGTGTGGTGTGGTTCCTGGGGTCAGATCTCCCAGCAGACATACCTGCTGGGAGATCTGACCCCAGGGGAAGTCACAGCTCTGGGTCAACTCTGGTGGAGCCCTCTTCTGTCAGGCAGGATAAATAAATCATACAGGTCCACCACTGTATGAGCCTTTTCTCTTCTTTACATCTGTGACTTCATCCCACGAAAGAAGAGAAAGGTTTTAAAAGGAGTTATATTATTGATGCATTCTACTGTACATCTTTGTGCATGAGCTATTCAAGAATAATATGGAGATTAATGAAAAAAAAAGACATAAGTTAGATTGATTGTGTTTGCTGGGTGGTTGTAGTAGTTTTGAATTATTGATGAAACCCAAGAAAATACTGCATTTCTACTATTCCACTGAGATAACCATAAAGATACAAATATACACAAGAAAAGCAAGCACAAAAAGCAGAAGCTAAGACATGCCCTGTTAAAAGGCCCCGGTAAACAGACAATAATTCAATTTTACAAAGGGCCCATAATACACTATTTTCTGATCTATGTTATAAAGTTGTTTCCTGATCAAAAACATACCTGGAGTTTTGTTTCAATCACACGTTTAACACACAAACTCTGCATATTTAAGTTGAGTTCTTCTCTCAAACAGAAAACACTCTGTTCCACCTTGTGATGTCATGTGGTAATACAGGAAGTGCTCCACTGTGTTTTTAAACTCCATACACCTTTACTACTATAGAATCTTTCTGATGATTTCAGCCTGGAATTGCCAATCTCTACTGAACAAAAGGTAAAAGGTAGCTATTTGGTAGCTTGAAAACTATACAGCTTCATGACATCACAAGGTGGAACAGAGCATTTTGAGCTTTGGAGATGTAGACAGACTAATAATAAAGTATTACTTAAACACGTGAATGAAACAAAACAACTCCACGTATGTTTTTGAGGAGATAACATGACTTAAAGCTCACAAGAGTCAACTGTGTGTAATAATAATACATCGGACTTGTATAGCGCCACTGTAGAAAACGGGGACTCATGGGGAGAATGCAGCTTGAACAGGTGAGTTTTTAGTAGTGATGTGAAGTGCTGCAGTGAGTCCGAGTTCCTGATGGATTTTGGGAGAGAGTTCCAGAGCGAGGGGGCGGCAGCGGCGAAGGCTCGGTCCCCCAAGGTCCGATGCTTTGACCTGATGAGGGGAGTTGGGTGGAGGTTGGTGTCGGCTGATCTGAGGCGGCGGGTGGGACAGTGCTGACAGAGGAGGTCAGTGAGACAGGGAGGGGCCAGGTTATGGACCTTGCATTGAATGTGGTATTGTACGAGGAGCCAGTGGATATAATATAGGACCTTTACATTTTTAAACACAGTACCTGGACTATATGGCATTGTCACAACCACGTATGATGCTGCACTGTGATGGATTCTCTCTTCTGAAATGTCCACATGATTTGAACCTACTTTTGTGTGAACAAGCTTTGGCCTGTCTGTCTGCCCCTGAACGCCTCACCCCAGCGCCCCTGAATGCCTCATCGGCTTCACACAGCAGCACAGCCCCGTGTTTACACCTGCACTGCTCTGGACCTCGCTTGACTCTAAATCCATGTGTGTGCTAACCACTAACCGCTAACCCGCTGCTGTTGACTTTAAAGCTTAACCGATTTCCACGTGTCGATTAGCGTTAGCCTTTGTCTCACATGGGAAAGTGCTATTCATTTCATGTGTTTGTCTAAGGCTGCTTTTCACGCTGCTTGCTTTGCTAACCTCTGTTCTCCTCATTGGTGCCGCTACGCTACATTTAGCACATCTTGTTTGTTATTGTGGACCCCAACTCACAATTTCCTGTAAACAGACAAAGCACTGTTCTAATTCAACTGCTCATTTATTTTCACCTCTTCGGATGCTAAGAGTAAGAGAAGGAACCACCTGCTCACAGCTCGCAAATGCAAAGAGAACAGTGTGTTTTTTTCTTTCTTTCTACTCAAGTTATTATTATTTATGAGTCTAACTGTAAAAACAGGAAACTACAAACACGCTTTTTAGGTCACCCTTTCTCTCAGAAGACTGGCCAGTGCAAAGGATCACTATATTTAAGCTGTTGCCAAGGTGCACTGTAACTTTTCTGGAAGATTTTTTAGCATTTAAGCATTTTGGTCTAAATGAAACCACAACCAAAAAGCTATACCGAGATTGTAATTAATAGTGATGCACCAATACTGATACTGGTATTGAATATCAGCGGCGATAGTGAAACTTTTGCTGGATCGGTTATCAATTTCCTGATATCAATTAAGCCAACATCTTGGTTGGGCGTTTAAATGGATGTAATCAAACTATTTACAGGCTGATTTTAGCTTAGAATGTCTTATAATGTTTACATTTTTATTCATACAGCGCTGTGTTATATGAATATTATTGGACATCGGCAGGTTCTTCAAGTTTCGATATTGGATTAAGCTGCCCAAAATCACCTTATAATCTTCTTATTATGGAATTTACTGATATATTTTTGGTATATAGTATAGTATAGTTTCGGTATATAGTTATAATCACAGTTTGGACACTTTCCGTCAGCCATTTTCAACTGGGCATTTTCATCTTGATTATGGGCTTTGTATCAGTAGTTTTGTCCTGATCATTGATTCGACTGTAAACAGCACAACTCACTGCCAAGAAAACAACAAAAGTAATTCTTCCTCCACTGGACATGCAATCAATGGAAGCATCCTTTAGGGGGAAAATTCCTCTTTATCTGTGACAAAACATCAGAGATCGAGTTGGATGTAATGTCAGACACTACACCACCCGTTAACACATGGATTAGGATCAAAAGTGAGAGAAATCTGCACCAAATCATTTAAACCTTAGTTAAATACAAGAAAAAGTTGAAATGTCTTTGATAGCTCGGTATTATTTTTGTGTAAACATGTATTCAAAGTAAAAGTGATGAGGCTTGTGTGTGTGCATATGAGGTCGGATTACCCAGCGGCATTATGGGAGGCGTTTCATCATAAGTGCGTTTTATCTTTCAGAAAACAGTATTAGGAAATGTTTTATTTACGGTTTTGGGCTGTGTTTGGCATTACGCTCATGATTGCAGGCAGGTGGCACCGATAAGAGCTGTACGTATGTGTGTGTGTGTGTGTGTGTGTGTGTGTTTCTGGATTAGAAGCAATAAAAGAAGTGTTGAACATGGAGGTAAGGGTTAATGGTTGAGGTATTAGTTTGTGAATGGTTGTGTATGTTATTATTTGACTGCAGTGGCTGCCTTGTGCCTCAGGAGTAAGTGCAAATGTCCTCTTTTCAGCCAAAACAATCACCTTATTTAAAATTAATTATCCATCTACTCGAAATGTTCACATAATTGTGTCAATACTGGGGTTAAACTGGAACTTAATCCTGGAACTAAACCTGGACTAGACCACGATGAACAGGACTAAACCAAGTAGGGGATGCACATTCCAGCTTTTTCTGTTCCAATACTGATGTCGTTACTCTGGCTTTAAGTATCTGCCGATACCTGAAATAAACCGATACTAGGACAGAAACTATATATTTTTTCCTTTAAAAACAAACCGCGTATGGTAAAAAATGATCCAGATGTGTTTTGTAACTCTTACAACAGCTTTGTAAAAATACCAGTTTAATATTATGAGAGATGTTGATCCAGTAAATCATTTTATTACATCAATTTCCAATATTGGCGCAGATATTTAAGATAGTATCATATCGATGCATCCCTAAAACCAAATCTACACCAAGACTAAAATGGACTCAAAGTGAATGCACTCTAAAATTACTCAACTCAGAGAGAGAGAGACCTTGTTTTCTTTGTTTTTACTAACGTCTTTTTTGCTAAACAGAGGTTGTCACTTGTAATGTAGATGGACCAGTTGTTTGCTGCTTGTTGTGGTAATAGTTATAACCGCACCAGTAATTACAATTACAGTAGCAATTATCTACAAAGAAGACCAACAATCAAAGTGACACTTGTATTTATTTTTGATTAAGATTTGTGACTTACTTTAAAGGTGCACTAAGTAACTTCTTGGTTGGGGGTCTGTCACCTGCTTGTTGCTACGGAGATGTCATTGCTCCACCTGGAATATTCCACAGTATGACATTAAACAGCGCTATCTTACATGTACTACATTACATATGGTTTTCTAGCTCAAAAATACCTACAAAAACATGCATTCTGACTGTGAGCGGGGTCGCCTCTCCACAGATCTGACCTGTAACGTGGTCTGGTTTGGTCTCCATAAAGGTAGAAAGGTTTAATGCCATACTGTGAAACATTCCTGAAGAAGCGATAACATCTTCATGAAGAAAAGCTCCTCCTCCAGAAAAGTTACACAATGCACCTTTAACTTTAATGTTAATTTGAAAAGACAGTACTTTTGTTTTGGAGTATATTTCTTAATTTTTTTTATTATTTAATAATGACTGTCAATTACGTAATTGATCCTAAATACCCATCTGTGTTTGGGTTTGGTTTTGATGCTGTGCAGATGGAGGTCACTGTTGTGTGTTTAATGCTGTGTTGTGTTGTCCTTGTCAACATGAAACCTAAGCTCCTGACTGAACTGAGATTGTGGTTAGACCTGTTCACCTCTATGGGCCCGAGCATGTGTGTGTGTGCGTCCGGCGCGCATCGACGGGAAATTTAATTAACCATCTGAAAGCTCTTTCAATCAGACACATTACTGCCCCTGTGCACGATCGTGTGTGTATGTACATGTGTGCGTCTGTGTGTGGTTGTGTGCACCAGGCTCCACTCTCCTCCTGGGAATCCTCTGTATCAGTCAATGACGAAGAGAAGGACTTTTTTTTAGAAGCACAAAAAAAAGGGCTTTTTTCTCAAGATTAATGGTGGGCGCATGAGATCGATTCTGTCTTGTGAAAGAAAATCAAAAGAAAGCTTAACCTTTGATAGTGTAACCCCAGATTTAGTATAGTGAACAAGATGACAGCAGGATCCTGGTAAAATGCAGTGGAAAAGTTTTAGGAGCAAAAAATATACTTATTTTAATAAAGGGCCTGTATTCCATCATGTTCTGATCCATGTTATAATGTTGTTTCCTCGTCAAAGACACACAGAGTTTTGTTTTGTTTCATTCACACGTGCATATTTAGGCTGAGCTCTTCTCTCAAACAGAAAACACTGTGTTCAACTTCCACTGTTTTTAAACTCTATACATCTTCACTAGAACAATTTGCATAATTTCAGCCCTGGAATTGCCAGTCTCTAAAGTGGAACAGAGTGAGTTTTGGAGATGCAGACAGATAATAATAACTCAAACTTATGTGAATGAAACAAAACACAACTCCGCACAGGTTTTTAATGAGTTAACAGCATTTTAACATGATATAAAAGCTCAAGAGAATCAATTCTGTGTCATATAGGACCTTTAAATTAGAGATTTGCAGGACTAAAAAATGATCAGTGTTGCGCAGTATTGAAATAGATACCAAATTCAGTATTTTCACTATAATCCTATATAGGTCAGTAACTCTGGGAACTTTTTTGTTTTTTACTATTATAAGGTCAAGCTAGTCCCTTTGTGGAGGCTGTGTTATAGTTGTATTTTGGGCTTTTGTGCATGACATCCACTTTTCTCTTCCCAGAATTTCAAATGTTTGCACTGTAGGGTATGGTATGTGAATGCAAATGAATGTAGGAATATACAGGGTAATCTAACTAATCATTGCAGTATTGAGGTGTGAATGAATGTTCTTGTATGGCTCAGCTGGTATTCTAATTCTCTCTATAAAACTAATCCTACACTCATGTGGATTCGGTGACATGGGCCCTTTACAACCCCAAATAATCAAACCAAATCATTTCTGTTGATTAAATGTGAACACAATAAAGCAGAGCCCTGGGGTTCAAAGCAGGAAGAGGGCCAGTCTGCATTCAAAACACTACTTCCTATTCAATATTTGTCACAGGTTTTGGTTAAGACTTCGCCAAGGTCTGTTTGTTCATAAGTTGTGAATTTTGTTAAAGATTATTTCCTGATCTCACTGTCTAGACATTATGCAGCTCTAATACTATTACATTTGTCAAGGTTTGGGGAACATGAGGTGATTTATTAGTTTCACAGTTTGGGCTTTTGTTGTGAATCAAGTCTGGTATTAGCTCAAAATATATGCTTCGTTTTTATATAACCATGTATTTCCATAGACAACTTCTTGTGGTATATTATTATTATCCACATAATTATTATTTTATTATTGTTTGCCTATATTGTGGAGTCGCTTATATGATGGTGTGATGTCTGTTCATAATTCTAGTGTTCAATCAAAACTACTGTCAACAAATCAACTTCTACAAACAAAATCTCTATTTATTTGGACAAATTTCTAAAATAATTATTCAAATTTGAGTGAATATTCCATTTCCATTCCATTCTCCTAATAATTGTTTTTATTTTGCCGTTTTTGAGCTGCTGTGTCTAAGTAATTTTCTTTTCTGGGTCTATTAAGTTTGTCTGCCCTCCTGACAGCAACAATTTAGACTGGAGTACAAGGTCCTATGCTACACTAGGCTTGTCCTTTCAATTACAATAATATAAGATTTAGTAAGTGAAATAATTAGTAAGTGAGTAAAAAAATGGTACTTTGGTACTTTACTTGCTTAAATTTTGTGTAATGTGGATATTTTTTACTTTGACTTCACTACATTTGAGAGCAGGTATCTGTACTTCCTAGTCCACTACACTATAGTTTGAGCAAACTAAAATATACAAATAAAAAATTAATTGTTTCTGCTGAACAAAATTCTACATTTGAAGCTTTATTAGATCACAAAAACTGTGCGAAATACTTACTCGGTTTAATGTCATATTGTGGAACATTCTAAGGAGAGCAAAGAGATATCCATAGAAACAAGAAGGTGACACACCCCCAACCAAAAAGTTACACAATGCACCTCTAAGTAGGTTTTTTCATGTGATACTTTTACTTTTACTTGAGTATTTTATTTTTTTTATTTTTTATTTTTTTGCTCTAGTATCTGTACTTTTCCTTAAGTAACAAACCTGTACTTCTTCCACCGCTGTGATTTTGTAAGCACCATCATGCCCTTCTGCTGTTCACACACTTTGCCCATTGGCTCATCCCAGGGCTGGAATGTGTTGAGCCCAAGTCAAACAGAAGGCGAGCCAGACCTTGTTGATCTGGGCCTTGTTGAGCCAGTGTTTTGGTGTGAGAGCAGACCGGCTGTACACGCTGCAATGAGGGGAAACACGCCGGCGCTGTGTCTGGCTCAAAAGCACAAGCCGAAGACACAAAGCACATCTCTGAACAAGCCCCAGTGATCCGCCCCCTCCTGGTGTGGAGGACTTACAGTAGGTGGAACAATACGCACAAGAGGACATCATATAGGCACTGTGTAGGACTGGTAAAGATGTGGTAATTATAATCTGGACTTCAAATACTAATACAAGGGGGAAAAAGTACTTGGTTTCAGTTCACTTCAATAGAAAAAACGTAATAAAACAATAGAAAAACACAAGTACATGGTATATTTAATTGTAATGCGTGAATAAACAATTTAAATAAGTTTTTCATGGGTTTTAGCTTCCAGTTATATGCAACATTTTGAGATACGTTTTGTTTTAAATGGTTAATCCCTATGGCAACTGTCCTAATTTGCCATAATTCTGAAACCCATGCATCAAGTCATTTCTAACAGTCCACATTTTGAATACAAAAACAAAACAAAAAAAAACAAAAAACATTTCTAATCCATAAAAATGCGCTCATACTATGAAAATTTTGCCAAGGAGTAAATACTTTGTCCATCACACTTTAATACTCTTTCAAATTGTTGTTGGGTGAAGAAACCACAGATATATTTTTTACTGTTTATTTTTTCTTTGCTACAGTACTGTGCTGACCTTTCTACAAATTTGAATTTATGACTAAGTTTATGTGCGGAAAAACAAGCCAGCACAAGAGAGACCAAGTGTGAGTGACAGAATCCCCCCCATGCCTTAAACACAGACTTTGAGTGACTAAGCAAATATAAATTAAAAACTTTTGCAATAAAAGTGAAAAATGGATCCCCCAGAGGCAGGAGTGGTCTATCCGTCTTCTTCAGCTTATTTGGTATTGACAAGGCATATTTAAGCAACAGGACTCATATTTAAGGCGGGTGGCGATAAGCAGAAGGCTCTCAAAGTTAATGAGGTTCATCGTTAATAAGCGAGTTAAAATTAGCATCTGCTCTGGCCCCTCCGGAGAACTCCCGAACTCCAGGAGGTGCTCTACCCCGGTTTGGGAATAGCACTTGTACATATACACAACTTTTAACTTTTTTATTTTGTAAGCCCACTGAATTCTGGAAACAATTGCCACGTTTACATGATGTTTTTTAATTCCAAATGAATTGTTCCGAATTAAATAGTTTGGAATTAAATTATTCTCCTTCAAGTTTACATGGTAATAATAATGCTGAATTGACGTTTACATGGAAAACACGTCAAATCGGCTTTATTTAAGTCCGCTCAACGTCTGGGCGTCGGGAAGGGTTCTGATTGGACACGAACGTATTTACGTCTAATGGAAGAAAAAACACAATCAGCTGCTACTGTTTTTTTTTATCATCTCGGTTTGCTTAGTGTTGTGTTTTTTGCCATCCACTCTTCATTATTTGGAGTTCTTCCAGCGAACTTATTAAAAACATTGTTTCAGTTCGAGACCAACGTTTGCTCCGCGCCGCCATCATCGTGTATCATCGCGTCAGAAGGGCGACCCAACGAGCATGCGCCGAATGACCGGAATTATTTTTAAGCAGAATCAGCGTTTACATGATTTTGGAATAAATTAATTCGGCTTTAAAATAAAATAAAAAAAAGTTCTCAATACCCTTCTTAAGGTTAGCCATAAGATTCTGTGCAATGCCCGGCCCATAAGCCTACGTCATCTGTGCTCCTATGCTACAATTCTCCATAAATATACAAAAAACGTGATACACACTGTACACAACAAGGAAAGAAAAATGTTAATGTGATGTTTTCAGTGAATATAGCAACAATAGAAGGTAACATGGTGATCTAAATTTGTTATGTGTTAGCAGTTAATACTCCATAGAGGTAAAATACCCCCTCTTTAAATAGGCTGGACTTGTGACTTGGACTCAGACTTAACATGATAATGACTCCGCTCAGATTTGATTTGAATGACTTGGATGAGGTCAGACTTGGACTCAGAGTTGCATTTGGAGTATGCACTACTTGGACTAGTTCTTGGACTTTGGAATTATGACTTGAATATATTTGGAATAACAAAATAGTGCATTGTCTTTTACTCCTAATATTCATCTTATTCTGATACAAGAATACTCTCAATACGTAAATCAAATATATATTTAACCACACTACCAATCCAACACAGTATTTATCTTACAAAAACATAAATCATTCTTTTTCCTTGGCTCCATATATCCACAAACATCTAAATATGACGTGAGCCGTGCAGAGGTTGAGTGTGACAGACAGTGACAGGAGACAGCTTAAGCACAGTGTGTGTTTGAAGAGAATCCCCAATATCGAGGGAATAGTGAAGAAGACTGGGACATTATAGAATTATTATTGTTCGACCGGCTCTTGTTGCATAATGCAGTAGACGACTCTTTGATTCTCCAAGTGCTCCATGTTTTCACTTCACAGTCGTCAGATGCCGTCGATCAGCCTAAACCCGTATGCAAAGGTTCAGATGGGAATTAAGTGATTTTTCTGGAATAGAAACATGCAGAGAGCGCGTCATGGCTGTCTTTATGTTCATATCTGAAATAATGTATTCCAAAAGGTGAAGAGCAAGTCAAGCGATTCTCTCTCCAAACTCACACGGCAACATATGCATTGTCTCCTATAGGGTTATTAGCATATTCTAACTTCTGTATTGATACTTTGCAGCAGATTCCCTGGGAGTGTGAAGCTAACTGGAAGCACTTAAGATGAAGCTTATTTATTTATTTATTTATTTATTTTTTTTATTTTATTTGAATGCAATCTGACCCAAAAGAGCTGACTTGATTGGAACTATAACAGGTGAGCTGATTTGTGCTGTTAAACAAGTCTCTCACACATAAAATTACAATCTAAGCTAGCATCAGTGTTTGGCACGTTACTTTGAAAACGTAATTAGTTATAGTTACTTCTCAAAAAGTAACCGAGTTACTAACTGAGTTACTCTACTATAAAAGTAACTAGTTACCAGGGAAAGTAACTATTGTGTTACTTTTTTTTTCTTAATTTAAAACTGTCGTAGCTCACGTTAACAGAACCTGGCCTGCTATCATCATTACCGGTGTCAATGGTGTTTTTGGCCACTAGTTTAGTAGATGCAATGCGCGCTCCTCCGTGAGTTTATGGATATAATAACAGTGCGGAGGAGTGAGGACAGACGGAAACGAGACTGCAAAACTTTTGTCACTGTCCACAATCCTTATTGAAGGTAAACGCGGATTCACAGTGTGTTTTAGAGTGGAGTTTATTCAATGTTTTCCTCATATGAGTGACATCAGCGCACATGACAGGGATGGTATAGTAAAGTCAAGGCTGTGCACGTACATGAGCATCCATGTGCTTTGGCCCACCTCCTCCAACTGGGCCAAAGTCCCAACCTGGGCACAGTTCGATGGCGCTTACACTGGACAAAAGTACCGCGCTTCAGGGGCTCTCTGTGCTTGGACATGGTTCTAAAGTCCTAGTGTGAGTGCACTCGCTCTATCTTAGCCAATCATCATTACTTAGGAGGTTATCTCACCCGTCCTCCCTCACCAAAGGGAAAAAGAAAAACACACATTTGCAGCTCCTGTGTCTGTGTGAGCCAAGGCGGATGACAGCTTCAGTGAGTAGCTTCAGTAACGGTAACGGCGTTGTAACGATAGAAAAAGTAATTAGTTAGATTACCAGTTACTGAAAAAAGTAACGCTGTTAGTAACGGTGTTTATTTTAACCCTGTTATTCGCATCACTGACTAGCATTACAATCTAAGATCGACTGTAATGCTAGATAGATTCGCCAGTTTTTCAGATAGCCACTCTCACCTTTTTCAAAATCAAACACCTAAACAGGACGATGAACACTTGTGTTGATCACAGGCTCATGAAAATGTGTTCTTGAGTTCTTAAAATGCTTTCGTCTGCGTTTGCTAATGTGTGCATTGTGTCACCATAGCAACTGCAGAACATTACGTCAATAGAGAAACATGTAGAACACCCCCAGCTACTGCAAAGTAGTGATAGTCAAGCTGTAGCTTTAGTCTGTAGTAGTACTTGTACATGCATGAGTGATAGTAGCCTGGTTGACCTCCAGTGTTGAGGCTCGTTCTTGGTGTCTGTGTGGAGTCAGCAGCAGTCACACTGGAGACTGTCAGTGCTGTTAGTGCTGCGTCTGTCACTGGAATCTGCTCAGTCGAACTCAACTCCTCTACTGTAAGGGGACTTTGTAGACCTCTCTCTGCTTCTCTCTCTCTCTGTCTGTCTCTTTCTCTCTTTGTGTGTGTGCGTCTCTGTCATTCTTTCTCACCATTTCGCTCTCTCTCTGTCTCTTTGTTTCTCTCTGTTTCTGTCTCTTTCTCTCTTTCCCTCTCTCTCTGTTTCCCTCTCTCTGTGTGCGTGTCGCAGTTTCTCTCTCTCTCTGTGTCTCTTTCTCCCTCTCTCTGTGTTTCTCTCTTTTCTTCTCAGTCTCTCTCTCTCTCATGCAACAGTAGAGCATTGTTAACACACTTTACTGGTCATTTCTCAGTATCATATAACATAGCATACTGGGATCTGGTATAAACATAAAGCATACTGATTTACCGCACATGGACATTTTTACCTTTTATTTATTTATTTATTTATTTTTTACATTTTTTTCTTGTCCATCCTCCCATAAAATCCATCCCTGGTCTTAATTGAGCAGTTTATTAACAAGAAACAAATACACACACAATGGAAATGGCCTAATAGGACTTGACAAAAACAAAACTATTGCATTAATTCTTCAAGTCAGTTTTAAAAGCCAATAAACAAAGAAAAAAAATGTTACTGTCTTGACCTTATCGGTGTCTGAAAATCCAGCAACACAAGGCGTGTTTCAAAGTGATGGAAAAAGAATGTGGTCCGATAGCAATTAGTAATAACCTTTCAGTGGCTTCAAAGTGGCACCTATATCAGGAGCCTGAAACACATGTATTACTTTTACACCATATAATCTAAACTAGTCTTCTATAATCCATATATAAAACCATGTACATTCTGTCCACAGCATGCTGCTCTTGACTTCAGCCCCTCATCCAATCATGACCATAGCTTTTCCTTTCCTTTTCCTAGTCTCTTGGGTCATATTTAATCTTCACATGTGCTTCTTATATCTCGCTCACACACACACATACACACACATACATACTCGACCAAGGCAGTGGATTAAACTTTGATTATTGTTCCATAGCTTTACATGACTCACAGACCTCATGGCGTGGCTAAGTCCTGTTTGTTTCCTGTACTGAGACATTGACCTAGGCTGGCCTCACTAGAGTTAATAATGTCTCCTTCCCCGTTATGTGATCAGCCATTTTACCCTCTTTCCTCCACTTTTTCACTTTGCACTGCTCGTATCATGATCACCTCTCACCTCTTGGACGCAGAGTGTTCCAATACGCAATAGCACGCTTCATTAAAGATCATGTGAGTGTACACGGCTACATCTCCTCCTCCAGGGACCGTTAGCTCTGACCTCCGCAGGTTACTGCTTTAACTGTCCCTCTCAAAACAACAGCCCAGCCGCTCAACGGATATTTTAGCATTGGTTTAAATGTGAATTATGCAACTTTTCTAGTGGCGGGTCCGTCAAATGCTTTTCTCCATGGAGGTGTTATTGCATTGTCTGGAATGTTTCACAGTATGGTATTAAACCTTTCTCTCACCATGGAGTCCAAACCAGACGAAGTTATAGGTCAGATCTGTGGAGAGGCAGCCTCACTCACAGTCAGAATTTGAGCTTTAAAACCACCGGCAATTAAAAATAACAATAAATAGCGGTAGAGCTCTTTAATGTCATACTGTGTAACATTCCAGGCAGAGCAATGACATAGCCATAGAAACAAGCAGGTGACAGACCCCCCAACCAAAAAGTTACACAGTGCACCTTTAAAGGAAAAATACATCTCCAAAGCTCAAACTGCTCTGTTCCACCTTGTGATGTCATGTAGTAGCAGCTTTCAAGTTAACAGCTACATTTTACCTTTTCTTCAGTAGATTTGTTCAGAGCTGAAATCATCCAAATGATTCTAGTGAAGTTGTGTGGAGTTTAAAAACACAGTGGAGCACTTCCTGTATTACCACTTCATATAATAAGGTCAGAGTGTTTTCCATTTGAGAGAAAAATATAGCGTAAATAGGCAGAGGTTGCGTGTTAAACGTGTGAAAATGAAACAAAACACAACTATATATATTTTTTTAACGAGGAAACAGCATTATAACATAAATCGTAATATATATAGTGTAATATAGGCCCTTTAAACATTGTACCAAACAAAACAAAACAAAAAATCGAACAACACTTTGTGATATTTGAGTATTTTTACTACACAACTGCTATAATTACAGTGCTATATTTATCCACATTAGGGAATACACCAGCTCACAGTCTGGTATTTGGACCACAGTTTGTCAGAGGACTCCACACTGTTGTTGCCTGCTTTATCATTCACAAAGCATTATCTAATATTTTATCAAAGCGCTTAATCTCACTGCACTAATACCCACATGCGTCACTGATTACAGCGCAGTGTATTTAGGGCTTATGTGCTAAAATGGGTACTTGGCTGGACATTTATGTTATGAGATTTCGAAATGCAGATGAAGATTTACCTGGCCTGGAGCTTGAGCTAAAAAATGCCCCTATCCGTGACTCCTGCATATTCCGCCTTTGGGTGAAAGTGTGTGAAAATAAGACTGGTATTAAAAAAAAAAAAAAAAATCAAGTGCACTGCAAAACTCCCCAAGATGTAGATCCATAGGAATTTTGCATATAGTCGTGTCCAGAATTATTGATAAGATAAATAACAGTTCATTGTTGATACTAAAGGTAAAAAATGTGTATCCAAAAACAACATGTAACAATATGGTACAAGGTGGTGGTCAATATAGCCCTAAAAATAAACGCACAACAGGTACAAGCTATGACCATCCAGAACCACACACTTTAACAAAACTTTATGAAGACGAGCGAATCTGGAGCTGGAGTTACACGTACATACTCAAGGGGAGAAAACAACATAAAGGACGGAGAAACAGCCTGGGTTTTTGCAGAATCAAAGCACCAAACTACTACTTATCTCAGGTATAAGAAGTTAATATATAAATATATTCTGTTCTGAATGTTGCAAGAATTTTCAAGAGGAGATGTCTTTTGCATTTGAGAAACACATAATACAAATTAGCAGCTGTGGTTGGAGCCTCTCAGGTTTGTACAGAGGATTTTCACCCTCTATTGTCTCATTCTGGTTCCTTCTGGATTCAAACAAACTGTAGAAGGGACTGGCTGGTTAGGCAAGGTACAAGCTAAGGTAATCCCAACCAAACATAGCTCAGGATCTGGAGATGGGTACTCTGCAACCTAATGCTGCTGTTGTAACCCAGTTTTCTATAGGGACAGTAAAGTGTACCTTAACCTATATTTACAACATGTCAATGCCATAACCAAATGTACTGCCAAATCACTGACATTTGCACCGAAAGTACTGCTTATCAATCCCGCCAATGTTAAATATTTCATGTCAGTCCCATCATGCATCACCAGCCAATCTACGACAGCACCAGTCGCAGCTATGAATTTAAAATGACGCTGGGAAAATAGATTGCAAAGAAAATATTGGCCGTCGCTAATCCGGTCCTCTGCCTTCGTGCTGGAGCAGGCGGGAAGCAGCTAAAGCTAAATCCTGTTTTTGTCTATCCTTGATAACCTTTGACCTTGGCTAAGTCGGAGAGCAAGGCCTTGTGGGAAAAGAAACATGAGGCCAGTTATTTGATGCCCTTTTTACACATCTCTGCACAAGCTACACTTAGCACGGTCCGCGGAGACGCACAGACTGGAGAGCAGAGGGGAGAACTGACCCCTAAACCTGAATGACCACTCCACATGAAGACACTGCATCGACCGCAAAGCATCGTGGGTAATCCTTGACATTACTGCTCGATCGGATCTATTGATGACGGTCTTTAGCCGACGACGCTGATAATGGAGGATCCGTGTAGGAAGACTTGAGAATGTGAGACTGGGAAGAGATGGTATTGTGAGGCTGAATGGATGTGGTGTCACTTTGTGCTGTGGAGATGCACTTTTAGTAATGGCCCCGGCCCATTGACCTCCACACTATAGTCACAATCACACATTTGGGACTTGAAACTAGTAAATAAATAAAAAAAAAGCATCAAGGAAGGCATCTCTAACATAAAACAGATTCTCAATAAATGGGTGGTGCAGAATTGTTATGTTGCTCAAATTAATAGATAAAAACAATAGACACTCAGATATGAATATTTTCAATCAATACTGAGATTTGTTTTATGGCGATAACTGATATAGATAACAGTTTACAATCAATCAATTTGAAAAAAAAAAAAAAGTAGAAGAAAAAAATGACAATTATATGTAAACATAAGGCATGTCTGTATAGCTTCATTGAAAAATTATAGGAGAATTTTGAATCATTGAATCATGGAGACAAAAGAGGAGTGTGAAGTATTAGCAATAAAAGTGTATTGGAAAGCACAATTTTATTACAAATTCAAGAAGATATACAATGATTTATGTACAAAAAAAATGTAACTATAAGATAGAACAAGGCGAAATCATTTAGAAACATACTTAAGTAGTTAAGTAGTAAGAAAACAAAAACTTAATTAAAATCAATTATAACACAGTTCACTAATGCAGTTATCGGTCTACTTAAATTTGTAAAATAAAACATCCACTTAGCTAATCCCTGCGGTCATACCACTCCACATCGTCAAATGAAAATTCATGCCAGTGTGATGTGGGTCAGTTTTGATGTCGGCTAAATTTGAATTGCTTATTTCCACCCACATTTGAATATTTATGATTAATATTCACACAATCACACATTTGTCAGTTAGTTTTGGTCACTGGCTTGATAAGAGGCTAAAATCTGTGCGCAATACAAGACTTGATTTGCAGTAGCCGCCAGTGCATTATAGAGTGAAATATCGCTCTTTTATTTAGACACAAAATCAATCTTATTTTGAAAGGCTGGTTCTGCCTGACACCCTTTTTGAACTATATCTTTTTATGGTCATTTCTATTCTATGTGCAGCCTTGATTTTCCAATGGTCAATAAAGCAGAGTGTTAATCGTCGCCTTTGAAGGAGGACAGGGGCATGGATTGCGATTTCAAGGTAGCGGTTTTTGTGTGAGGGCAGAAAATGGCAGAAATATTTGGACAGCACCCATAAATGTGCTATAAAGAGAAAAAGAGCTTTGTATTATCTGTCAACAGAAAAGATTGCAAAGGGACATGGAAACTATGAAAGACAGTCCAGAAATGTATTTTAACAGTTGGAAGATGGCATGGTTACAATGGCAAAAAGGCAAAAAGAAAAACTCCACACAATGTGATAAGGTATGTGGCTTCCATAAAGGGCCATATTATGCTGTTCTCTGAGCTATGTTATAATGTTTCCTCATCAAAACATACCTGGAGTTGTGTTTCGTTTTATTCACACGTTTAACGCACAAACCCTGCATATTTAAACTTGCAGAAAACACTCTGTTCCACCTTGTGATGTCATGTGGTACTACGGGAAGTGCTCCACTGTTTTAAACTAATAATACAGAATTATTCAAACATGAAACAAACATTGTAACATAGGACTTTTAATGTTTTGTAATGTAGTGTTACAGACATTTATTCAAATACAAAATTCAGCATTTATATTCAGACACCATAATAAATAATAGTGGGTGTGGGTGAAATTCCTGCAGTTTATTGTTGTTGTGTCCCTGGGCAAGACACTTTACCCATCTTGCCACGTGAATGTTGTGCGTGCGTGAGTAGCTGGAGGTGGGCAAGAGTGGCAGTTTCTGTCTAATTGGTCCCCACATTTCCTATGATAAACCCCAGGGCCGCTGTGTCGAAATTCAATTCACAGTAATTATGATAATGCTCATTCTGTGCGTGTTAAAGTCATGTTTTCAATTTGAATACAATTTCTTCTGAGTACAGCTTATTTGTTTGTTTATTTAATATTCTGTTTACATTACTGATGATTAGGGATAAAATACTCGGATATCAGTGCAGATACTGAAAAAATTCGGCTTCTGAATATTGGTTCAGTCGATATCCTGGTTGCACATTGGTCCAGAAAGTCTCAGAATGTTTGAACTTTTATTATGAAAAATGTGTTTTCACTACCAAGTTAGTACTTTGAAATCTGAAACACCCCTCACAGTTAGACATGTTTGGCCACACAAAGTCCACTCTATCATTGGAAGAACAGTATTGATGTGCGCATAAATCTGTATCCAGACCTTTAACTGCAGGAACACAACCAGCAGTCTTCAAAGCCATGGGCGGTAAAAGCCTGAAGACTGGGCTAACAGGCTAATAAACCAGTCTGTGTGAGTGATAATCGTGCTTGCTTTATCAATACACATATCGATAAACTGAAGGAGAAAGATCATCTCCCATTAACCGCTCATTAAAACACATCCCTCTGAATGCACTGATCGTAAAGATGTAAAAATTGATGTTTTTAGTCATCCTCCATAGACTCTGAGCATTTTATCACCCCGCACAATTCGTATTTGTGTTTCAGTCCCGTGTTAGAGCTGCTGATGAAATGCTGCAAATCTTGTCAACAGAAAAGTAAAGCCCACGTCCACCCGCTCATTAGAGACATCGGAAATTACAGAGACGCTAAACCTATTCCTGGTGCTGATTTCTTCCAACAATCACAAACAAATCAGGAGCACTCTTCACAGGCGTTTCTCTGTAACATCATGGAAACACTGAGTTCGTAAAGGAAATTATATACCACTGCATGTAATTTCTTCATAAAGGTCAAGGCATTATTAGTGATGGTGCTTGTTGTAATATTTGTTATGGCAAAACACATCTTACAATGGTCCTATACTACGCAAAATGTATTCTTGTGAGCGTTTACCCAGGTTATAATGTTGTTCCTCAAAAACATACCTGGAGCTGTATTTTGTTTCATTCATGCATGTTTTGAGTAACCCTTTATTATTCTGTTTACATCTCCAAACCTCAAAATGCCTCGTTTCACCTTATGATGTCATGAAGTTGTAGTTTTCATGTTAACAGCTACCGTTTACTTTTAGTTCAATAGAAATAGGCAGTTTCAGGGCTGGCAAAATCAAAATGTTTCTAGTTATAGCAGATCAAAAAATACCATATGGGCCCTTTAATATATGCTACTGTTCAGAATTGTGAGAAAATCCAAATTTCCATAATAATTTTAACTAGGACTCCTGCTTTCTGAGAAGTCATTAGCTTTAATTAAATTCATAAACACTGTCAAAAAGTTATTTTATCAAAAACTATGCCACAACTATACTTTTTTTTACCCACTCTTATCATTTCTGTCCTTGTCCCATGTCTGCGTGTGTGTAGTGTGTCCAATAGAAAATCGATATGTGTGCCCGGTGCATGCTGGGTAATAGTTAGAGTTGCCAGTGCTCTTAACACACCTCATTAAGCGCTGGTCTCACTTCTTTGGCTTTTCCACTTCAGCCCTGGCCCTATTCTCCACTATGAGTAATGCACCTGACACTCATCCCAATGACACAAATATTTCAGAGGGGCTGACAACACTGCATCTCACCACTTTCTTCTCCTCTATCGTCCCCTCTCTCCTCCTCCCTCTTTCTCTTCATCTATCTATCCATCTCTTAGAGCGGCCTACCTACCAAAGTGTGAAAATCTGCTTGTTGGCATCTGTGAGTATATGGACTTAAAGGTGCCCTGTGCGACTTTTCTGGTGTCATCTGGTTTTTATTATTATTATTATTTTTTCCATAGAGAGGTTATTGCTTTGCCTGAAATGTTCCACAGTAGCATTAAACTTATATCTTGCATTGTTTTTATTGCTTTAAAAATCATGAGTGGGGTTGCTGCTCCACAGATCTGATGTGCAGCTTGGCTTGGTGGTGTCACTTTTTTGTCTCCATGGAGATAGAAATGTTTAATGCAATATTGTGAAATATTCCAGACAAAGCAATAACATCTCCATAGAGAGAAGCATGTTACACACTGCACTTCAATCGGGAAGGTGAGAGAAAAATGTTAAGTTTAGTCTATTTCAACAAACATTTAGGGTTGATAGATGTGATGGTTATAAAAATCTAATTTAATCTTATCCCTGTGATAATTTTGGTGAAATTATCATATTGTGATTTAGTTATTTTCACAACTGACCCCACCCCTTCCTGCTGTTGGTCAGCATTAGTGACTTCTGAGTGAGCTGGATTTAACCACTATGAAGCCACAGACACCTATAGTTATGTCCTAAAGACTATGTTATAATATTGTTTCCTCATCAAAAACACACCTGCAGTTGTGTTTTGTGTCATTCACATGTTTAACACACAAACTCTGCATATTTAGGCTGAGTTCTTCTCTCAAACTGAAAACACTCTGTTCCACCCTGTGATGTCATGTGTTAATACAGGAAACTCCATACACCTTCACTAGAATCATTTGGAAAATGTCAGCCCTGGAATTGCCATTCTCTACTAAACTAGAGTTAAAAGGTGTAAATAACTTGGAAACTACCACTACATGACATCACAAGGTGCAAAAGAGCATTTTGAGTTTTGGACATATAGACTGACTAATAAAGGATTACTCAAACATGGGTGAATGAAACAAAACACAACTCCAGGTATGTTTAAAAGGACGTAACGGCGTTCTAATGTGGCTTACAGCTCTCAGTGTTGGGCACATTACTTTAAAAAGGTAATAAGCTACAGTTACTAGTTACTTCTCCCAAAAAGAGTTACTTCACTATAAAAGTAACTAGTTACTAGGGAAAGTAACTATTGCATTACTTTTTTTTTCTTTTAATGGCGCACTCAGCCTATGACTTTAGAACTGTGCCGTCCACAAACACAGTTGCGTAGGGTTCTATGTCCCGCACTCACACCTGCACAACTGAACCGAGCCACGGCCCAATGACATCATCACACGGTGCTGTTTGTTTACATGTCGCGCAGCAGAGCTTACGCTTTTAGCGGAGAAATAAGTCCAGCAGCATGAAATATCTTTTAAATAGTGAGGCAGATATGAGTCCTGCTGCGATACGCGTTCCTCCGGGAGTTTATGGATATAAAAACAGCTCGGAGCAGTGAGGACAGACAGAGACGAGACTGCAAAACTTGTGTCTCTGTCACAGTCCTTATCGAAGGTAAGCGCGGATTCGCCGTATGTTTTGGAGCAGAGTTTATTCACTGTTGTCCTCGTATGAGTGACATTAGCGCACACACAGGGCTTGTATATTGAAGTTGTGCGTGTGCGCGTACATGAGCAGTCGTGCCGTGCCGTGTCTGTGTGAGCCATGGTGTGAGCCAAGTCGGATAACAGCTTCAATGAGATGCTTCAGTAACGCGCAGTAACGGCGTGTTGGTAACGGTAACAGCGTTGTAACAATAGAAAAAGTAATTATTTAATTAGTTAGTAATAATTTTGAAATTTTTTTGTCATATCGCCAAAATACACTTAATACACTCTAATATTTTGTATGAAACCTTTATAAAACAGTTTATAAAGCTTTATAGCTTTATAAATTCTATTGTCAAGGTGAAGCCATGGCCCTGACCAGTTCAATGTTTGTATTTATAGTTTTCTTTTGACAAAGCAATAATCTAGTTACAGCCCTCCGTAAATAAGATCAGACATTTTTAGTGATGTTCTTGGATTGGAGTCAAAAGTTGCTCCCTCAACAAATACCCCTTTTGCCCCGTCTTGACAAATACAAAACACATAATCAAATGTAACAACAGCTTAACCAAACAAAATACATTAGAGTCCAAGTATGTTGGGTCATGTTTACATTCAAGTATTGACAACATGAAAAGGGACTAAAGATGGAGGGTGAAACATACTGAAGTCAGTCTTCATGAAACATACTAAAGTCATTCTTCTTCATGAAACATACTGAAGTCATTCTTCTTCATGAAACATACTGAAATCAGTCTTCTTCATGAAACATACTGAAGTCATTCTTCATGAAACATACTGAAGTCAGTCTTCTTCATGAAACATACTGAAGTCATTCTTCGTGAAACATACTGAAGTCATTCTTCGTGAAACATACTGAAGTCAGTCTTCGTGAAACATACTGAAGTCAGTCTTCGTGAAACATACTGAAGTCAGTCTTCGTGAAACATACTGAAGTCAGTCTTCTTCGTGAAACATACTGAAGTCAGTCTTCTTCGTGAAACATACTGAAGTCAGTCTTCGTGAAACATACTGAAGTCAGTCTTCGTGAAACATACTGAAGTCAGTCTTCGTGAAACATACTGAAGTCAGTCTTCGTGAAACATACTGAAGTCAGTCTTCGTGAAACATACTGAAGTCAGTCTTCGTGAAACATACTGAAGTCAGTCTTCTTCGTGAAACATACTGAAGTCAGTCTTCGTGAAACATACTGAAGTCAGTCTTCATGAAACATACTGAAGTCAGTCTGGTTGTGCATGTGAGGGGAGTGCACGTGAGCTGATGTTATTTAAAGTTATGCATGATGCCCTCCCTGCTGTGAGCCCTGGTTTGTGAAGCCCTGTGCAGCCAAACAGCCAACCTCCATCAGCCAATCAACTGATACTTTCAGCAACATTCCCTGGGGGTGTGATGCTAACTGTAGACACTGCTCTGTCCGAGGCTTTGTTACTCAAGTTATACTTTAATCGCAGCTTTGTTTTAACACAATCTGATCATGAAGAACTGAGTTAGTTGAAATTACAACAGGTGAGCTGATTTGTGCTGTTAAACACGTCTCACATAAAATGAGTTACAAGCTAGCTAGCATTAGCCAACAGTTTTCTCAGTTTGCCGCTCTCATGTTTTTGTTGAAAAT
Organism: Taenioides sp. WSHXM2023; assembly: GCA_029959045.1. Classification (NCBI taxonomy): domain Eukaryota; kingdom Metazoa; phylum Chordata; class Actinopteri; order Gobiiformes; family Gobiidae; genus Taenioides; species Taenioides sp. WSHXM2023. Next base: position 10,575,366 of record CM057098.1, on the reverse strand, counting down.
CAAACACCTAAAAAGAAAAGTGAATGCTCATATTGGTCACAGGTTCCTGAAAATGTGTCATTACACTTTTTTGACAGTGTTTGCTAATGTATGCATTGTGTCACCATGGTAACTCCTAAACAATGAGATACATGTAGAACACCCCCAGTGTGATCTCACTACAAAGACTCCATACATTTCCTATCAGGGCTGCAGACCGGATGGACAGGTACAAATGGAAGCTGATTAGGCCCAAACGGGCCTGTAGGTCTGTATTTGAACATGATAGACCTTTCACACTCTTGTAATCACAGTCAGAGTCTGTGTACTGAATGTACAGCATATTCATTATATTCAGGTTCTTATGCAACAGGCTTGAGTCACCCCATGTATTGATTATATCTCAAAACGAGGAGCTGGATTTTCATATCTCAGTTTGTGACGCACATTTTGAATTATCACATCAGATTGTGTAATAGAAATGACAGATTTCTATAATAAGAAAAATACATTTTAATTAGAGTGAACAGTGAAAAATGTGAAAAGTATTTCCAGCATTACAGTCTGTAAAATTGTAAACTTAGTCATACACTGTACTTTTGTGTAGACAAGAACACAATCCAATCAAAAAAATCTTTTTAAAAATTATTTCTTTTGTTAAAGGTGCATTGTGTAACTTTTTTGTTGGAGGGTCCGTCAAATGCTTTTCTCTGTGGAGATGTTATTGCTTCATCTGAAATGTTTCACAGTGTGGTATTAAACCTTTCTATCTTCATGGAGTCCAAACCAGACCAAGTTACAGGTCAGATCTGTGAAGAGGCAACCTCACTTACAGTCAGAATGTCTGTTTTTCTAGGTATTTTTGAGCTATAAATGAAATGCTATAAATCACCTGTAATGAATAAATGTAATGCAGAGCTGTTTAATATCATACTGTGGAACATTCCAGGCAGAACAATAACCGTAGAAACAAGCAGGTGACGGACCCGAAAAGTGACACAGTGCACCTTTAAGATTTCATTTAGAGAATTTATTTTCATGACGACACCATTAACCCACTATATAAAACTTGGACTCAACTAAAATGTCTTCAATCTCTTGCCCAAAAAGACCCAAAAAGAAAAATGAATACATTAATAAAATAAAAACAACAGGCCATCACTAAGGAAACAGTGCATTTGAATAGCAGAAGGCAGGAGCATCTGAGCACCATTACACGCAGTGATTGGGGCTAAATTGAGGATGCAGTTGGAGTATTTAAATGTTCTCGCTTGTAATGGGAACAGGAAGTTGAAAGCACGCCATTAGCTTTAAGCCTCATATCTTAAGAGCACAAACAGCCCGTGTCTGTTCCTAAACTTCTTTATTTCTCTTCCTCTTAAATTCATCCTCAGGCTCTGATTGGACCGTTTTTCTTTATGGAGCTGCTGATTGGCTGAAATGCTTAGTCCATCATAATACTGTTTCTCTGTCTTTTAGAGACAAGAGTATTCTGTGCTAGTTTCAAAGAAAGTACTGCAGGCATTGCAAAGACAAATATGTATTCATTTGCTCTGTGCATAGGCTTTATAATGTAGTGTATATTAAAGTGGTAGTATGAATTTGTGGCATCCTGTACTATTTTATGGCAAAGCTAAACAAAAAAAAAAAAATGCTTTGAAGATTGAAATGTAGGGATATAACAATGTGACAAATATTGTGATATCATATTGTCAAAACTCTCAAAATAATATTGTGGGTTGTCAAATTTCAAGTCTCTTTGCTTACATTTATTGTTATGGTGCAGCAAAAAAAAACGAGGGAACTACATAGACCATGATCCTTTAGTGTTGTCATTGCAGACTACGTGAAGAAATAACTGCTATTAAGCACTTTTAAACCTTCATTTTTCGTATTATAACAGCATCAAAGGCTTTTCAGGGAAAAGGGAAAAAGTAGCATATTCACAATTTTGTTTACCTCCACAAAATATCACAATAAATATCGTAATATATTTAATATATTTAATAAAATATTTAAATATTAAAACTAAAAATCCTAAAAAAAAAAAAAAAAAAAAAAAACAATTCAAGGCTAAAAGGAGACATTTCTACTGGTTTATGGTCAATTACTTTTCAGGTTGGGGGTCCAATACCATGGAGATGTTATTGCTTTGCTTGTAATGTTCCACAATATGGCATTAAACTTATAGAAGGTGCTTTCATTGAATTATGGGTGTTTTTATAGCTCAAAAATGCCTTTAAAAACTTGCATTCTGACTGTGAGTGGGGTCGCCTCTTCACAGATCTCACCTGTAAAATGACCTGGTGGCATCTCCTGCTTGTCTTTATGAAGATTGATAAGTTTAATACCATACTTTGGAACACTACAGGCAAAGCAATGTCATCTCCATGGAAACAAGCTACTGGCAGGCCCTCTACCAGAAAAGTTGCCTTTAAAACTGTCCCATTTAACCACACTTTGGATAGATTCCTAAAATATCATCTGACTATTACCAACAAAACTCTGAATTTCAGTCCAACAAAAACATGACCAAAATGCACTTCTCTCTTCTAAATGATCACAAGAAACAAAAGACAAGAAAATATCTGACATTGTTGTATATATTTACATGCATATAGGACATTTTTACCTCACGCACGCCTGTATGAGTGTTCCATAGTGGTCATTACACAGCAAAGATTGACACAAAGCTCAATTTAAGAGTGGCCCAGTCTTGCCTTTTTCCATCACTAATTGCAGCTGTCTGAATTCCAAATGGGCTCTGTCAACATGGGCTCTGTCAACATGGGCTCTGTCACATTGTCGCGTTTCTTCCATTTCGTTCGAGAGATGTTGCCGTAAAACATACATTTAGTATCCAAAGCAGCTCCACACGTCATTATTCAGACACTCTGTATGTTTGGTGGAAATGAGAGGGAGAAAAACAAGGCCAGAGCAAGTCATGAAATGTGTTCTTGTGGTGTTACTTTTCATTATAGAACAAGATGTGTGCTTCTTTGAGCCTGGTTTAGTATGGAACTGCACACAGCCTTACAATACAAATCCTAATACACCGTTTTAAGACACGGAGATGTATTCACTGATATTACCCTGTTGCTGTTACTATTACTATTGTTACTACTACAACTACTACTACTACTAAGGCTACTACTACTACAGGCATAGCGGCTAGCACTCACACTTTGCAACAAGATGGTTCTGGATTCGATCCCTGGGTTACCCAGGCCTTTCTGTGTGGAGTTTGCATGTTCTCCCTGTGTCTGGATGAATTTCCTCTGGGCACTCCGATTTACCCTCATCAGCCCTAAATGAAGTGACTAAGCCAAGCAAGAAGATCACGGAGATTTGTTTCCAGGCGACCTTTAAGGCCCGTACTACTAACTACTAAGGCCAGTACTACTATTTCTAACTACTGTGGCTACTACTACTAGTAATTACTAAGGCTACTCCTACTACTAAATAGTTAGGCTACTACAACTACTAACTATGGCTACTATTACTACTACTACTACTAACTACTAAGGCTACTACTACTACTAACTACTATGGCTACTATTGCTACTACTAGTAACTACTAAAGTTATTCCTACTACTACTAAAGCTATTACTACTACTACTAGCAAGTCATGAAATGTGCTCTTGCGGTGTTACTTTTCATTATAGAACAGGATGTGTGCCCTGGTTCAGTATGGAACTGCACACTGCCTTAAAACGGTGTATTAGGATTTGTATTGTAAGACAGGGAGATGCATTGACTGATATTATTTCCAGCAGAGGCAGACGAATGCTTTAGTGAAGGTTTGAAAAGAAAATTAGATTCACAAAGCCAAGAAAGAAGTCAAAATGTTGAGACAGCAAAATGTTGTTAGAATAAAAAGTATACAGTCAACAAAATTATAACTTATTCTATTACTCCCCCTGTTAATACTATACAGCAAATACTACCACCACTGTTGTGCTGCTGCTGCTGCCGCTACTACTGCTACTACTGTCTAATTACAGTGTACCAGTGAGGATTGACTTCTGTTAAACTCATTACCACTGTCTTGTCATTTCTCATCTTAGATCATCATTTTAATCCAATTTGTCACTTTGTAATTAGCTTTGTTTGAATAATTAATAGCAGTAACCTAATTAGATTGGCACATCAATCAAAGAGCTGACCTTGGGTTTGATTCTTGTGACTCTTACACCTTTAGATTCTTTAGAGTGCTAAAAACCCACATACAGAGAGCAAATGTGTTGCACGTGTGCATGTGTTGAGTACAGCAGAGTAAAGGAGAACATAATGAGTCCATGAGGCACTATAGGTTTTATGTTTCCCTCTTCTAAGTATCCGGACTTTAATGACTGCAGCCATTAGTCTGAGTGAAACAGGATTCATAGGCACCATCTTCAGCACAGCCAGGCCACAGACACATCCATGTGTGATCTGCTCAGATTGTCTGTTAGCGGCAAGAGCTTTTGGACACTAGGGGCGTGGCTTACAGAGGCATGCATCAAGCTGAGCAGAAAACTGTTACGCACTATTTATGTCACTGCACATTCAGATTCTATTTATTTGTCAAAAACACTGTACCTGATTTGTACTGCCCTAAAAACTGAAAAACAGAACTAGTTCATTTTAAAGGGTAAAAGGCGGTCCAAAAGTATTCCTCAACAACTAGCATGCTAACAGAACATGTCCTGGTTTGAAGACAATAAAACACTGTATAATGAGATGCAAACAGCAAAGTCAACAATGCACTGAAATGTGTTTGGATGAGAAGAACCTGTCAACTCACTTAAAACAACACTATATTCAAAATAAACAAACAAAATACAAAATACAAACTGGTTTTGGTGATTGACAACCAACTCACAACATGTGTGCTGTCAGTATCTGAGTAAGCATTGTCAATTAGTATTCACTGTTTCTCAAAACAACTTATTTTGAAATGGAAGAATAGTTATTGCTGTGGTCAATCTGAATGTAGATACACAGTAAAAGGAAGAAGTTGCACTACATCTCCACTTTGCTCTGCATCTGAAAGCCAATGAAGCAGAGTACAGAAAGTACTTGGGACCATCTGCATTTTAAATACAACGTTGAAGGCAATTAAACATATATAAATGTGCATCCACAGCTCTGGACCAGCCAACAATACAGAATGTGACTGTAAAGCAGCTGTTTTTATAGAAACTACTAGAGTTTCCCTGAGCCAAGAGCACAGTGCTGGAGGCATACAGCAAGTCTATTTATGCACCAATAAACTGTGAAGCCAACCTAAGCTGCTCATAACAGCACTCTTTCTTTATTAGACATTGTCTTATATGTCTCATAAATGATCATGGTGTTATGAAAATTTAATTATATTTATACAGTTTAAAATATGGAATGAAAATGTTAAAGGGCCACGCAGTTCTCTGTACAGGATAAAAACTTGGGATCCAGCTTTTTGAGTTCTGATACCGATATCGATACTGTGACTTTAAGCATCTGCTAATACCCAATATTAACCGATACCAGTATAGGGATGGAAAATGGCACTTATTTCCTCAAAACAGTCAACATATTACATAAGAAATCCAACTGTTCTATTTATCCTTCAAATGACTACTGAACAGCTTTGTATGAATAAACTTTCAAACATTATGAAACGTTGAATAATCTTATTACATCCTGTTAAAGGCCAAACCAAGAACCGATACCTGATCTAAATATTTTCAGTATCGCCTCCAATGTTTGATATCAGTAAAAGTAATAAAAACATCAGTGTTTTTATATTCCTTTTTTTTTTTTTTTTTTTTCCCAATTGTGGTATTAACATTGTTATCAAGTATGAAATCTTCTCTGTAGTGTGAAATGTTAGTAACACTAAAAGCTTTCAAACCAACCAAAACCCACAGTCTTTGGTAGCATACACACTATACACCCTCTGTTTAGTTTAGCATACTTTTAAACTGCACAGTGTCTATGGCTGGTGCTACCTGACCTCATACATTACACTGTGACTGGTGCTGGTAACAAGGCCCAAGAGCGGCACACAAAGATACCAGCACAGCACAAAAGAAGAGGGTGCGTCCAGAGTAAACTTCATCTCTTTTTACAACATTGAACCATCAAACTCTTTCCCCAGCGCCACCTCTCTATCTGACCCTGAACTGTCACATCCTCAGTGCTGCGTACACTAGGAAAGCCCAAATATATGAAATCTGAACCATGATAAATTATTTGTGCCTTCTGATAAGATGCTGTATTGGATTCCACTGCTTATCATCTATCACAGGCCCGTAGAGGCTGAGAGCGCCATGTTACACTCTACGTTTTATCACAGACGAATACAGATCTTGTTTCCATGCATCTCTATAATTCAGTCTTCTGCAATAATCCAGTCTCACTCTCACACTTGTCTACATTAAACACTGCGCTAAATGTGATTTCAGAGCCCAGATGAAGGAAAAGTGGTGATTGGAAAAGCAGTGTAACAGACTGTAAAGAAAATTAACATGGAGTTTAATGATGGAAAATGTAATAGGATATCTGTTTTTTCCAGATATGATGCATTGATTAGGCTACACATGTCCCTGTTAATAAGAAAAACACAAAATGCAGAATTTAAATTTGGTATGCTGGTGCACATTTTTGAAAAATCCATATGCCAGTGCATTTACGGTGTAATTTTGGTGTTGCCATGGAAACGCCTAAAAGGTGCCAATAGTGCATAAAAATAAGTGAGATTTTATGCATTCATTTCACCCTTTAAAAAAAAAAAAAAAAAATATATATATATATATATATATATATATATATATATATATATATATATATATATATATATATATATATATATATATATATATATATATATAATCCGACACCACTAGAGTCTAACATCTAACTACCATGCAATTTTGTGCTACTACTACTACTACTACTACTACTACTACTACTACTACTACTACTACTTCTACTTCTACTTCTTTAAGGTTGTTGACACCAAATTTAGTTACCAAACAAACTGCATTATATTTATTTCAGTGAAAAATTCACACATGTGCAAGCATTTTTAAAAAATGTCTTGTTTTACTCTATAAAGCAACATCTCATCCAAACTTAAAAAGCCTGCATTTTTCAGTCTGGTGCAATATGTCCCATTTCATTGAATTTATTTCATGGCAAATGTCCATTAAAGTGATGTGTGCATGTGGGCTAAGTCTGCCATCATCTACTTGTCTTGTATTAAATGCTTTAAAGGACAAGAGCATGTGCCATTAGGAGCTCCCATATGCTAAATGTTTACTGCAAGAGTGCACACAGTAACACATAGTGAATTAAGTTAATCAAGGAGAGGCTCTGAATCACAAGCTTTTATGCTAATAGCCACCATCTCTTATGCTAAATGAGGTAAACAGTGTACACAGATGCATACCTTCTCTGTGTAGACATATGGAGAGTACCATAAAGTACTGATTAACAGAAGTAGTGCTTCACTGCTAATTGTGCTAATCCATGTTAAGTGCTATAGGTGACAATGGAAAGCCAGTCTGAAACACAAGAGTTTTTTCTCCATTGTATAGACTTATGTATTGGTTACATTTTCTATTACTTAAAACATGACTACAGCTTTTCAATCACCATTTGAACAATAGCTTTTTTATTTCCACTAAGGTTGGAATAGTACAGAATATTAAAACAGAAATGTTTCTTTTCTCAGTGGGTTTCAGACAAATGTCCTTCCTGATTTGAAGGACATGTGAAGACTTTTCCCCTTTTAAAAGATATTATATTTTTTGAACATATTTTTGAAACCCATGGAATGGTGTAATAAAATATATAATCAATGTTATAACAAAGTTTAAAGGTGCAAGACAAGATTTTTAGGTTCAGTTGAAGATTAAAAGTTATTATTATAAGATGATCAAGCAGAATCATCATGGAAATTGTACTGGTATTGTAGTATAACTATTAGTATTTGTATTACATAGCCAAGAAATTTGGACTTTTTCTTCTTTATTATTCTTGATGACTTAATTTTAGGCACCAATAATCCTGTGTGTGTATTGTACTTGCATGGTTATTTTGGTCCTCCATCCTCAGACCTTTCTCTGTGATCAGTTTCCTGTCCTCCTCCCTCTCTCCTCTCTCTCCGTCCTTCTTTGGCACAGTACAGTATCTCCACACAAGTATACATTTGTACATTTGGTCGATGGCTGGCTGGGTTTCTTGTTGTCCCAGTGCTGTGGGGTTACACAAGGGTTACTACCACAGTGAAACTATAATTACCCCAGTTGTCAATCAAACACACTCACACACGTACAAGATAGTAGACTAAGTGAGACAAAAACCCTTAAAAGGAACTAAAAATAGAAATATGGAAAACCATTTATTGTATTTTTGGTGCGTACTTTTCTAAGGTGCAGAGTCATGCTCATGAGGATTATGGGATATCAAAGTTTAGGGCCCTCCCGCTCAGCATTGTGTTGCTGGGGGAAACCTTGCGGCATAGAAAAGCAAAAAAATAATGAGAGAAAGTGGAGGTATTTCAGGAGGAAGGTTCCTATAGGAAGTGGCGATGTGAGACGTGGGGAGAAAATATCTTAAGGGCAGCTTTTAGCTCATACATACAGTACTGCTCAGAATATCATTTCAAAATACTATTTCTGACAACAACACTAGAACTAGACTCATTAGCCATTACAGAGTACTACTGATACTTTGCAGTAGCATCATGCTGGGGGTGTTCTACATGCATCTCTATTGGTGGAATGTTCTGCAGTTACCATGGTGACACAATGCACACATTAGCAAACACAGACAAAAAGGTTTTAAGTCTGAAAACACAAGAAAAAAAACCTCAAAATGAATTTAAGCAACACATTTTCAGGAGTCTGTGATCAATACGAGCGTTCATGGTCCAGTTTAGGAGTTTGATTTTCAACAGAAAGGTGTTGTAGTTCCAGATAAGTCAGCTCTTTCTGCTCAGACTGTGTTCAAATAAAACTCAGATTAAGTCTAACTTGAGTAACGGAGCTTCTAACAGAGCAGTGCTTTCAGTTAGCTTCACACCCCCAGCGAATGTTGATGGCATCAGCTGCAAAGTATCAATATCTTAGTTTAGTGATTATCAAATGAATTTCTGAATGTGAAAATTTGCATGACTAAACAAACAGAAAAATCAGGAAACCAACTTCAACTTTAAGCAGTTTTGAACATTCCAGACTAGATGTTTCTGGACTACTGCAACCACAAATAACTGGAAAAAAAAAATATCCAAGCAACGCTAATTGTCAGTCAGATCATGTAAACGCAACATATTATGCAGAGAGTTCAATTTGGAAATGTGATTGGGTTTGGCATTGGTTAAAAAAAAAAAAAAGTTCACATTTTCTAGCCAAAACAAGACAATATCCAATTATTTTGAGTCCAGCTGTGACTAGCTCCTTAGATTTCAAACGAGTGATGCATGTGTAAGCAAACACAGTACGTCAAACGCTCTTCCCCCCGTGTTTGTGGCCATAGTTTTTTTGGGCCTAATTGGAAAACCAAGTCTACTCTGTTGTAAATCATCTTGTGACCCGTAAACCTGGTGTGATGCCAATTAGCGACACTGAGTGAGCCCTGTTTGAGATGAAGTGAGCCGCTAACATGGTTCCACTGTCTTCAGTTTCATCTTTAAGCTGTTCTGACGGAGGATGTGGATGTGTTGGCACGAGGCGGTTGTATGATCATTTTCAATAAATATGATAAAATTGGGCAAAATCTCAAATAAAATAGAATGAAATACAGAAATTACTTTGAAAATGTAACTTCATGTAATACTACTACTAATACAACCAATACCGCAACCAATATCACTACTACTACTACTCTCACTACTGTAATTACAAACTGCTACCACTACTACATTTACTATGAGAACTGGTAACTACAACCACTGCTGCTACTACCACTACTACAACCATTAGTGCCACTACCAAAACTACTAACTACTACTACTACTACTACTACTACTACTAATAACAAGTAGTTTCCTTCCAGTGAAAGTGTGTGCGTTGAATATTTCAGCTCGTCCCCCAGCAGCATTTACTGTACTGACAGACACAAGCTGTTGGTGCAGTGTGATGATGGATGGGGCCGATGTGAACTCTGGTACAGCGCAGATAACTGTTGATAATCTTTGTTTTGGGGGCGTAAAAATGACTGACTTTTATTGGAAGTGAGAGTGTGAGATGACAAGACTCATATGTTTTGATAAAGGAGGAAAGGAAGAAGAGGAGAGGGAGGGGGTGATAGAGAGGAGAGATGAAGGAAAGAACTGTAAGACTCACCCCCAAAGGAGTAGCTCAGGGAAAAAAAAACACCTCTACAAAACTAATATGTTTTTAAGATGAGGGTTTTTCCATTGTTTATTTATTTTGTTGAAGCCTTTACAGTAGATGCAAATAATTAATTATCATCTATTTCAATATATGTTTTTCTATCATTTCATTGCCGATACTCAAAGGTGCACTGTGTAACTTTTTGGTTGGAGTCCATCACCTGCTTGTTTCTATGGATATGTCTGCAGTATGACATTAAACTGCTCTACCTGGTTTTATAGCCCAAAAATCCCTAGAAAAACAGGCATCCTGACCCGTAAACTTGGTCTGGTTTGGTCTCCATGATGATAGAAAGTTGTTCTTTTCCAAATAAATCAGTGGCCTATAAACACTGCCGACGTTTTTAGGCCGATATATAGGAAATATTGTGATTATTTCCCCCACATTATACATGATGGATTTAAAGCAAACTCATCCACAACCTTGTTTTACTACACACTGGGGATAAGAGCACAGTGTAGTCACATTTTTGCAGTACCCTTTTTGGACTAAAGTTTTTCAATAACACTTTATGCATATTTTATTTATGCATATTTAGGCAGCTGGTTGACCCAAGCAAATTATTGGCCTCTGCTGGTGATTTAAGACCAACAATGTGCTAAAAAGTGTAAATATCAGCCTGATAATAAGTAGAAGAGATTTGTTATGGAAAATTACTCTCCTCTTGACACTGCTGTTGTAATTATAACAGAATAACACTAAACCTTATAACAGAATAACACTAAACGTTATAACAGAATAACACTAAACCTTATAACAAAATAACACTAAACCTTGTCAGACAGAACCGCACGCTTTGACAAATCTTCAATCTTCAAATCTTGTGATTGGCTGACGTCTAAGATAGCAAGCTGTGATTGGCTGATAGCAACACATATCTGACAGGAAGCTGCAATACAGTTTTATCTTTTTACAATTACCACCACACACTTTGAGGTTAACTACACCCTGATAATACATTGTGTAAGCAAAAGTCCACTTGTCCACATACCATATCAGTTTTTATTGCAGTACTTATGCGTAAACAGCCCTTCACTTAAGTCTAAAGCTGAGATTTGCGGGCGCCTAGCTCTCCGTATTACATCTCTCCTGGTGTTCAAATGCGCTCACTGCTGTTTTTCAGTACACAACGCCATTATACCAGAGCTTCACCGCGGGAGGCACGGCGGTACACGGGGAAGGAGGGGGGAGGGGTGCATCTCTTGGACACATACACAGCTGTGGAGACGAAACAACACCAAACAAGTGTCACATTATGCTGCTTGGCGGGCTCATAGCAGGTGCAAATGTTTTTTAAGATGACAATAAGAAGGAGGCGCTCGGGGATTAAGGAGAGGTGTGAGAGGCTGGTGAGAATTGGACAGATGTACGGTGTCTGTTTAAGGCCGGGCTGTGAATGGGGCACGTCAACACATTAGAATAATTAGCAGTTTACATGCAAGTCAAATGCATCACTGTGGAACCAATAGGGATTTACATATTATCAAGATGCTAGTCAATACTAGTATCAAAACAAAAAAAATAATTTGAACTGATGTCTATGTCTAACTTTAAGACCACATATAGTAATATTCAAGGAACTATTATTTTGTGTTTATATTATATTGAATGAATATGAGCCTTTTCCTCATTATAAAAACTGAGTTTGAAACAGTCAAAATTGACCCTAATGAGCCTTAAGGCATGTTATACTGCGGGTACCTCCACAAAAACACACCCGGAGTCTTGTGTTTTGTTTCATTTACACATGTTTGAGTAATCCTATAATATTAGTCAGTTTACATCTCGAAAGCTGTAGTACGGATGAGAGAGAGGTTTATGAAAAATACAAGCTCCTCTAGTATCCAGCTGGAGGATCTGCCTGATGGAGGAAAACCTGGTACCAGGAAAGAACCAAAGCTTCAGACAGAAAGCCCCCACACAATCTTGGAATTGAACCTGCAACTAATTTGTTTTGATTTCATGACAACCCCTTACTGTACCACGCCCAATAGTAAAAGAGCACATTTTGTTTATGCATGTGAGAAAAACTAGGAACAAATAGTGTGCATCTTGGAAAGCATGGCTATTTTGGGTTGTTTTGGTTTGCTCACTTTTTTGAAAGATGGTGGACTGCATATTGATTTCCAGCACACCCTGAAACATTCATTCTACTTTCTACCTGCCTGGGCTAAAAATAGTCAGCTGCATTTATCCTCCCAGAGTGCTCCGGCGGACTTCCAAGTGCACCCTGGGAAATGTATTATTAAAACTCTTGTACACTCTTTGACATACGATGAATAAGTGAGCTCTGTCAGCCTCTAGAACAGGACGCGTCAGCACGTTTGGTATAAGCCCCTGTGGCACCATAAGCTCACTTAATCAGCCTGTGTTCAGATGCACAAGTTGTTGATTGGACGTGTGTGTTTATAGGCTGATTCCTTTTGTTTTAGATGGACCACATTTCCTGTACTGTTTTGTAGGCATAAGCACTCTGCAGAGACGTATAGGGACTATTTGTCACAATTTCGGCACCAAAGAAGTCTGACATCGGTAGAAGACTGACATTTTCAACACATAATAATAGTAATGCCTGTAATATAAAGTGTTCTTATACTAGTTCTGATATAGATGGAAGACCATGAAAATATGCATCTACTTTTGATACAGTTTTATAGATTAGTATGTGGCTATACATTTTTGGAATGCCAATTACTGATTAAACAATGTGTTAATCACCACTTTGGCCAAACCTCCTCAAAGCCTGATCCCGTCAGATCTCAGAAGCTCAGCAGGGTCGGGCCTGGTTAGTACTTGGATGGGAGACCGCTGGGAAAATCAGAGGGGCACCAGTGACAGGAACTGTTGTTGTGTTCTTAGGCAAGACACTTCATCGACATACCCTAGTATGAAAGTGGTGTGAGTGTTGGTGGTGATCAGAGGGGCCAGTGGCACAGATTGGCAGCCTTGCTTCCACCTGTCTGCCCCAGGGCTGCTGTGGCTACAGTATTATACCACCAATGGGTATGGAGTGAATGAATAATGCACCAAATTGCAAAACGACTTTTGAGTGTCTGGAAAAGTGTTGTCTAAGACTACTGCATTATTATTATTAATCATAATGCATATTGATCAAGTACTTATATCTAAATACTAAATAACTAGCCTAAATGCAATGTGGATGTAATTGTAAACAACTCTTTTAACCACTGCAGCAGAGCTTGAAAAGAAAACATTATTTTAACTATCTCGTATGGTTGTTTTCGTAAAATTGTGGAATCGAAAATTGATCATTTTGGCAAACTAACGAAAAGTAACAAAAAGTCCCCGCACCTTGTCCCAAGCCGGATTTAGCCATCATTACACACATGACTAAAAACAGGTGGTGCATTTTGCCACTGCAGCATTTTTCCTGCGTTGACTTCATTATCCCACATCCCTGTCCCTCCTGAGATGTTTTTAGCCCTGGTCGTTAGAAGTCTTGGAGAGATTTCAGCAGAGTCCATAAGCAGTTAAGCAGCCCCCCTCTTCCAGCCAAAGCAGCTAAGAGGCTCAGGGGACGAGATCGCAGCTTCTACATCTATAACATGTGCCTTATAGCTGTGTCATGGTGTCCGCCAGATATTCAGGAAAACAGCAGAAATAAAAGAGGAGAAAGAGAAAGAAAGGGGACTTGGTGAAGCTTGTCATCCATTATAGATAGCGGGCTGTTATTATTCATTCAGGCTCATCCCCCCTTTCATCGTCAGAGTGTGTGTGTGTGCGTGTGTGTGTGTGTCTCTAGGCAGAATACACACAGTGCAGTATTTTAGGAGCTCCATAAGGGTACTAAAGAGAAGCAGCCATCCTAGTCGGTCGCATGAACCAAAATACTTTCCAATAAGCAACAAGATACACGCAGTCCAAGAGTATTTATATTCCACACAGGGCTGGGTACAAAGCTAAAATAAATGAGATAGCTTGGTGACCAGTTCATTGAGGAAATGTTTGTAATGTCATGATTTAATACTACTATAATGACTACACCTCAGTTAGCCTCAAAGGGCCCATATGACACTATTTTCTGATTTATGTTATAATGTTTTTCATCACAAACAGACCTGGAGTTGTGTTTTGTTTCATTCACATGTTTAACACACAAATCCTGCATATTTAGGCTGAGTTCTTCTTTCAAACTGAAAACACTTTGTCCCACCTTGTGATGTCATGTGGTAATAGAGGTCTACTGTGCTCTACTGTGTTTTTAAACTCCATACACGTTCACTAAAATCATTTGGATGATTTCAGCCCTGGAATTGCCGATCTCTACTGAACTAAAGGTAGAAGGTAGCTGTCAACTTAAAAACTACCACTTCATGATATCACAAGGTGGAACAGAGCATTTTGAGCTTTGGAGATGTAGATAGGCTAATAATAAACATGTGTGAATGAAACAAAACACAGTAATGGGTATGTTTTGATGAGGTAACATCAATTTTGTGTAATATAGGACCTTTAAGGCTATTTCAAGTGTAGTTACTGTGAAGTTAAAATATAATTTGTAAATGTCAAGTAGTATTTTTATTACATTCTGTTCCAATATAATAAATTATACAGATAGCTTAGGCTACGTGGTTTAGTATTTTGTAGGGACATAAAGGGTATATGGTCTGGACTGTCAAAAGCCACTCAAAATGTATAGCAAGGAATGGTACTTATTTTGTCTTGTCAGGTTTAGTAGTATCAAGGGTTATCGAAAGTTTTCATTTTTTTGTGCTCACATCCGACACCAATCCATTCCAATTGCTGCCATTTTGCCAGGTGCATTGTGTAACTTTTCTGGTGGAGGGTCCGTTAAATGCTTTTCTCCTTGGAGATGTCATTGCTTTGTTTGGAATGTTTCACAGTATGGCATTAAACCTTCATCATGGAGAGCAAGACAAACCAAATCGCATGTCAGATCTGTGGAGAGGCAACCCCACTGAGTTAGAATGCCTGTTTGTCTAGGTATTTTTGAGCCATAAATCCACCTGTAGTTTAATACATGTAAAGTACAGCTGTTAATGTCATACTGTGGAACATTCCAAGCAAAGCAATGACATATCCATAGAAACAAGCAAACCAACCAAAAAGTTACAGCATCAGGAGCTATCATAAAGCATCAGGAGTTATCATACAAAAGAAAAGAGAAACAATAGATTGATATAAACCAGTTTATCAATATGACTTACAATACCCAATAGCCTGCAACAAAACCAGGCTCTTGATACGACTGATTTTTGTCTTTGGTGTAGTCTGAGCCCACTTCTGGAGTGAAAACATTTTACAGCAGCTGTGATTGTGCTCCCTCTGATTGTTTACTCTTAAATATCCCCCGAGACATTTCAAAGTGAGGAGAGACACACGAATCCTATCAGCGATTTGATGTGCGGCGTTGTGCATCTGCTCCATCCAACAGTGAAATGGAGTGAAATAAACACACTTTTTTTTATGGCTGACGGATTTGGAAATGAGCAGAATATGTTTCAAGTCTTGTACTGAGCCCCCATCGGCCTGTTTCATGCATCATTTATGTTGACTACAGTATGTTGCCAAATGTGTGTGGAACTATTTGGGGTTTGTCTATAACGTGGTGTTTTTGGGATCAGAGCGAGATGAAGATAAAGAGCTGAACCCCAGTGGATTATGGGAGACGTAAATGGGATAGTTAGAGTTTATGATGCAGGTTTTATGAGGCGCTTGTCCGCAGCCAAAATTCAGACACTTAACTTTACAACACAGGTCCCAAGTTAAATCAGTCTACGTGATAGGTTCATTGCAGAGGAATATAATAGTCCAACATACAAGTGCTTTGATACATGTTAGTAAGGTGATTTTGACAATTCAACTTTCAACAAGTGTACCAAATCAGAGTTTGGTCACTTGAAAATAGTACTACTTAAGAAGAAGTTAAAAAAAAAAAAAATACTCAACAAGCCAACTAGTACATGATTTAAAGGTCCTATATTACACAAAATTGCCTCATGTAAGCTTATAGTCATGTTATAATGTTGTTACCTCAACAAAAACATACCTGGACTTGTGTTTTGTTTCATTCACACATGTTTGAGTAATAGGCATTATAAGCCTGTCGGCATCCCCAAAGCTCAGAATGCTCTGCTCCACCTTATGATGTCATTAAGTGACAGTGCTCAAGTTAACAGCTACCTTTTAACTTTTGTTCAGTAGAGATTTGCAATTCCAGGGTTGAAATGATCCAAATGATTCTAGTGAAGGTGTGTGGAGTTTTAAAAATGTTTTCCGTTTGATGGAAGAATTAACCCTAAATATGCAGGGTTTGTGATAAGGAAACATTATAACTTAGATTAGAAAACAGGGTAACTTAGATTAGAAAACAGGGTAATATAGGCCCTTTAAATTAAAATGTAAAAAGCAAAAATCAAATTGGAAAAAGACCTATTTTCCATCTTTGTATATGTTTAAAGGCTTACTACGGTAATGAAGAATGGGTCCAGTGCTATGAAGATTAAGAAAGTATACATTAAACTTATGAGGAAAAATGTGATTTGAAAAAGAAAGAACTCATGTCAATGGTCAAAGAAAAGTTGTTACTTAAATAATTGGTTTGCTATATTATAATCACACAGTGTAAAAAGTTACTGTCAAAGTTCTTCTTCGCCAGTCTGTTCTCCCGTCTTTCTCCTTTGTGTATCTGTACATTACACCGAGCCTGTATGTGGCATATGCTGAGTGGGCTAATGCACACTTAATGTCTGGTGTAACATGGAAATGCATTAACAAATAGCTCACCTACACTGGCTGCCATTAGTCCTGCATTGCACTTTAATGTTCTTCTTCTTCTTCTTCTTCTTCTGACAAATACACAACTTTGAACGCTCTCTCCGATTGAGGCCAGCTACGGCGAGAAAGAAGAGAAGAAGAAGAGACATGCTCAATTACAAGTCCAGTATGCGTCTGACATTTTCTGTGGCATTTCACCTGCCCAGGCACAAACTAGTTCAACTCCCAAACACTGCCAATACTGCTAGTAATGAGAGCCTATGGACTAAACAATGGACTGTGTAAACATGTGTACATATGCAAAAACAGGGCATTATGTTATTTCGCAGCTTTCTGACTTGCTTAAAGGTCCCACATTATGCAAAATTGACTCTTGTGAGCTTTAAGCCGGGTTACAATGTCATTACCGCATCAAAAACATACCTGGAGTTGAGTTTTGTTACATTCACACATGTTACACACAGTAATATTTTATTAATAGTCAATCTACAGCTCCAAAGCTCAAAATGCTCTGTTCCAACTTGTGATGTCATGATGTGGTAGTTTTCAGATTAACAGCTTCCTTTTACCTTAAGTTCTGAAGACACATCCATATGATTCTAGTGAGGGTGTATGGCAAAGGTCTTCAACAGGAGGGTCGCGGAGGTACTGCAGGGGGGTTCGCAAAAAATCTTTGGTTGATTGGACTTTTTTTTCTTTTTTAATTTCTTCATTTTTGAAAGATGAACTGGTTTTCAGTGGGTTCTGGCTGTACGCGCCTTTATCACACCTGTCTCTCTTTCCCCGTTAAACTGTTAAACACGTCGGACCGGATTTTATCGTTTCTTCTAGGCTACATGTGAAGAGTTCTGTTACAGCTTCACTTTTACGCACAGGAACTTAAACTCAACACGTACTACCACGCATCGGGAAGAGGTCAGGCAACTTCATTCCCGGGCCCACATTACCCGGGCTCCGCACTCCGCAGCCAGCCTCCTCTCGACCCGCGGAGCGACTGGGAGAGGAGGAGGAGTGAACAGGAGAGGAGGGGGGAGTCGTGTCTTTCCTCTCGCTCCTCATATCAGTATGACCGGAAAAGTTCACTGTCCCATATCAAACTCTTGTTTGTGCGTGCTGTGGCTCCTCTTTCGTTGAATAAGATCGTTAAATAATGTTACACTTTGAGCCCATTTTCTGTGCTGTTGTCAGTCCATTGATCTGGCCTTCTCAGAGTCACCGGGAGCGCACAAAGTGTATGTCTGTCATGGAACGAGTTGAGGCTTAAACTGGAGATGGAGCTAGTTTCAGCTCAGGATTCTAGGATAAGCCTAGACTTGTTAAGTGACATTGATGGAATACCCCCCTAGTATTGAATGTACAATAACAGAGTAGCTCTGTTTATACATGGCACTAGGCCCAATTTAATATAAAATACAACTACTCCAACCTACTCCAGCTCTCCATCAGTTTGGGGGTCCCTGGCCTGAAAAACATTGAAGACCCCTGGTGTATGGAGTTTAAAGTCATTGTAGGAACTATTATAACCTGATGACAGACCAGATAACAAGAACAGAGCTGGAGGTTTCCTTGTTATGTGCAGTTTCCAGATCAAAATTGTTTTCAAAGTTGTACACTACCAGTCAAAAGTTTGGATACACCCTCTCATTCAGTGTTTATTTTTTCTTTATTTTTACTGCTTTATACATTGTAGATCCGTACAAAAGCCAACAAATGTATGTAGCAAGATATATGGAATTATGTAGTAAATAAATATATACATTGTGTCCGGATGGCCATCAGGTGTAAAAACTGTGACAATAATATATATCATTGCTTGTTAAGAGTACAGAATTTGCAAGAACTTGAACCTCAAGATATGAAAATGAAAGAAAAAACAGACTTACAAATGAGGTACGAAATTATGTAAGATTTTGGGTTACACAACTACTTTTGCACCTCGCGTGTTATGTATGTATGAGTTATGATTCAGCAACTTGGCATGCTGCGAGTTTGCCTGTCCTCTCCTCACTTCTATTTCACTCTTTCACTGTCTCATTCCATCAGCTGGTCCTCTCTCCCTCCTCTGCCTTAATTAAAGAGGATTTTTTTACACCTCAGGAGTGAGGAATACAAAACCTGCATATACAGATGGGGAGGCACTTATCCCACGCAGACCAGATAATCTCAGCTCCCCTCACCTCTTCTGCTGTTGCTCAAGTGCTTACATAATACATGAGGGAGGGCCTGCCACACAAACCAAAACAAACCCCTTTAGCCTGGAACAAAGGGGAGAAGATGGGTTTGAGGTTGGAGCTGGTAATTGTTTCTCTCTTTCAGGAGGATTTGAAAAGATGCGGTAGGTAGAAAAAAAAAATGCTAGAACAATGCTGTGAAAATGAAAAACGCAATGGGGCAGTTGTTCGTGTTTGAATTTAAAGGATTTTGACGTTTTGACGTTCATCACTATTCATGTAGATTTTACATACATGAGGTGGTGAATGAAGTACTCAATTTTGTTACTAAAGTAAAAGTACAGATACAAAGATAAAAAGTTACTCAGTTAAAAGTATCACATGAAAAAATCTACTTAAGTAAATGTATTAAAGTACCTTACCTTTAAAAAATGTACTTTACGAGTAAAAATTAAAAATATTAAAATATTTTTAGGATCAAATGCAGTGATTTTGAAAACAGAATTTAGCTGATTTTAAGTGATTCAGCTGATTTCTTAATTTTTGTAACCACTTTTATGTAATGAAAATCTCCATCATTTCAGCAGGTCTCACACCATAAAGTACTTTTTACTTTTCAGTCCAGATCTAAAATGTAAAGGAGTAGAAAGTACAGATACACATTCTCAAATGTAGTAAAAGTAAAAAGTATACTCTGTAAAATTTACTTTTGTACTTCTTTGCTTTCCAAGTACAAGTACTCTATTTGCATGTATATTTGGCTACACACATACGAATGCAGTAAAGTTAGTGCCATGATACTAAAATGTGTAGAAAATGAGAACATGGGTAGAACCTGTAAACTCCTGGTCTGTGATTCAAACCCGAAACTTCTCAGAAATTGCCACTCAAAATCTAAATAGGCTCTGCAAAAGTTTGAATAATTTAAGCAGCTGAAAGTTGTAAATAGAACACAAGTTTATCTGACATCTTTCATTGTAGGGAGTATTATAACCCGATGGCATAGGCATGTGCGGTTTCCTGATCAAAATTGTTTGGATGTATGACTTTGAAATATGGACCAGCAATCTTTTTAAATCCTCAAAAAATCAAAGCTAATATGCCAGTAAATATGTAGGTCGTGCCTGGATGGGCATCAGGTGTAATAACTGTGAATATAACAAACCCAGAACCTTCTCAGAAATTGCCGCTCAGAATCTAAATCCTTTGAATAATTCTGCATATTTGTCAAGTATCAAGCAATTATTCATGAAAGGTTAAGACTTCTAAACTATAAGAAGAAAGTGTTTCAAAATTGAACTCAGCATGTCCCAGTGGAGCTACCGTAGGTGAGAAAATCCAATCTGCACATGCTGCTAAAAACCACAGTTGTCTCCCCAGCTCACCCCAAAGCAAAATCATTTCTATAGATTTGTGCAACGAACCCAAAGAGTTCTTGTAATCACAGTGACATGCTCATTTAGTCTCTTTACATCATTTGGGTGATATGATTACGCTCTCTCTGGAGACTCTGCTAATATGGAAACACTGGGTGAGGATGAGGAGAGCCGGAAATAATGACAGCCAGGAGATAAGGCGGTTAGAAGTGGGACAGAAGCAGAGATGTTTTAGCAAAACTCCCACAGCTATTGTGCCTCAAATGCCATGTGTGTGTCAATCACATAGTTTAGTAAGCAGCAAAATGAGCGCACACAAAGATAAGGAGGAGTCGCCCGCGCTCTGCCCCCTGCTGACGTCGTAGGGTACTTTTTGGAAGGCTCAAAATCAGTGGTGAATGAAGTACTCAATTTTGTTAAAAGTACAGATACAGGGACAAAAAAATTACTTAACTAAAAGTAAAAGTATTACATATAAAAATCTACTTAATTAAAAGTATACAGTAATACCCATTTAAAATTAAGTAAACATTTGTAAGTATTTCACATATTTGTGTTAAATGTAGTGATATTGATAAGGACTACAGACTTTTTTGTTTCTCAACAGTAACAATTTCTTAATTGTTCTGTGGAATTTCATGTATATATTTTTGTTTACTCAAAGCCGGTACTTGGATGTGACCATGAATGTGCTAATGCAACCACTCAAATCATATAAAAAAATAATTTTTACTTTTCAGTCCAATTTAAAAAAGTAGTGGAGTAGAATGTACAGATACACGTTCTCAAATGTAGTGAAGTAAAAGTAAAAAGTATCCACTGTAAAATATATTTAAGTAAACTACAGATACTTAAAATGTACTTAAGTAGAGTACTTTTACTTTTGTACTTTGTTACTTCCCTTCACTGCTCTTTATTTGTGTTTGCATACCTGTAACTTTTCTGGTGGAGGGTTCGGTTGCTTGTCTCCATGGAGAAATTATTGTTTTGCCTAGAATGTTCCACAATCTGGAATTTCACAATTTACAACCACCAAGCCAAGTTACAGGTCAGATCTGTGCAGGGGTCACCCCCACTTACAAATAAAGCAATAAAAACACCTGTACTTTAATAAATATAAGAAAGATCAACTTACCAAAATACAATCTCAAACTATTATACAATCATGTAGCCCATATGTTTTTGACAATACTAAAGGCAGCACTTATGTTTTTGTATAGCACTATGGTCATAGCCCTTATATTGACATTATAGTTACAAGTGGGTCATTGTAGTCATTGTTTTCTTTGCGGAATTCCCAAGTCTGGGTAAATTGAAAGAAATAACCCAAGAATGACCCAACTAATAACTTTGATGTTACAATCAATTGGAATACATGTAAACTAAAATATATGTTTACGTTACAATCTTCTTGTCCCAAATCCCATCGTCTTCTATACTGTGCACGCGTCTGTATGCTTGTGCGCGTTTCCTTAGTAATGCTAGAGTGTTTGTTAAGTCCAAAGCGTCCTCAGACAGACCCCGCTGTGCTCTACAGGTAACAAATTACTGTGCAGTCCACAAATGTATGAACCTGAGGACTGGACAAAATGGCTTCAAAATCCAATTTCCCCCAAAGCTGCTACACATTCACAGGGCAGCGCTTTTCAATGACTGCGCCTCCAGAGACCCACCATCTTTTCCACTGCTTCCGTACTGTACACTTAGACTGCAGAGAAATGGGATACTTTTAGTCTAGAAGGGGTAATCTTACTAAATCTATTTGAATTTTTAAAATGGCAAGTTGAATTTGGTGGTTGTATTTTTGGTAGTAATAGCATTTGTTTCAACAGTGGTCATAGCGCAGTACTGGTATCAGAGTGGCAGTAGTATGTAGCAGTACTATTTATGATGACTATGGTAGTAGCAACATGCTATTTTTACTAAACAAACAGATTTTGAATTTCAGATTTTTGACTCAGGTAGTAATAGCTAAAATATCTTGTAGTAAAACAAAAACAGACATAATCGTAGTAGCCTAAAATCAACAACAGTAACAGTAGGAGACGTAGTAGTGCATGCAGTTGTAGTAGTCAAAGTGGAAGTAGCTCAGGTTGAATAGTAAATGTTCACATTTGTATATATCGCTTTTCAAGAAACCACTCACCCATTCATACACACATTCAAATAACAGTGTACGAAGACACTAGGGGCAAGGTGGGTTAAGTGTCTTGCCCAAAGACTCAATGACAGCATTCATCTGTGGCACCGCCAACCTGTGGGTGAATGGACCTCACCGCTCTCCCGATGTGTGATGATGTTTATGTCAAGAGCTAGATTCAAACGGCCAACCTTCAGATCAGTGGGTAAAACTAATAATGTGCTTCTACCAATTATTTCACTATGAGGTCACACAGACTCCACTACTAAATTATGAATACTGTTTAAACATATGCACGCACATTTATTCATGTCTGCTGGGTTTGTTTGTGACAGTAAATGTGGGTTAATACATGCATGTCTATGAATTTATGTATTTTTACCCAATAATTGTATCCTGCTCCACTCATTTATGTATCTCCTTTAAACTTTGTAGAGAAGGTCGAGGGTGCTCCAGTGTATATGAGGACCCTAAATTCAAAAGAGGCAGACAAATTGCAAGAGTGGGAGTGAAGAGAGAAAGAGAGAGCGTGTGTGTTTTGGGTACTGTGCATATTAGTATTATCATGATGCATACAGTGAGCTTGAATCCCAGAACAACTGGAGCCACCTTTTCTGTTCACACTGTTGTGTATCTGAGCGCCGGGCGGCCGTGAGAAGAGCCAGTAGAAAGTGGCATTTGTAAAAACACAGTGCATCTGCCAGTACTGCCCACCAGCCTGGAAATGTCATCTAGCCCTCTCCAGCTTCCCCTGTTATTTCTGCTAAAATATGATGCTTTAGTGACTAGACTATAACAAATACATAAATTATACATTGTACATTTATTCGGGTTTTAGGTTCAAGCCATATTCTGAAAGGGAATGCTGAGTTCTTCACCAATGCGCTGCCATACATCAAAGCCGCTCTAAGATGGCCACTGTTTGTTTACACGAAGTTACTCTTTGGCATATGTAGACTATATGAATACATTATACGCGCTTACAGTGGAAAAAGCTTTAAAATAATCTATGTATTCCAAATTACTATGCAAATTGTGTTTAAGTGTCATAAAGGTGTTTAGTTTAGTTTTCCAGTGAGACTCATGGATGGTCTTGTGTCTCAGTGAAATCAGTCTCACACACATGTGCCAATGAGTTTGCCTGGTGCGTCCAAATAAAGGAAAAAAATGACTTATGAAGGATGTTCCACATTTTTAAGCAGAGCACCATTTTCAAGCAATATGGGAAAGAAAAAGGATCTCTAGTGCCGAAAAGAGTGAAATTGTTGAATACCTTGAACAAGGTATGAAAACTTTAGATATTTCACAAAAACTTAAGCGTCATCATCGTACAATTAAGAGATTTATAACTGATTCAGAGCACACACGGATTCGTGCAGATAAAGGCACAATGAGGAAGGTTTCTGCCAGACAAATACATCGGATTAAGAGAGCAGCTGCTAAAATGCCATTACAAAGCAGCAAACAGGTATTTGAAGCTGCTGGTGCCTCTGGAGTCCTGCGAACATCAAGGTGTAGGATCCTCCAGATGCTTTCAGTTATGCATAAACCTTCTATTCCGCCACCCTTAAACAAAGCTCACAAGCAGAAACGGCTCCAGTGGGCCCAGAAATACATGAAGATTAATTTTCAAACAGTCTTGTTCACTGATGAGTGCCGTGCAGCCCTGGATGGTCCAGATGGATGGACTGGTGGATGGAGTGGTGGACGGCCCCAGGAGGTGGAGTCATATTTTGGGCTGGAATCATGGGGAGAGAGAGCTGGTCAGCTCCTTTAGGGTCCCTGAAGGTGTGAAAATGACCTCTGTAAAGTATGTGGAGTTTCTGACAGACCACTTTCTTCCATGGAACCGTGCTTTCTGTAGGAAAATCATCTTCATGCATGACAATGCTCCATCTCATGCTGCAAGGAATACCTCTGCATCATTGGCTGCTATGGGCATAAAAGAAGAGAAACTCATGGTGTGGCCCCATCCTCCCCTGACCTCAACCCTACTGAGAACCTTTGGAGCTCCTCAAGTGAAAGATCTATGAGGGCGGGAGGCAGTTCACATCCAAACAGCAGCTCTGGGAGGCTATTCTGACATCCTGAAAAGAAATTCAAGCAGAAACTCTCCACAAACTCACAAGTTCAATGGATGCAAGAATTGTGAAGCTCCAATAAAATAAGTGGTCCTGTGTTAAAATGTAACTTGACCTGTTAAGATGTTTTGATTGAAATATCTTTTGATTTCAGTAATATGCTAATGTTTCTAATTGAAAAATAAACAAATGACCATTTTCAGTTCTTTACAACAATAACATGGTTTGAAACTCTGTTGTGCATAATCATTTGGAACAGTGCATTTTAAGTGCTTTATTTTTGAAAAAAATACTGTTATCATTGGGAGGTTTGTTCAATAACATTTGAATTGTACTCTAAAGGTTGATGACTTGAAAATTATAATGACAGTCATTTATATTGACAATTTGGCAAAATCAGAGAAAAATATCATTTGCATAATCATTTGAAAAGCAGTGTATGTTATAATGTTGTTTCCTCATCAGAAACATACCTGGAGTTGTGTTTTGTTTCATTCGCACATGTTTAACACACAAACCTGCATATTTAGGCTGAATTCTTCTCCTAAACAGAAAACACTCTGTTCCACATTGTGACGTCATGTGATAATACAGGAAGTGCTACACTGTGTTTTTAAACTCTGCACACCTTCACTAGACTCATTTGGATGATTTCTGACCTGGGATTGCCAATCTCTACTGAACAAAAGGTAAAAGGCAGCCGTTAACTTCAAAACTACGGCTTCATGACATCACAAGGTGGAACAGAGCATTTTGAGCTTGAGAGATGTAGACAGACTAATAATAAAGGGTTACTCAAAAGTGTGAATGAAATAAAACAACTGAGGTAACAACACTGTAACATGGTTTAAAGCTCACAAGGGTGAATTTTGCATAATATAGGACCTTTAAGTTAGTGATTGTCTGAAACATCATGCAACTTTTGACAAATCTTCTAATAGGAACACAATAAGAAATCTCATTTATATTGGTGAATTTTTGCTGTAAACATGGCAACACGAGACCACAACTTTATATGGTGCAGAGTAGACATGAAAAAGTGGTAGCAGTGGAGCCAAGATGCTTCCTCTGAAATCCAGCCACAGCAACATCCTAAAAATACACAATGTTACTGGTACATCAGCACTTTTCTGTGTTTTCTTTTTGCATTACAGAAATAGAGATTTTTCTAGCCCACAATAATGCAACAAAATAATAACCAACAGAATATGTGTGGAAAAATCCCAGATAAGAAGCGCCATACAAACTGCTGATATGAAGAAGCCATGACTTTAGCCAAGGCTGGATCTTTTCACTCGGTCACAAAAGCCCATACGCTGCGCAGTGAATGAACCACATCTATAGCTGCGCATATCACAATGTCATGTCTGCTGGGCCCCGCACTAAGCTAGCACACCCAGTGATGACAAAATACAGCAGATAAGCCACACTTGGCAACGCAGACTCCAGGCTTCAGGGACCAACAGGGGAGATTAGGGAGGGAGAATACCATGACAGTAGCTATGAAAGATTTATGGGTTGTTAGAAGTGTCAGTAAAGCCCCATATATGAAGCTGTGAGTAAAAAGTCACCTAATAAACAGATAAGTTTCCATGTTATTTCTCCGATAAAATTCATCAGCTAGCTTTTTTAAAGGTGCATTGTGTAACATTTCTAGTGGAGGGTCTGCTACCTGCTTGTCTCCATGGAAGTGGGGCGACAGTAGTAGCACAGTTGGTAGGGTGTTTGTCCACGGATCTTAAGGTTGGCGGTTTGAATCCTGCGCTCAACATAATCATTGGGAGCAATCAGATCCACTAACGCACAGGTTGGCGGTGTGATTCTAACTCCCACAGATGAATGCTGTTGTTGTTTCCTTAGGCAAGATACTTGACCCACCTTGTAAGTGTGTAAGTGGTGTAAGTGTAAGTAGTGTATGAATGTGTGTGTGTGTGTGTGTGTGTGTGTGTGTGTGTGTGTGTGTGTGTGTGTGTGTGTGTGTGTGTGTGTGTGTGTGTGTGTGTGAGTGAATGGGGGAGTGGTTCCTGGATATAAAGTGCTTTAAGTGCCTTGAAGATGGAAATGTGCTATATAAAAAAAATTACCATTTACCGTGGAAATGTTATTGCTTTGTCTAGAATGTTCCACAGTATAGATGAAGCACTACATTACAATTCAGATCTGTGGAGAGTCACCTCTATTCACAGAAGGAATTACTGTATTTTAGAGCAATAGAAACTCCCGTAATGAACACATGTATGTTTAATGTATATGCTAGATGTATATGTTTAATATCTTACCATGGAACATTCCAGGCAAAGCAACAGCATCTCCATGGAGACAAGCAGGTGGCAGCCCCTCTGCCAGAAAAGTTGTGCAGTGCACCTTTAAAATGTGTTTCTGTTTCTATTAACGAAACCTTTTCATAAACCTGTTCATTGTTTTGGTGCGTCTTTTCAAGTGCATATTTTTATTTATGTATTTAACACTGTATGTTTTTGTCTAGTCTGTATTAGTATAATAGTTCAGTACGTGATTATTATTTTGATTTGTTTTTTGTTTCATTTGTTATTTTTTATTTAATTTAATGGTGCATTGTGTAACTTTTCTGGTGGAGAGTCTGTCAAATGCTTTTCTCCATAGTGATGTTATTGCTTTGTTTCACAGTATGGCATTAAACCGCTCTAGTTTCATGGAGACCAAACTAGGCCAAGCTACAGGTCAGATCTGTGGAGAGGCAACCCCACTCACAGTCAGGATCCCTGTTTTTGTAGGTATTTTTGAGCTATAAAATCATCTGTAATTGAATAAATGTAAGGTAGAGCTGTTTAATGTCATACTGTGGAACATTCCAGGCAGAACAATGACATATCCAGCAGGTGACAGACCCCAACAAAAAAGTTACATTTTACTTTAAATTACACATTCATCCTACAATTGAGAAGGGCGGCCATTACAGATCACAGCATACCAGCTTTTAATTTACTCTGGACACAGTGACCTCTATTTCCTGTGGCTAACCTCCTCTTCTTTTCAATCAGTTTTCACTAATTCGCCCGCACTGTAGTTTGAGAACACGCCGTTCCATAAATGAGCCATCAAAATTCACAGCCACACTTGTAAGGTCAGCCCTAATTCCGATGCAAAGGCATTTTTTGAGGGGGAGAGGCGTAAAGGGGAGGGGTCAGGTGAGACGGAGCAGATTATGTGGAAGAGGTGAGGGTGGAGAGACGCCGCAGACACACTAAGTCGGAGATGTCATTCATAATGCATCTCCAGCTGGTGTGTGCGTATGTGAGAAGCGTACCAGCGCGTGCAGGCTGTCGTGAGAAAAAACTGCACATACTGGGAATAACTAAGGAGAGGTACTATACTGCAGTATTATAAGGAAAGGGTTAGTAGTTGAAGTAGCAGTAATATTGCAGTAGTTATGCTATTTGTATAAAGCTATGACTGGCTATACTTAGACTTGGATAAACTTTATTGATCCACAAGGGAAATGATTTGGACACATCACAATATATAACAAAGAGCAACAATATAAATGGTGATAATAAATTTAAAAATAACAAGAGACTAGTGTCAAATAAGGCATAAATAGATCAAATAAGGCATGTACTAACAAAACAACTCTATACCACAACTGAAATAAAGCAAATGACTACTACAAAAAACTGCCACTACTAACTAATTAATAATGTAATACCAAATGTGTACTGCTGTAACAATATAACAGTACATGGGCTTGTGGGCTTTCTGTTTTATAAGAGTAAGCATGATTTCTTGTGTACATTTTTGATAATTCATATAAACGTGTGCAATGGATACATGTGTCCTTGAAAAAAAAAAATAAGCCAATCTCCACATCTGAAGGTGAGACTGCTGTACGAACAGAGACATAGTAGTAATACTGTTGTGTAGAAATGTCTCTCTCTCTCTCTCTCTTTCTTACATCCAGCAAGAAAAATGCCAGGGTTTAATTCAAAATCCCGACTCAGAATCTGCCTTTTGTTGAGGCACCTTTGTCCTTGTGTGTGCGGCTGAGGAAACCGTGTGGAGTGAAATGGAATTATTGTGGGAATAAAAGACATTTGATTTGAAAATAAAATTCAAGAAACGTTTGTGAGCCTGTCTTTGGCCTCTGATCCAAAGTACGCCATGGCCAAGTCTGTATTTAGAGGTGAGGTTTTGCCAAATCTGAAACAGAATTGTTCCTTTCACCCTAATTTGTTCTGAATTACAGATTTGATTATAAACAGGCTGGGTACATGTCAATGCTATATATAAAAGGTTACAGTGATTTCTGCTATTCTTCTATTCTACTATTTTGTTAACACATTTCTGTTTTAATAAAATAGGACTAAATAATCCATATGTATGATTTATTTATGCTTTTAAACTATATATACTCTTGCATACATTCCTAATGTCAGTGGGCTTCCCTCGCCACTGATCTGGTATCTAACTTGCCACATGCTTTAGCAACTTGGGTTCTTTTTAAATACAATACAGTAGGAGATATATTTACCTTGTTGACATGTTTGGGCTGCTAGCTGTAAGCCATCTTCTCATCTCTCATACTGACCACACCTGCCGCCCCCTTTTGGTCTCTGGAGGAGGGTGTTCCAGGTATGTGAAAGGACGAACACTCCGTCATCACCACTGATGGAGTCTGCGCCATGTTTTGACCCATGCCCCCGTCTCCATCTGACCACTGCCAGGTCCTTCAGGCTGGCCACGCCCACAGGAAGTAACAACAGCTCATATTTCACACAAAGATGGCAGCTAGCAGCCGAAACATAACAACAAGGTAAATCTCCTCTCTTTAGAAAGAACCCAATTTCTTCTTAAAGAACGAAATTTTGGATTTGCCACCTACTTGTCAGTACGAAGCTTGATATGTTTAATGCGCTACTATGGAGCATTCCAGAGAAAGCTATAATATTATCAATAAAAATGACAAGCATGTAGCTGATCCTCCACTAGAAAAGATACAGAGCATACCTTTAAAAACAAACATTGCCAAGAAGTAGAAGATGACTAAATGAAAAGCTGCATAGAATAATGAAGACTAATCTGCTTAAGTATTAAAAGTGTTGGATAGTGAATTGAGAGAGAGAGAGGAGGACTTATAGTGGCACAGAAAGTAAGACAAATGCAGTTAATACAGAGCACAGGCAGGGGGAATATTTACAGTAAAGAAACGTCAAGCCAGTGCCACCATGCATCACTTGAGCCCCACACACTCTATACGCTTTACTGTTCTGCTACAGTCAGATTTACTGGGGCACAGTGGAGGAGATGCACTAGAATTAACTTGTCTTCTAACATCTAACTGCAGCTGCTCTAACATACCAATAGAGGTATAGTGTAAAATATTCACAAACGGATGATTTCACATTTTTTTGTAAGTATCTTGACAACAATTCGCTATCCAAATGAATAAATAAACACACAAAAGTCCAGAAGTCTTATGTTATATATCATTGTATACTGAGATTCCATAAGAGTCTTAATATGTATATTTGAGCCTTATTCGCAGGGGCGGTGCCAGGGGGGCTTGAGGGGGGCACTACCCTGAAATGGCTAAAGCACCCCTACAGCTCTCCCAAAGATTTTACTCCACTTTCATAATACATCCAATCTGGACTCAAATTTTTCAAATGGCAACCACACATGTTCAAAATGAGACTATACTTTAAAAATAATTCCATATTAGGTTTTTAAGTCACTACAGGGGCCAACTACACTTTTTGGTAGGTACGCTTTATTATTAAAGGCTCTAAATGAACTTGTTACGTGAGCACCCGCATTGAAGACCTTTGCACCTTCACAGCTCCTCCAAATAAAACTGTCTGGGACCACCCTTGCTTTTTGATTCAAGTCACATGTTCATGTTTATTTGTAGATTTGGAACACATCTGTGCTAGTGTCTATTATAAGCTCCTCCTCTGTTGCACAGTCAGTACAGATCAGTGGTGATGGTGGATCAGGATAAAGGATGACTGGTGTAGATTAGCATGTTTGCCAACTTACTTAAGATAATAACAATACAGGGAATGCTTTGTTTCTTTATTAGAGTTTTAATAACATAGACCTTTAGCATGGAGCTGTGTTTTGTTTCTTTCACACACGTTTCAGTAATCCTTTATTATTAGTCTGTCTAAATCTCCAAAGCTCTGTTCCACCTTGTGATGTCATGAAGAGGTAGTTTAAGTAAGTTACCTTTAGTTCATTAGAGGCATTAAACGGCTGAAATTATCCAAGTGATTCAGTGAAGGTGTATAGAGTTTAAAAACACAGAGGAGCACTTCCTGTTTCACCACATGACATCACAAGGTGGAACAGAGTGTTTTCAGTTTGAGAAAACAGAGACAATTTGAGAAAACAGAGAACTCAGCCTAAACATGCAGGATTTTACCATCTAAACACAGCAAAAATCAAAGGTATACTGTCTAAAGCAGACTTGGAGAGTTTGTCTCCAGTAGGTTAGACTACTGTAAAGGCCTGCTCACCGACCTCTCCAAACGAGCTGGGAGACCGCTGCGGTACATCCAGAACACTGCAGCTCGGGTCTTGACTCGAACCAGGAAGTACCCTGCCCCCTGTAGCTCAGAGAATAGACTTTAAAGTTGTTCTGCTTGTGTACAAGTCTCTCCATGGCCTCGCACTAAAGTTCATCTCTGACATGTTAGCGCCATATGAACCATCTCGCACTCGCACACCTGCTGGTGCCCAGAGTCAGGACTAAACACGGGGAGTCACTGTTTCAGATTCATGCAGCTAAAACCTGGAACAGTCTTCCTGAACATGTGAGACAGGCCTCTACTTTGACTCTGTTAAATCCAGACTTAAAATGGTTTTGTTTAGCTGTGCATATGACTGAAAGGTTTTCATTCTGCACTCTTCTTTCTCATTTAATGTCTCTCTCTCTCTTTAATTTCATGATGATTATTTATGTTTTGATTTGTTTGTATTGTGATTTTAATGTATTTCTTATTCTGTAAAGCACTTTGAATTACCTTGTGTACGAATTGTGCTATACAAATAAACTTGCCTTACCTTGCCTTGTGTGTTAAACATGCGTGAATGAAACAAAAAACAAAAAAAACACAACTCTGGGTATGTTGTTGGTAAGGAAACAATAGCGTAATATGGGCCCTTTAAATCCAGATTTGGACATGATATCACATTGCAAAATAGAGTCAATGCCTTGGTGGAGGTGTAGTTTTGACTGCATACAGTATAGAATAGCTGAGTTTTGCCTGTGCTTGCCCAGACTCAACTTATGCATAAAGAATGTGATGGTTTCTTGGAATATTGTTGTAACTTAATTGACAGTCTTTCTTGGCACCAGCCCACACTGTCCCCCTCCCCGATGGTGTACAGAAAGCCCATTACTCTGCCAACCGGACTTTAATTCATTCTTTCCCAGCTGTTTCTGTTCTGCGGAAAACTGTGGCTGTGTGTCAAACCATCCTTTTGTTCTTTCTTTGTTATTGTTCAGTTTTTTTATACAAAACTCACTTTTCACTTTCACTTCTGAACCTCACAGTCGTCACACACGGATTAAAGTGAACCGTATATGCCACTGCTCTGTAAACGAGTCAAATATTCATACCCATAATAAAAATTCTATCTTTTTAGTATGGCTGTAATTGGCCCTATTCACCAACTAGCCATCTGGCTAGTTCCGCTTCTCTGGTGAGGTTTAACACCAGACCTGTTGTTAAAACCTTAGATACAATCATGGATCTACAATAAGATCTTATTATACTTCCATGGATACAATCACTGGCACTTCTCCAGCACTGTGGGTCTAAACTCCGCCTTCCCCCTCCTCACTTCCATGCGCTCCCTCAGCGAAGGGACAGACCACTCTTTTGATCAGAAAATGCACCTATATTTATTAAGCGTATTATTATGAAGGCATATTAGCTACTGTGGAGAGGTTGAATGATCATGACGCAGTTTGTCATGTCTTAAACTCAACACCACTTTTTATTTGATGAAAATTGACAGATACATAGATACATTCATAAATCCCAGCTGAAAAAGTCTGTAGTTTCACGAATTCAGAGGCAGGTAACAGCGGCGAGCGCACACTACACAGGAAAAGTCTGTTCTGTTCAGACATCCTGATAAAGGCTAAAGTCTGTAGTGTTTGTCCTGCTCTGAATAACATTGTCCAAAATTCCCCTGGGAGGACCCCAGACCCCCTGACACACATAATATCACACATTTGTAATATCAAATTCAAGCACCAACAGAAATCAGCGGTTACAAAGTACAAACATCAGCAATTTTTTCACCCCCAAACCCAGTGCCCTCCTTTTTGATAACCCCAATCTGGTCACCCTACAGCGGAACCTTCTGTGTTTAGAAAAGTAGGTCTTTGTGTCTCGAAGCATGTGCCAACTAAAATTAAAATGAATTACTGAAATAGCGCTTGCACAGAAAAACAATTGACTTGTCATGATTAGATCTATTTTCATAAAGTTGTTTTGTGTTCTATTTTGAGATTTAGATAAGGTTAACATTAGCATTAGCTTTTAAACACAAACACCTACTTTTAAACACACAGAAGCTTCCTCTGATGAAGTATTTACATTGTCGTTAAGGTCTTAAAGATTGTATGGAGGATTTTTTTTTTGTTTGTTTGTTTCAAATTGTCAGTGATAGCATTATAGAGATGTAGCAGCCTTGTAATTATGATGACAAAAAAAAAAAAAAAAAAAAAAAAAAAATGAATGAAAATCTTTCAACTGTGGACATGGTGGGGCCAGATAAACATTAACGAGGCTACCTTGTTATCTATTGGCTGTTAGGTTGTCAATCAAACTCCCTACGCTAAGTCTGTTACGATGGCAGACAAGAATCCACTACCAGTTAGCCACAACAGAACGTCTCTTTTTGAGGTCGCTGAAAGAAGAAGAGAAGGGGAAAAAGAGTGAAGCTCAGGTGCTTCTTGGAGATTCCTTCCAGCGATGGCGTGTATTGAAGGAGAGGGTCTAAAGACTGATGCGTTGGTCGCAAATTACAGGTAACTTCTGCTCATCATTTGAAAACTTACAGTATAGCTACAGCAGTAACAGCGATTCTGAACGCGCACCGGCTATAAACAAGCAGCGTAAGCGTAAGGAAGAGGCGGGAGGAGGCGTTTCTACTTAGGGAGCTGTGGATGAGGGGGGTGGTGTCACGCATACGCAACTTTTGAAAAAGGACAAACAGTTGCTGGATTTATCGTTCCTTGGAAAATCCTGTATACAACCTTTAACCCGCTGTCTGTGATTATCCTTGTGTAACCTGCTGTCCGCTGCCTGGTATTTAAATATCGGCTAATTCCCAATACACAATAAATGGAGCAGGAAGTGCGGCTCCGCAGTTTTTGAGAGAAGCGGAACTGGCCAGGCAGCTCCGTGAATGGGGCCTATAAAATTTGTAGATTGGTGTTGGTTACAATAGTTTGAGGACAGCGATTAAATGGATTCTTGTAGCTTCATGTATTTACTACTGTGAGCTAGTGCATGTTTACTCCATGTAACAGCAGGATACAGGCTTATTAAGTCTAGGCATTCTGAACTGACAAGAGACTACAATAGTGCTTCAGATCTTTATCAGCCAGTGCTTGAAAATGTTATCATCTTGTTGTGTAATTAGAGGATGTACAAATGAGCTGGATGAGGCAGCGGTGCAAGGATCACAGACAGGGGCAGATCTGAGGGAAGAGAGAGGGAGGATCCGGGTGGGGGCAACCTTCAGTGTTTAGTGTGAGGGAATTTAACCAGCAGCCTTCATATGAGGCTGATGTATTTAATGATACAATAGTCTATGTTTAGATAATAGGGAAGCTTTGACACATCATACTGTTGATTTTTGGTATACCATGTTTATACCATATTTTTTTCAAACATCAAAACATGGATAAAAAAAAAAATCACATTGAATATCTTCTGAATAATAAAAAGGAGTGGGTAGACCTTCATCAATTTTCACACACGCTCTTTCATTCTGTGTTTACATGATACTTTAGGGCTGTGATCAAATCAAATCAGTGACTAAACCCAGAAGTCTGCATCAGGACCATAGACTGTGTTTAAATGGACATAGCTAACCTGTTTCACCATGTTACAAATAGGAAGTATAATTACGCTTCCGGCTTCACAGACTCCGGCTCCAAATTACATTGTATTTAAAAATCGTTTGCCCTCTGTTGTCAGGCTCCTCATTTTGGTCTTAAAATGTTCGTGTTAACCCCTCTACATGCTCCTAGTGTTTTTATTTTGCCGTTTTGTCCGTAAATTAATTCCGATGCCTAATATGGAACTCGCCTCCAAATTCGCCCCATTATTGCTAGCCTTGGTGAGCTTCATTTGAAGGACCAAACCAGGAGGAAGTGTGAATACCCTAATGTAACACTTCCTCAGATTATTTGTCAAGATAGGGATCATTAAAAAAATATGGAAATGAGTACGTGATGCGTGAATAGGCAAACCCGAAAATCAAAAACTGGGACACCCCTGGTTTGTGGTGGTTGGTAATAATGAAATTGTGAAATGAGTGTGTAATTAAGGAAAACTGTTCTGCACTCGGCCCATTCATGACTAACATGTGAGTCAATATAGTCACATTTTCTTTGTGTTTTGGTCATTTTTAAGCAGCTTTTTTGTATGACAATTTATGCCCCTCTTTATTGTTGGCAGGTATCAAATTGGTCAAAAATAGGGACATTTCTTGTATAAAACTGGGACAAATCAATGGTTTTGGATAAATATGCAGGGACAGGGGGACACAGGGCTCAAAACTGGGACTGTCCAGGGTAAACAGGGACATCTGGTCAACTAAAGCATGAAGTAAGTTCTATCACAGAATACCACCTTACATCTCAATTTCATAGGCTATTAAGAATGCTGTGGTGTCATGTGAAGCTACCTATCCCTTTCTTGACCTTATCAGTATTCACCTTTCATCTACGACCCTTTCCTTAATTCATTCTCTCCCTCTCATCCCCTTTCTACCACCAGCCGCCAGTGCCGCTGTCATATTCCTACGCTAATATCATGCTAATGGTGTTTTGTGTGTGAAAGCTAGCATTGTTGTCAGTGACAGGCATTAGCTACACTTTACTTTGACACTGTGGATTTAGATGGAGAGGCCTGATCCAACAAATGTATTGCGACGCAGCGTACCGTCGATTCCAGAGCCATAAATCATTGTGGGGAAGTCAAGTTGCACATTTGTCAGCTCAGGATGTAATTCACTTTCAAACTCCAGTGATCAGATGACACTTGTACAGCGTTTAAATGTATCCTCTATAGGGGGCGGGTTTAACGAGACCTCCCGCGGCAGTTTGGACCAATCAGGCTGAGAAATGACCAGTGGCTGCTCCATGATTGGTCCCATCAAAAGACAAGTGTTGGGTTAAAACAGTTCCAGTGACAGATGGGGTAAGTGAGTCTGTTAGAGTCACACACTGTACTTGTCATTCTCCATTGCAGAACTCAGGCTGAAGGACCTCAGGCGAAACCGGAGCATGGGAAACTTTTGATGTTTAATATGTTTGGGATTTAGCACATTTGCAAGGGCTCTTAAGGCCTTTTTAGGTCTGTAGGTACTTATCTGCGATAGGTCCCAGGTTTTGTTGAATTCAGTGTAGCATTATATGTCCTCATGTAACACATCAACAAGCTCTTTGATGGAAAAGCCAAACCGGCAAACAAGTCATCCAAACATAACGTTGTAAAATACGGGTACGGTTCAGAACAAAACTGCAGTGAGGTGACGCTGACACCAGTTTAGGGCTGGACGATATGGAGAAGTAAATTAATGATGGCAAGAATATTTCATTATGTTTATGTTGGATAAAAAAGGGTTTAAAATTGCTTATTTTAATGTGTGCAGTTTAAAGAATAAAGTTAATGATGTTCTGAGTTTAATAGAGGATTATAATTTACAGGTATTAGCATTATCCGAAACACATTTAGATTCAACAATAAGTAGCTCTGCTTTAGAGCTGGATATAATATTTACAGATTAGACAGCAATCTACATGGTGGAGGAGTAGCCTGTATTCCAGTCAAAGTTAGAAATGATCTTAATACCCCAGGAGTGGAAGTGATGTGGTTATACCTACAGCACCCTCATTTAAAGCCTGTCCTTCTTGGGTGTTGTTATAGACCAAATGCTGCAGTTGTGCATCTTGACCAAATATGTAACATGTTGGATAGGGCATGTGATAGTGAAAATGAAATTTATTTTTTAGGAGATTTAAATATTGACTTTAAGTCTGAAAGTTGTGCCTTAAAAGGTAAATTATTTTCATTTGCCAATACCTGTAATTTATCACAACTGGTCAGTAAATACACTAGAGTAAATATACAAGCAGATGGGACGCACTCAGCAATTCAATTTTTACAAATGTGCCAGAGCTGTGCATTGAGGCCATTTCTGTTCCAGTTGGTTGCAGTGACCACAATTTAGTTGGAGTTATAAGAAAAACAAAGATACCTAAACCTGGTCAAAAATGTATTTGTAAAAGAACATTTAAAAACTTTAAAGAGAATGAGTTTGTTGCAGATGTAAGGAGAAAAGATGTAACACAAGAACATGATCCATGCAAAGCAGTGGTGGTTTTTTAATACTTTGATGGCACAGGTCATGGATAAACATGCTCCTATGAGGAAGCAGGCTGTGAGAAATGTCTCTGCTCCATGGCTAGGTCAAGAACTAAAGGAATACATGAAACAAAGAGATAAAGCCAAAATGGAAGCGCTTGAAACTAATAATGTGGAACTATGGAAAAATTACAGCAAAAAAACCCTAATTAAACAGTTATCTGTTTTAGGTTTTTTTTTATTATTACCTTTACTATACATTGAGCTTTCATGTCTTGTGTCTGTGTGTGTGTAGTTTATGTATTATTCAATAACATGTATGTAATGAATTTGAGGAGAATTTGAGTGAATAGTTACTGATATTTCAGTAGCTAATAGGGATCTTAATAAACTAAACTAAACTAAACAATATCACAATATTTTGGTTATTGTCACATCCCTACATATATAATAATATTATTATTAATAATAATAATATAATAATAATATAACTAATCATTATATTATTTTTTGTCAAACTGCCCACCCCTATACCAGGCCTCTGCTATCAAGGCTTTGTTTGCTTGTAAGTTATCTTGTTTGTTAAGGATCTTTACACATGAACATCTGTTGGCTAGCATACCTCATCCAAAATCCTCTTACTTCCTTCATAAAACCTTCATAATAGCTCTGTAGTG
Source organism: Taenioides sp. WSHXM2023 (assembly GCA_029959045.1). Lineage (NCBI taxonomy): Eukaryota > Metazoa > Chordata > Actinopteri > Gobiiformes > Gobiidae > Taenioides > Taenioides sp. WSHXM2023. The sequence goes on along the minus strand of CM057098.1, from coordinate 10,537,225 downwards.
TCTTCCGCAGTATAATGCATTTTCAGCAGTACACTTCTATAGCTCCTTCTCCACATCTTTCCTCTCTCTCTCTCTCTCCTCTGTCTGTCTGATTTACAAGTGTAATCCACAAGAGCATGACGGGAATTTCTCACTTTGAGCCGCTTCAAAAAACAAACACTTGACTTTGTCTTTTCCCACTGAGGTGTGAGTGAACGCCAACCAGGCCCTCCAAGATTTATGCAATAATAACTCCTGATGCACTTTTAACCGCCATTGTAATAGAGACAGATGGGGAGCAGGCCAGCAACATGGAGGCTGGAGAGTGGAGGAGGTGACATAGACTGATTCATACCTGCAGCACAGAACGGCCAATGATTTAGTCACCACAAGAGGAAGACAGATCCACCACTCCACGGGGAATTGGACAAACAGCTATTAAGAGACACTGCCTCGCGCCCGCTGTTTTCACTGGACAGGCTCATTTCTCCATGGTCCGATGAGGATTCCTGACCAACATGGCGAGCGTCCAGTAGCGGAGGCAAACGTACACACATGTGGTACAGAGCGGCCTCAGAATGGCATGAGAGTTGGCGCACTGAGATGCAGATGTGGGTTGCCAGATTGGGGTCAGTGAGCTGTGAAATGTCTGTGGTCAGAGAGGATTCGCTTCACTGGGACTACACTGTACTGGACATTTACATTTGGGCTGTCACGCCTGTTTGTGCTGCTGATAATGTGGGTTTGGGCTTGAATGTAATTATAGAAAAGATGCCAAAGGAAAAGTAGCGGTTTTAAGACCATTTAAGGTGTGGCGATACTCTAAACTTCGTAATTAAGATCATTTTTAAAGCCTACATCATCATTTCAATGTTGTAGACTTCTTTATATGTCCTTTAGAGGGTAACAAAGCACTTCATACTTCACTGTGATTGGTTAAATCCTCCTGTCACTCACTTAGAACATCAAAGAGGCTGACCACTAGGAGGTGGGCTGGCAAATTATGTGTTTTTTTTAATGAATCACAATGATGCGATTTCAAAATAGGAAATCTACACACGTTTTTATTGTTATTTTGCTATACCCTAATTTCAGAATTGTGTTTATTTAGTTCTTAAAAGTACTGAAAATCTGATACTAATTTATACTAACCCAGTCTACTACATAGACTATTATGCGCCCATGGACCACTATGGAACATGGACATCTGAGGGATTACACAGATATAAAACTGCTCAATATAAAAGAAAGTACGATGGTTTGATGTTAAAAATCACATTCTGTTGTCTAAAGAAAGTGTTTTTAATTATCACCGTGGTATTGGAAGTAGGTATTGAGTTTTATCGTGGCACAATTATTTATAGTGTAAGTTGTGAACCTGTCTATGTGTTTTTACAGCTTGAACCATTCCACCATACACTCTTACCAAATTTGCATAGTCCCATTGCCTTATACTGTATGTTAGACTGAAGAAATGCGAAACATGAAACCCCATTTTAATACTAATACTACTTTACAAAAAGACTTACATTCACAAAGTCAAACTTAAAACCCTCTCTCTGCTTTGAATCCATGCTACAGGGAATCACCATTTCTCTTCGCTTCAAGTTCCCCGCAAGCTACATTGAGCTTTTGATGTTTTTCACTGCCTAAAAATGAACAACGCGACAAAAACCTTCCACTACAGACATCCTAAATGAAAACTAATTACATCTGCAAATTAAAAGCGCAAGGTAAAAAGCATGTGTGTGGTTTTTTTTTTTGATAGCATCAAATGTTTTCAGTTGGTACACACTCTGCTGCTGCTGCTGAAGTGTCCTTGACAAGATCCTGACAGGCCGGAGATTGTCAACTGCCTGAAAGTCTCATAACTCATAAAAAGAGTAAACAGCACCAGCCAGCAGAAAAGCTAATCTAATATTCTGCTCCTCTTATAGGAAATCACAAACTTCTATCGAACGAGCTAGTGCCCTTCAATGTGGTAACAAACGTATTAGGATCCTTCGTCCGGTGATTCTAATCAGTGGTGAAACGTAACGAAGTAAAAGTAGTAAATACTGTACATAGAGGTGCACTGTGGAGCTTTTCTGGTGGAGGGACCGCTCATTCCTTCTGTTCATTGAGATGTTATTGCTTTGTCTAGAATGTTCCACAGTACAGATTAAACCTGTCTATCATGAGGGAGACAAGCAGGTTATAACACTTGGCTATATTACAATTCAGATCTGTGGAGAGTCACCCCAATTCACTGAAGAAATGAAACACTCATAATGAATAAATGCTAGAAATATGCTAGATATGCTAGAATAAATGCTAGAAAATACAAGAAAAGTTACAGAATGCACTTTTAAGTAGATTTTTTACATGTGATACTTTTACTTAGTACCTTTTTGCTTTAGTAACTGTACTTTTACTTAAAGGTGCATTGTGTAACTTTTCTGGTGGAGGATCCGTCAAATGCTTTTCTCCGTTGAACTGTAATTGCTTCATCTGGAATGTTTCACAGTATGGCTTTAAACCTTTCTATCTTCATGACCAAACCACACCAAGTTACAGGTCAGATCTGTGGAGAGGCGACCCCGCTCACTGTCAGAATACCTGTTTTTCTAGGTATTTTTTAGCTTTAAAACCACTTGTAAATGAATAAATGTAAGGTAGATCTGTTTAAAGTCATACTGTGGAACATTCCAGGCAGAGCAATGACATATCCATAGAAACAAGTAGGTGACGGACCAAAAAGTTACACAATGCACCTTTAAGTAACAAAATTGAGTGCTTCTTCCACCACTGATTCCAATACATCCTGTTATGCAAGTTTTGGAGAAATACTGCGCTCTCCTTGTAGGTGTCCTCTAACGGAAGGAGTTAAGCAGCAAATCTGTGACCTGCATCATCTCATTATGCAGAGGGAAGGGGGAGGAGGCAAGGTTTTCGGTGCATAATTACGACTTGATTAGTGTTGAGATAAGCTTAGCCTTTCAAATGACCCAATTACTGCATGCAAAGAGGGGAAAGGCACACACACGTGTAGCAGGCCAAATCTGAGTGTATGCTTTAATAGGGCAGTGTATTAGCCAACATATGTCCACAGTCCGCAGCTGACCACGAAGGAGCGGTGCTAATTTGAAAATAACTACAAAGGCAGAGATACGTTTGAGGCCAGCCCCATTTGGCTTTGTTAAACAGTCGAGGTACCTTCTATGATAATGAACATTGATTTTTAGAGTTAAGCGCTTTACTTTCTAACACACACTGGCATACAGCGCCACTGGGTAAAGGATTCTCAGGTTTAAAAGGCTATACTTTTCTCTGGTCTAACAGCAGTTTAACAGAAGGAGCGATTTTAGTCTAGCGTCATTCTACAATGGTTAAGATAAAGGGATTCTTGACTGTTGGAGCAGGGTATGGAGTGGGGCTAAGAGTAGTAGAGTGATCTTATACATGGATTTCCATATTGATCAGTCCAAGTTCTGGTCTAGGCACTTCACTCTGGAGCATGTATGATCCCAGGAGTATGAATTTTATGCAAATAATAATATAAAGTTTCACAAAGTTTTGAACAAAAGTTACATTGATCATTTATTCATGCAAGATCACATCATTTAAAGGTGCAGGGGGTTAGTCCAATCTGGGTCACATAATGCTTGAAATGCCTGAAATGTTCCATAGTATAATAGTAATCTTATCCTTCTTTAAAGGTGCAATGTGCAACGTTTCTGGTGGAGGGTCTGCTACCTGCTTGTCTCCATGGAGATGTTATTGCTTTGCCTGGAATGCGTTCACAGCATGCCATTAAACAGCTCTACCTTACTTTTTTTTTTATTACAGTTGGTTTTATAGCTCAAAAATACCTAGAAAAACAGGCGTTCTGATGCCGAAGATGCCTCTCCACAGATTTGACCTGTAACTTGATCTGGTTTGGCCTCCATGAAGATAAAAAAAAGTTCAATACCATACTGTTAAACATTCCAGACAAAGCATTTGATGGAGCCTCCACCAGAAAAGTTACACAATGCACCTTTCATTTATTAAATTACAGATCTGACTTATAACTTGGTCTGATGGCATCTTTTCCTTGCTGCCAAGAAGATACATCTGTTGAAAAAGTGGAATATTCCAGGCAAAGCAATAACATCTCTGTGGAGTAAAAGAGATGCTGGGCCCTCCACCAGAGAAGTTACACCTTGAGGCAATACCTATACATGTTTAATGGTGCATTGTTTGTACTTGTCAGTTTCTAAAGCAGTGTCATTCTAAAACCTAATCTCTACAAAAGAGCCAGCCCACCATGCGTGTAAACAGCCATCAGGAACAGTTCAGATCGAGGCTCAAGAGCAAAGTGCTTGTGCTGCTCAAATGTCTTGTTTGAAGAAATCAATTGTTCCTCGTACTTACCGTGGACAGCCTGCAGGTCAAGCACAGATGTAGTTATTTTATTCCAACATATACGACTACAAAATGAAGAGAATATTATACTATTTTGATCTATGTTATGTAATGTATGTATGTAATATTTTGATCTATGTTATGTAATGTATGTATGTAATATTGTTTCCTCATCACAAACATACCTGGAGCTGTGTTTTGTTTCATTCACACATGTTTAACACACAAATCCTGCAGATTTAGCCTGAGTGCTTCTCTCAAACTGAAAACACTCTGTTCCACCTCGTGATGGCAATACAGGAAGTGCTCCATTGTGTTTGAAACTCCATACAACTTCACTAGAATTATTTGGCCAACGTCTTCTGAACTAAAAGTAAAAGGTAGTTGCTCACTTGAAAACTACCACTTCATGACATCACAAGGTGGAAAAGCGTATTTTGAGCTTTGGAGAAGTAGGCAGACTAATATTAAAGGATTATTCAAATGTGTGAATGCAAGTAAAACACAACTCCAGGTATGTTTTGAGGAGGTAACAGCATTCTAACATAGCTTAAAGTTCACAAGAGTCAATTTTGCGTAACATAAAACCATTAAAAATAGAACAGTCCAAGCCCGATGGTGATTGATACAGGGGTGGTAGGTCATTACATGAGAGGGCAGATTATACAGTTGAGAGATGTTTGAGCTGTGTCTTTGAGACTGTTTAAATCTCTCATTAACTCATGCACAGATTTATCACCATTTGAATGAGCAGTGCTAAATGATCTCTGGGATTACGCTAAGCTAAATCAACCACCAACAAGAGCAGATCTGCGCAGAGGGGAGGCCTGCATTCACTAGATACTCATATCATCTTCATTTAAATACAGCTCCACAGGGTTAATCACTATTTGTTGTGGCCTGTTTTGGACAAATCAGGTCAGTATCTCTTAATTAGGATTGATTCATTTAACTGTATACTCTGTCATGTACAGTAGTTTAAAAATGTGTTGTGTCCTTGCCTTGGGTGTAACTGTATATGGGGTTGGAGGTAACAGGAAGGGCATCAGGCATAAAGATTTGCCAGATTAACAGAATGTTTTATGTTGTGGTGACCTCTGATGAAAAATGGAGCTGCTAAATTACCATAATAATAATAAAAAAAAATCTTAAAACAGCTGTTATTGGCTGTATATAAGTTTAGGCTTTCTCTTGCATTAAAATATTGGGCAACCATTGGTCCATATGGTAGTGTGTGTTTTAATGTGTTTACAATTTCCCTACAATTTAATTTACATAACTCTTTTTTCACTTTATAAGCCTTGCATTACACAAAATGGATTATTGTGAGCTTTAAGTCATGTTATAATGCAGTTACCTCTTCAAAAACATACCTGGAGTTGTGTTTTGTCTCCTTCATATGTTTTGAGTAATCCTTTATTATTAGCCTGTCTACATCTCCCAAGCTCAAAATGCTCTGCTCCACCTCGTGATGTCATGTAGTGGCAGTTTTCCAGTTTTTACTTTTACTTTTTGCTCAGTAGAGAATAGAGAGAGAAGTCCCAGAGCTGAAATAATCCAAATGTTCTAATTCTAGCACTTCCTGTATTACCACGTGACATCACAAGTTGGAACAGAGTGTTTTCAGTTTGAGAGAAGAACTTGTGTGTTAAACGGAACGAAACAAAACACAACTCAAGGTATGTTTGTGATGAAGAAATTAGTGTAATATGGGCCCTTTAAGAATTACACCAAACTATAAACTTATGCTTATGTTTGCTGTTTCAAGGATACTAATCTGTTGCGGTATTACAGTATATTCAAATCAGGTCCTCTTCTAATTATGACCACCCCATGTTATATCACATCACATAATACATTATACATTTGTTTATCAGTGTTTGTCATAATCCACATGAAGGTCAATGAATATTTATCTCGACAGCAGCCAGATCACACGTGACCCCGACAAGATTAGTTCATGGTGTTTTGAACAGTCCAATCTTTTCCAATCTGATGCAGAATTATAACTATAGTGTCAGATACAGGTGAGGTTCACCATAGTGAAAAGAGACTGAAAGTTCACATCCTGTAGAAGTCAATGGAACATGCACAAGTAAAATATATATATACAGACTACAGGCTGTCCAAGATAAGCGACGTTTTATATGACAAATGTGTTTTATTTAAATTACACCATCTGTTCTCACTACCTCCTCCATGACATGCTGCGTCTCCTCCACTATCACGTTTTATCTTTAAATTATTCATCTTATGCCAGTCTTCTTTGGATTTTGGCACTGGGAATGAGATTAATTGTAGGTGTGACCTCCATTTTAATTGGTCTCAAGTTTGCCCTTGTACTGTCTATAGAAACACAGTGATTATGGTCGTAAGTTGAGGGCTCTTATTCACAAAGAAGTCAGGAGGTGCAAGGGGAGAAACAGAGTAGCCTTACAGTAGAACAGTGTGGTTGTGGGTTCAATCTCCGGCCAGCCTGATAATCCTGATCATGTATGGTCCCCTATAAATGATTAAACAGGCCTGAAATCAGTTCTTGTGTATGGGGCTGATAACATTATTATGTAGAATGACTTAACACAGAAAAAATATCTTCCGAAATACAGAAGAAGAAAAATGTACAGGACCATGCACGAATGCATGTACCATTATTATAAAGTGTTATGAACTTTATTTGTGGTGACACTGAATAAAGACTAATTCTGTCCCGGATAAGGCATCAAAACTCTTAAATTATGTATTTCCGTTCATTTTTTGTTTTTGGTAGTACTTAAACTTTTTCCTGATATCTTCCAACAGTACACAGTAGTTGTGTGTCTGTGCAAGTTTGGACAGTATTTTTTATCGAGTCTAGTGGACCAATAGCCTTGAGCACAAAACAGTGGTTTGTCCATAGAGGTTTCAATGTGAACCCAAATCTGGATTTTGGTGTTGTAATGGCCGGTGCACTACAGCTCCCGTCTTTCACATCATGCTATTTTGGCTCTGTGTTCCCTCCCACGCCACCACCCTGCGCTTCTCTGCTTTCATGTTCAAGAGGACCTCATCTCATTGAGTTGCTCTCTCTCTGTCTCTGTCTGTGTCTCTCCCTCTCTGTCTCTGTCTCTCTCTGTTAGAATGACTTAAGTCCAAACAGAACAGCAACCAGGACCTGCCTGAGGATTTAAACCAGGTCTAAACCAGGACCAGTTAAAACCAGTGTAAAACAAACCGGGCCTTAAAATCTTGTTGATACTCCAATGTACCACCAATGATCCTCACAGCACAGTGAAATTCTGGCCCAGACATGGTTTTGCATTCTTTCACCTCTTTTCTTCTCTGTGTGTGTGAAGACAGTGACTATATAGTGAAAAGACAGAGGAGGGAGTGGGCTCTCGTAATTGAACCCTAGCTGTGCCTAATGAAGCCTTCAGCAAATATCTAACCGGGAGAAGCTAAGATGAGAATTTAGACAAACAACCAGAGGGAACAGAACCCAAAGAGCGCACTGCAGACTGCTAGAAAGGAAGAGTTGATTAAAAAGGCTGGTCTTTCCCTCAAATGGACAATTACGAATAGAGAAGTGAAGCCACGCACATATTACACCCCGAGGACAAAGGGACACCATCAGGCATGCTGATTATGAGCGTGCGTCCAAACATCACTCAACATGGGCCACAGCTAATGGAGTCATTAAAATACTATTGTGTGAGATGTGTGTACTTTTGTTTTACTTGTGTGGCTATTTGTCATGATGTGGAGTCATTTGTTCAAACTTAATATTATACAAATATGAAAAAGCATGTGTGTGGGGGTTTTTTCCTTGTTTGAGCAACACAAAAAGTAATGTGCAAATAACTGTAGTGGTCTGAATACATAAAGAAAATAATTTTGGGGTGAACAAAATTGTAGTGCGGTCACAAAAAAAATAGCTAAAAGATACAAAAACATACTCTTAGCGATATATCCATACAGCAGCCCATGATAATGATACTGTATCACCAAATTTAGTATCATAAAATATCGATATTTCAATATTTTTGTATAGACTCTCAAATTTGCAAACAAAATAGTAAAAATGACATAACTAACTAACTAACCTATGTTTTTAATGAATAAAAAACTATTGGACTATTCATTCCAATACATCCTGCAATTTTGAAAGCATGGCACTTCTGGTACATTCTGCCTCATCAATACTTGATACACAAGGGTAAAAGGACTAACTACTTGTTTAATGTACATTATTTTGCTGTACTTGTATGTATAATGACAAATAATCTAGATTTAAGTTAATTTCTTTTAACAAAACAAAAGTTGGAAGCATTTGTTTACAACACTAACAGGGGCTCACATCTCCTCTATAAATCCTCGCTGAAAACTACGCTCTTGTGATTCGTGAATAGAGCACAAATCTCTGAAGTTTAAATAAGTTTCAGCACACACCTGCACTGGAGACCCACACGGTACAAACTGGCCAAAAGGAAGCTCCAATCATGTACTTTTTATGTTTTATTTGAACAGTAGTGTGAGTGGAAGTAGGCCACACAGTCTCTGGAGGGGTAGACCTGACACAGTATGGGGCTCCTTACAGGACTTTAACAGGTTTAGGGCTTGGCTCAGTGCCAGTGTGATGCCTGGCTAATTGCTGATTTGCAATTAGTTGTCTATTTCTGTTTTCAGGGCTGAGCTGCTGCCGAGTTCAACAAGGCCAAAGCTTACATTAGTAAATCCTGGTTTATGCTGAGTCGCACTCTGGGAGGAAAATGGATTTGAATATCCTTAATGAGATGTTGATGAAGAAATCCTGCCTCTAATGTGGACTAAAACCTGTACTGTAGTCTTTACCTAAATACATTTAGACAACATTATTGAATAGACTAGGAACCAGTGCTTTTCTTGGATTCAATTGCATCTTTATTTGTTTTGATTTACTGTATTTATTTATTTGACAGGGACATTGCACAATAAATGTATCGCACAGACCAGATTTAGCTACTAGCTCATTTTCATGTGTAGTCCCTGGGAAGAGGCAAAGTAACAGTAGGTAACAGTGTACAGCTACTTCATAAAATGGCAAATGCAACATTTAAAATATAGCTAAAAAAAAAACAAAAAAAAAAAACAACGCCAACAACTCATGACCAGCAGAGGGAGCAGCTCATCAGCACTATAAATACAAATTTACAAACTGAAATATTTACATATATACATTATTCCTACAGACAGCAGATCACTGATGGCTACAGGCTTCAGCTCTGACTCCCATTAAAACCACTTCTTAGACTGAATTTAAAATGTGCTACACTCTTTCACAGATACAGGTTGCTGTTTTGCCACAGAAGCAGTTCTGTTCAAACATGGTGCATCTAAAGTTCACAGAACAGTCTCCTCTAGAGGAGGCTCTGGTCCTCCTGACTCCTGCTCCTGTTTAGGGCCCTGGGCGCCTAGTTGTGATGTTAACATTTTATATTTCTTAATAAAGTTGCAATAATGAAGTGACATAGATTTCTTATCAAATATCTTGAATACTTGTTTGAAGCTTTGAAGATGTTGCTTTGCAGACTTTTTGCAGATGATAGATTTAGCCTTGTGTGGGTGCAGGTCTAAATGATCATGTTTCTAGAACTTGGTCAAAATAGTTTCCAGTGAAGCAGCCCCACACACTTTCGTATCAAATTCTTGCGTGTTTGAAATCAGACCATAACGCACATCTGTCTCGTTTTACTGTATAATGTTTGTGGAGACTTGTGGATTTTATGGTCCGAACACGTGGAACATGATGAGCTATTCAAGTTCTGAATGCAACAGCTTTTAAGATGAGCAGGATTGTGAGATCATATTGTCCGCTGTGTTTGTGGAATCACTCGTATAAAGCAGAAGGTTAAACATTTGGTTTAAAATGCAATGGAAAGACACAGCAGACTGCAGGCATAAACACCCAACATGGACTCACCAGACAAGGTAAACTAAAGCTTGAAGCACTATCACTTCTACACCAGCACTGTACAGGCAGATGGTGCTACTCCAAAAAGTAAATGTTTGCAGAATGTACCACATGAACAGCTATTGAAAACTGAAAAGGCCATACTACACTTTGTGTTGATATTGTGTTTATCCTTTAAGGTTTAGCTGCATAGCATATTTTTTTTAATTTCATTTTAAACAAGGCCTGTAAGATCCATGTTGGAGAGCTCATGGAGAGAAACTACACTACACTGGTAGGCCTGTCACAATAATTACTATATTGAATTATAATAGCTGGAACAATGTATTTTACTGAAATGTTTGGATATAAATTGATGTAATGAGACTATTTACTGGTCATAATCGGTCCAGAAAATCTCATAAGGTTTGAATTTATATTTATACAAAGTTGTTGTTGTGTTGTTATTTGAGAGATAAATTGCAGCTACCTGACCAAACACATATGAATCAGTTTTGTCTTATTTTATTTTTTGTTCAAAAATGCTGTTTCAACACTGGTATTAGTTGATAAGAGGAATCGGCAGATTCTTGAAGCTATATTGAAATCAGTATTGGAACTGAAGAAGCTGGATCAGTGCATCTCTAGCTTCAAAATGTGTTACTGTGATAGGCCTATACACTGGGAGAATATGTGGAGGTCAACACTGGAATCTAACCGACAACCTCTGACATAAAAAAGTTGTTTTCTAGCTCATGTAATCAAATGAACTCAAATGATACATTCATTAATTCAATTTGTACATGAAGTAAGAGCGTCAGTCTGTTTCTCACTTGAACAGACCAGGTTAGGGTTCGTGACTTAACACCATGGAAACAAGTATTGTGTTTAAGCACCACACACTATACATAGACTTTATCATGGGCCCATATGTTGTGATGGAGAGAGCAGTAGCCTATAGCGGCACATCTTTACCTAATTAACAGGCTCAGCAGGGGGAGCAAACAAGCTAGCACTGCGGAGGAGTGTGCCGAACCACGACGCACAAGCACGAAGCTAAGGCCAAAGCAGATGGACAGATAGAGCAGAGAGGAAAAGAGGAGATAACATTTGCTTGATACCCCAAGGATCTGAAAGGCAAACGATGGTGGACTTCATAATAGTAAAAACATCTTACACGATTATAGAAGAGAGGGCAGAGTGGAGTGACCTGGAATAATCTCACAAGAACAAAAGAGACATAATGAGACATAGATTTTTGTTTTTTGAAAATGGGGGATTTTAATTGTGGTTTGCAGCCAATAATTCCATAACTGCATGGAAAATGAACATTTCAAGTCCCCAAAAAACGATAACTGTAAAGTACGAAGCCAGTTATTTATTAAAAGTTTGTTCTGTATCCACATCATTTTTTGTTTTTCATTTTTTTGGCTGCTTTTTGTATTATTTGTTAAATAATAAAAAAAATAATAATATCACTATTGGCAGTTGACTGATTGAATTGCTGTTTTGTGGATTATGTGTGCAGTCCAGTCGATGGAACCAAACCTGGACAAAAGATCTGTTTGTCCAAAGATTTGATTGATTATGTAACTTTTCTGGTGGGGGTCCATCACTTATATGTCATTGCTCTGCTTGGAATGTTCCACAGTATGACATTAAACAGCTCTACCTTACATTTATTCAAGTACAGGTGGAGAGAAAGGTTTAATGCCATACACTCAAACATTCTAGACAAAGCAATAACATCTCCATGAAGGCAAGCAGGTCTGGACTCTCTAGAAAAGTAACACAACTACTACTAGAAAAGTTACACAATGCAGCATTAACCTTCGGAGATCATATGTCACACATAATAATAAAGGATTATTTTAAGACATTATTCATTTCTTACGCCTCAACACTTTTGGAGTTATCTTTGACTATTTTTCTGTCTCTTATTAAAACTCCCTAATCCTGAAATTTTATGAAATCCTGTTGCATAATTTAGCAGAAAAACAGCCAAACAATGTTTATAAGCCTTATAGACAAGTTTGTGGATGCTATTTGTTAAATAAATATCTATTTGTTTTTCAAAATATCAACTGTCTTCACCTCTGAACTTTGAGATTAGATCCGGCTCCGTCTAGACAAGGAATTTAAATAATGCATTCATACCACTTCCACTGCGAGTTGTGGAAGCCCTTAAGCTCATCCCAGTGGAAAGACAATATCACTCAACGCAGGACTGAGACTAGAGGAGTAGGTATTTCTCTATAGTAGGACCAGCGCAGACGAGACTCAAACGCATTTCACTGCCATTTGACAAGCTCTAACATTTGCACAAAATCATTATAATTTAGCAAATGCTTCCAGGCTAATTGTTAAACAGGTTTGCACGTCATCGATTTGTTGTTTCTACAGTTGGGGGAGTAATGAAAGTTGGACGGCTTGCACTTTTCTCCGCTATGTTGAAAAGGTCAGACTGCTCTTCTTCAAGGCGCCCTGGCAGGAAGCTCCACATATGGTCATAAATACGCTGTCTGTTTACCTGTATAGGCCTGGTTATACAAGCAGTCACAGCGCAGGGATAATGTGTCTGCGTCCTGCAATGTGGTCCCAGAACAGGCTGTCCATCACATCACTGCAGCGGTCAGCCTGACATCTGTCTATCACATCTGTCCACAGTGGTGACGCACTTGTAATACATACACAAGAGCCAGATCATTACGACCACTAAAGGGAGCTGGAAACTTGTAATGAGCAAAGTGAAGGCTAGTCCAATGTAGTAAATGAGCTAGATTTGTTAATGGAGCAATTTCTTTACAACTAAGTATTTAAAGGGCCTATGTTGTGTTATAATAATATTTTCACATCACAAACATACCATGTTTTGTTTCATTCACACAAATCCTGCATGCATATTAGGCTGCATATAGGCTGAGTTCTTCTCTCTAACAGAAAACACTCTGTTCAACCTTGTGATGTGAGGTGGTAATACAGGAAATGCTCCATTGTAGTTTTAAACTTCACTTCCACTAGAATCTTTTGGATGATTTCAGCCCTGGAATCGCCAATCTCTACTGAACAAAAGGTAAAAAACTATGTGACATCACAAGGTGGGACAGAGCATTTTGAGCTTTGGAAAGGCAGACAGACAAATAATAAAGAGTTAGTCAAATGTGTGAATGAAACAAAACACAACTCCAGGTATTCTGCGTAATATAGGACCTCTAATATTTTAGAACTTAATAATCCCTATCTTGGAGGAAAAAGCAAAAAGATTGTGTTATTTTTATTTTATTTTATTTTTTTATTTATTTATCTTTGAAGGAAGCATGCTCATACACAGTTTAAGTTTTCTGTTTCTATATGGGGCTACATAACAAGCAGGTGGTCCTATTGTTGCTGTATGTATGGTCACATCTATACCTGTCACTCCTACTTACTTCAACCACTATAGCACAGGCTGTTATTGAGGGCCATGTATTACAGGTGGTGTGTGCTTGTAAGCAGGGTGAACCATTGATTTTCTGTCACCTTCCAAGAATCACCAAAGAAGAGAACACTGCTGTGTGTTGGGTGAGAGGATGCCATGAGTTCCATTGTGTTGTCAAAATAGGGCCAATAAAAGAAGTCAATACAAATGTGCATTTCTCTGTGACAGTCATTTATAATGTGATTTATAGCGATTTCAAATATGCATGAACTGGAAAAGTACTTTACAAAATAGTGCTGTGTGGGCTTGCATTAACCATAACCACCTTATTGATTAACATCAATAAAGCATCAGGTATCGAGAGATAACAAAAACAGTTTAAAATCAAAATCAAGTTTAAAATCAATAAAAACATCAGGATTTAGAGTATGCTTTTGGCTTTTTGTTTAAAAGGATCCATATTACGCTATTTTCTGATCTCTGTTCTAATGTTGTTTCCTCATCAAAAACATATCTGGAGTGGTGTTTGGTTTCATACATTTAATACACAAACTCTGCATATTTAGAGCATTTTTAGTTTTAAAGATAAAGACAGACTTATAATAAAGTATTACTTAAACATGTATGAATGAAACAAAACACAACGCCAGGTATGTTTTTGAGTAGGCCACAACATTCTAATATAAAGCTGACAAGAGTCAATTTTGTGTAATACAGGACCTTTAAACGTTATATATTTGTGCCAGTCCCAAACACTGAGAAACCTCATCTTTAATGCAATTCAAAGCATAAAAGATAATACTACAAACTATATAGACACAGGTCTTTGTGACTCAGCAGCTATTTCAATACATTTTATTAAACACAAGAGAATTGGATCCTGAAGTAAAGTGTATTAGTATGTAAAATAACTCGACAGTCTATATGCATTTCCCATTGCACCTTATTTTTGTTTGAAAGGTTAAATGGGGCTATTGTTTGGGAGTGATATGTGAAGCTATCAGGAGAATTTGTGCATTCGATATTGTTAGTGGTGTCATTGGGCCACGCTGGAGTGCTGCCTTTTGTTGTCCTTGTAAAGTGAGACCAATGAGTGTTTGATTCAAGAAGTCTGATAACTGCAGCCAGCCTGAATTCAATTACTCACCGCTCCCTCTCTTTCCCTTTTGTTTTGCAGGTTATGGTGGGCTGGAGCTACTGTTGGTTCTGTGTGGTCTGGACCTGTCTATGCCTTGCCCCACAGACTGCATCTGCTACACCTCTCCGAGCACTGTCTCCTGCCAGGCACATAATTTCGACAAGGTCCCTGAAGGCATCCCAGCACAGAGCGAGCGGGTCTTCCTCCAGAACAACAAGATTAAGGAACTACAGAATGGACACTTCTCACCCACCACCATCATGCTCTGGCTCTACTCCAACAACATCTCCTACATCCAGCCTTCCACCTTCCATGGCTTTGAGCGGCTGGAGGAGCTGGACCTGGGGGACAATCGGCACCTCAAGGCCCTGGGGGCAGAGACGTTCATGGGGCTGGGGAGGCTTCACGCTCTGCACCTGTACCACTGTGGCCTGATCACTCTACCCCAGGGGATTTTCGCTGGCCTCCATAATCTCCAGTATCTGTATTTGCAGGTATAGTACACGGATAACCAACCTCTTTATCTCCACTCCACTGTTGCCACAATCGCATTAAACCATAATCTGTCCATCAGCCGCTCTCAGCACTTACTGCCTACGAATCGGAGACTGATCAAATTCAGCCCGTATGCAGGGAAATGCACCATTAACAGTGGGGCTGTGGTTAACCGCTGCCACTCGGCACAAATCATGCTAGCATTTGGGATATAGTTACAATAATGACATTAGCTTTATGTGGGCAAAAGCTTGTTCTCATATGCATTTCATTGATTGAGAATGCACCACTGAGCGAGTGGGTTAAAGGTCAGTGCATTAAATGATAGTGTTCTTGTATATTTGATATAATACTATTATTTGTGGGTATTACATCAGACATAACATAAAATCCCTCCATCTAAATATTAAACAGACTAAATGAAAGTACTGTCAAAAGCTTATAAGACAATGGATGTTTTGTGCGGAGATGAGCGAAAAGCATTGCTTCTATTCACTTCTCTTTTGTTAAGGGCTGTGGCTGAGGTCCAGCCCGTCACACATTATGAATGCTGTTATGAAAAGGTATAATGCAAAACAAGGATGTATTGTCTCAAAGAAATGTTTTACCTTTGAATATAGAGTTGAAAATGTATCGCAATTAGCAGTCTTTTCATGAAAACAAAAGCAACCTGGCAAGTTAGATACATGAGTCCCCCCCCTTTTTTTTTCATCAGGACAAAAACTATGTTTTTATGTAATTACAAAACCAAACTAATTGTCACAAATTACACTGAACAGTTGCAAGATAAAATGAGCACAACTAGCACACAATGTACAGATGACAAACCTGAAAGGGCCATATTTCAATCATTTATGAGGTACTGAAACATGTCTTCTTTGTGTTTTTGCCTGTGGATCTCTTGGCCACAGGACAACGAGCTGGAGTTCCTGGAGGACGACTTGTTCATTGACCTGCTGAACCTGAGTCACCTGTTCCTCCACGGCAACCGTCTGTGGAGCCTGCGGCAGAATACATTTCGGGGGCTGGGGGTTTTGGACCGGCTGCTGCTGCACCAGAACAAGATCCAGTGGATCGATCGACAGGCCTTCCATGACCTGAGACGCCTCACCACCCTGTTCCTCTTCAATAACTCCCTGACGGAGCTGTCAGGCTCCAGCATGACGCTTCTGCCTGCGCTCGAGTACCTGCGTCTCAATGACAACCCCTGGGAGTGTGACTGCAAGGCCCTGTCTTTGTGGGACTGGCTGCGGCGCTTCAGAGGCTCCACCTCCGAGCTGCTGTGCACCTCCCCTCCAGAGCTGCAGGGGAAGGACCTCAAGAGCCTGAAGAAGGAGCAACTGCCATCCTGCTCCTCTGGGGAGGGGCACCCGAGGGTGCCGGGACGCGAGCTGGATCAGGGCGAGTATCTCAATCATCTTAACCGTCACCGACACCACCACAACCACCACCAGCGGCCCTACTTGCCTCACGGCGACCAGTACAGCCTGCCCTCTCCCTCACCCCTGCCCCGGCCTCCTAAGGGGGCCCGCAGAAACTGTACACGCCGGGGCCGAAAAGCCAAGGGGGGTCTAAACGAGGTGCAGATCCTCAGAGATGACAAAGACTACTCTCCAGACGGAGGGAAATACGACCTGTCTCCATCGGGACGCAGGAAGAACAAGTGCATCCCCAGGACTTCAGTGGGCCCCCCCAGTGGGGTCCAGAGGGTCAATAACCAGTCTCCACCTCTCTCCCCTCTGGCCCGCCCCTGTCTGACCCTGTCCCTGCTGCTGTCGCTCTTCTCTGTGGTCTTTCACTGAGGAGCTGTGTTGTGTGGTATGGAAAGTCCTGACTCTCCTCAGACATGTGCACAATAGACTCTATATAAAGACACTTTTGAACATTCTGCTGGGGCTCCTGATGGACCAACAGGATTTACTGAGTCATAATCAACATGTGGAAGTCAGGGACCACTGCTCACCCGATGTTTGATGATGTCACCATGACAACGACAGGAAACCTCTCTGTGGCAGACATTACTTCAGTGAATCTATGTAATCTTAAAGTGTACAGCCACATTAACTAACAAGCCAATGACTCATTCCCTAACACAGAACAAGAGATCAGAACAGATCCAGGCACACTATGTTTAGCTCTGTCACTCGTCTACCGCTGAGACAAACACTCATTCATTACCGTCATGTCGGGAGCCTGCTGCCACACCAATGACTCCGAGCTTAAGTTAAAATAACGGGTTTGTTCACAATTTTTATTTCCATTGAATTGTCTCATTGTATGGTCTCTGTTAATGCGTTTGACTTCATGTGTGGCGTCTATCACTTCTGTAAGTTGTAAAAAATACCCATTAATCCAGTGCATTCATTTGCCTGATCTGTGCTTTACTTTGATCTATAAGCCATCCTAGCTTATCGCTATATGAACCAGCCAATCATGTTTTACCAGACTAAACAAGCAATTTGTTGAAAGAGTGATACGGCTATTGCTGTTTGTATAAATGTGTGTGTCCACTAACGCCACAGAGAAGGAGAGAGCCTGATGTGTGGCCAATGAGGGGAAACTTTTCAGCCTCATTGCCGACCAAACGGAGAACTCAACAAGCTGAGAATATATGGAGTCCAAGGGAGAGGCTCATAAATAAGACATCCAGTAACTTAGATGCACTTTTATGTTGTACACAGAAAGGTCAGTGAAGACAATACACATTCTAACTGCAGTACTACTACAGATGGGAAGTTTAATGGGTAATGGAATAGGGAAATCCACTCCAATCAATTAGAATACAACAAGGTTAGCCAACACAAACATAGACATACTTGTAAGAAGGGGCCCATTACTTATCTACATACACTTTTACTAATACTCTTTCAAAAGCAACAATATATGCTTTTTGCTATGATTTAAAGGGCCCATATTACACTATTTTCTGATCTCTGTTCTAATGTTGTTTCCTCATCAAAAACATACCTGGAGTTGTGCTTTGTTTCATTTACACAAACCCCACATATTTAGGCTTTAGGAGTTTTTTTCTCTTAAACAAAAGCACTTGCCTTGTGATGTCATGTGGTTATACAGGAAGTGCTCCACTGTGTTTTTAAACTCCATACATCTTCACCAGAATCATTTGGATCATTTCAGCCTTGAATTACTAATCTCTACTGAACTAACGGTAAAAGGTATCTGTTAACTTGAAAACTACCCCTACATGACATCACATGGTGGAACAGAGCATTCTGAGCTTTGGAGCCGTAGACAGACTAATAATAAAGGGTTAATCAAACATGTGTGAATGAAACAAAACACAACTGCAGGTATGTTTTTGATGAGGTAAGAATATTCTCACATGGCTTAAAGCTCACAAGAGTCAGTTTTGTGTAATATAGACCTTTAAATATGAACTCGCCCCATATTTAAGCATCACTTAAACTTCCCAAATACTACATTTGATGATTTCATTTGCAAATTTTACATTGTTCAAGGGCGCAAGGTGTTCTATAGTGCCCTTAAAGTTCTACCCATGAGTTACCCACCAAAAGAAGTACAGGACAAAGCTGTGACTCTGGTTCTGGTTAGTAGTGGTCTGCGAAAATCAAATTCAAAGTAATCCTGTTAGTATTTGATTAATTGTTCCAGTTTAAAATGTTTTAGTAAAATCCAAAACTGAGAAGGTGTTGATGGTGCATTTATATGTTATTGTGTAAAAATTGCTGGACGCAAAACTGACTCTATATAGAGCTGGGGTTTAAGGAAGTGATATACATTGGACTGACAAGGACTAAAGCACTGCAAATGTATATGAACGGACTTGATTGTGGATTCCTCTCTGCCTGAGCTCCAAACCAGATGGACTTGCCAATCTGTAAGCCCTGATTGGACGATTGGATTCAGATGCTGCTGCTACATTCGAGGAGGGAGCGAAAATCTTTTTGTACATCAAGAGAGCATTTTCTTCTTTTTATTTTTTTCTTCTGAAAGTCAAGAAATTGGATTCGTGCTTGATCACACATAGTCATTCCTATTTTTACCACCAAGATCCGTACTTGTTTCGTCACTGGTCCAGAGCTTTTAATACAGACTTTAACATGTGCCCAAAGTACCACAAATTCTCATCTTGGTGTCCCACTGGTCAAATGTGTTACAGATTTCTATTTTGAATAAGCTACCCTGGTATGCAATGGATACAACAGAAGCACAACTACTAGTATACTGTATGATCCACTGACCTATACATTTCAATGGGGTCTTTTTTCTGTGTATCTATTTTAAAGACAAGCCGCACTGGTAGGGCTGACTGACTACTGGTGACCCGTGTCTGTGCTGCTGAGGTGACGTAAAACTGTATCTGTTTGTTTCTGTGAGGATTACTTTTATAGAAAATGAAAGCACAAAAGCAACAAAAAGAAAATATGGAGACGCGTAATGGAGGACTGACTGTCTCCTGAAAATAAGGGAGCGTGATATTTTTTATTTATAATGAAGACTATTCATTTTTCAGTCTTTTTCACTTTTCGTCCCAGACAGGCAGTTAACGGCACCATAACCCCAGCATCCTGTTATTTTTCTATCCATTCTTATTTCCTGCCAACCTCGTTACCCCGAAAAAACGCCCTGTGTGTACCTTTTATTCGGTTCATTTTTTTCCTTTGTGTAACTCCAATGGTTTGTGTGTGGTTATCAAACAATGCCAGACTCAAAAAGCTGTTTCTAAATAATATTAAACAGAAAGTGTCCTGAAATGGCTGAGGTGGTCTTCTTTTGTTGTGTTGTGTGTATGTAAGTTTGAATAGGGCTAATACTCTGAGGCTTAACGACACTGAAGGAAGAAAGTTTTAAAAGGCACAATAGTTCATAACAGGATGGGGAAATATATAAACTGTAAAGGTGTCCTATTAATATAAATACATTTTATTAAATGGTCTTTTATCCCAAAAGCCACCAAGTGTAGTATTGAGTGGAATTATGTGGTCGAAATAAGGAAAATGAAAATAGGAAATATGACATTGGTATGATAATGATATAAAAACAGAATATTTTTCTTATTGAACGAACATTAAAGGTGCACTGTGTAACACCTGTTTATCTCTATGGAGATGTTATAGTTTTGTCTGGAATGTCCCGGTATGGTATTAAACGTATCCATCTTGCATTTACTCAAGTCATTTATTAAAACTTGTATTCCTACTGTGAGTAGGCTTGCCTCTTCACAGATCTGACATGTAACCTGGCCTTGTGGTGTCATCTGCTGTCTCTGTAGAGATAAATAAGTGTAATGCCATACTGTGGGACATTCCAGGCAATATGTGCATGGAGAGAAACAGGTGGCGGACTCTCAACCAGAAAAGTTACACAGTGCACCTTTAAGACTTATTTCATTTCAGTGGTTCTGAAACTTTTCACACCAAGTAACACCAAATAAAATATGTGACCATCAGATCTAAACCTGGTATAAAACAGAACTATTCTATGTCCTAGGGCTAAAATAGTTCAAAATTCAGAACTGTTCTACTACCTAGTTTTTAATGTTATAACCCAAAGGACTATTAAAGTTACTGGTACTAATACAATACTATAGCTAACTAACTAATGATAATTATTTTAAGTTTTTCTAACCTATAGATTCATTTTGATGATGATGGTGATGGTTCATCCCGTCACTGTGTTTGATCTTATATAACAGTATTCCTGGGAGGTGTGCTCTATCCATACGTGTCTCGAATGAAGTGTTGCATTGTATCTAGTACAGTCCCTGACAAAAGTCTTGTCGCTTATCCATTTTGTAGAAACAAAAGCTTATAACCTGACTTTAAATTAATCAATTGGTTTTAGAAATGTCTCATATGAAAGCTAAAACCCTCCCAAATTATGCTCAATATACTAAAATAAATTTGCTTCACTGAAGAAAGATTGATCATTTAATGAACACAGAAAGGTCAGATTTTGGCAAGACAAAAGTCTTGTCGCCTTGTCATATGATGCACCCAATCCTAGATTATGATGCAGCCAATCCTAGATTACAGCCTCACCTGTGATCAGTTACTGATCAATCAATTAGTGGGTGTGTATAAAAAGAACCCCAGCACACCAGACCTTCACATCAACTGCAACTTGACCTCTGACAACATGCCTAAGATCCACCCTGAGACCAAAGCGTTAATTATCAAGAGGCTGAAGACCAGATCCACTGCTGAGGTGGCTGACACCTTCAATGTGTCTCAGCGTCAAGTACAAAGAATAAGAAAAAGATCTGAAAAGACTGGAGATGTTTTTGACAAGCCCAGGTCCGGCAGACCCCACAAGACAACTGCTCGGGAGGACCGTTTGTTGATTCGAAAATCCAAGGCCAGCCCCTTTTCCACTGCAGCAGAGCTCCACCAGGCCTGGTCACCTCAAGTCCCTGTGTCAACCAGAACAGTTTGTAGAATTCTGTCTCGAAATGGCCTCCATGGTCGAATCAGTGCACAGAAACCAGCACTAAACAAAAGGCAATTAAAAAACCGTGTGGCATTTGCCAAGGCCCACAGCCTGCTAAAAGGATGGACACTGGAAAAGTGGCAGAAGGTGGATTTCTCAGATGAATCCTCGGTTGAATTACATCACAGCCGCCGCAAATATTGCAGGAGACCTACTGGAGCCCGCATGGATCCAAGATTCACCCAGAAAACAGTTAAGTTTGGTGGCGGGAAAATCATGGTCTATGGTTACATCCAGTATGGGGATGTGTGACATTTGCAGGGTGGAAGGCAATATCAATAGCCTAAAATATCAAGAAGTATAGCTACCTCTTACATTCCCAACCATAAAAGGGGTCAAATTTTGCAGCAGGATGGTGCTCCATCGCATACTTCTATCTCTACATCAAAGTTCCTCAAGGTGAAGAAGATCAAGGTGCTCCAGGACTGGCCAGCCCAGTCACCAGACATGAACATCATTGAGCATGTCTGGGGTAGAATGAAAGAGGAAGCATGGAAGGCAAAACCAAAGAATCTTGATGAACTCTGGGAGGCAT
The DNA here is from genome assembly GCA_029959045.1 of Taenioides sp. WSHXM2023. Classification (NCBI taxonomy): domain Eukaryota; kingdom Metazoa; phylum Chordata; class Actinopteri; order Gobiiformes; family Gobiidae; genus Taenioides; species Taenioides sp. WSHXM2023. The sequence continues at coordinate 10,514,898 of CM057098.1, read as the reverse complement.
GTAAGACTGCTTTCTTTGCTATTCCTGATGACTTCATCAACAAATTGTATGAATCATTGTCGAACCGCATGGATGCAGTCCTTCAAGCTCATGGAAGTCATACAAGATATTAAATATGGATCTCACAGCACCACTACTTAATTCACTGACGTTATGCAACATATTTTTGTATTTGAAGTAAATTATTTGTTCAATTTTCTGTAGGCGACAAGACTTTTGTCTTGCCAAAATCTGACCTTTCTGTGTTCATTAAATGATCAATCTTTCTTCAGTGAAGCAAATTTATTTTAGTATATTGAGCATAATTTGGGAGGGTTTTAGCTTTCATATGAGACATTTCTAAAACCAATCGATTAATTTAAAGTCAGGTTATAAGCTTTTGTTTCTACAAAATGGATAAGCGACAAGACTTTTGTCAGGGACTGTACTACTACAGTACTATTCCCTCTGAGTGCACAGGTACCCCATGGACAAAAACACGTGTGAACATGTGGAGTGTGACCGCACCCTCTCTGTGCAGTATTATGTGAGAATTACTTTTGACAGTACCACCACAGCACGGATCAGTCCAAACTCTGACAGAGGAGAATGTGTCTCTTTGTCTAATGTAAGCAATATGTATTTATAGTACAACAATAGAAGAAAAACCTACAGTAAACGTTGCACTGTGTAACTTTTCTGGTAGAGGGTTCACCACCTGCTTGTCAACATGTGGATGTGATTTTTTGCCCTGGGGATTTCCACAGTATAGTATTAAACTATTTTGCATGTATTAAATTACAGGTGCTTTAATTGCTTAAAATAACATGAAAAACAGGCATTCTTAGGATTTACTGTGATGCTTCTCCAGAGATCTGACCTGTAACTTGGGTCTAGTTTCGTTTCATTTTATCCTCATGGACATAGATGAGTTTAATGCTTTGCTGTGGAACATTACAGTTCCATGGAGACAAGTAGTTCACAGACCCTCCACAAGAAAAGTTACACAGTGCACTTTTAAATGATCAGTATTGTTTACAGTGGCCCTAAAATTAAAATGCATTAAGAAGTCAATCCACCAGTTTAAATTAGTTTCAAAATTCAGTGAGGTTTAAACTTATAACAGATGTTCTGTATGAAACATGTTGCAAATATATGATGACTTGTTTCTGATCACACACATGCAGGTTTTGACCAGGCAATGACAAAAATGAAAGAGAAAATGTTAAAGATTTATTGTACTTTGTCTTCCAAATGTAGTTACTCAAAAAATCTACTGATTAACTGACACAGGCTGCAAGTGTTTTGATGATCAGATTTCTCTTATTCAACACCCACCAAAAATCGGATCGAATTATTTTAGTTTATAGTATTATATATATATTATAGTTATCCCATTTTTACTGTCTATGCAAATGTACCCAGTGACTGTAAATGACTGGGCTGAAACATTTAAAGAGCAAAAAACAGCTATTGTCTACTGACCACTGGGCTTTATGCTCACTTCTCCCCCTACTGGTGCATGCTTGTACTGTTCTCAAATTCACAACAACACAGGGCCACTTTAAAATCCAATAAAATAATGATGCCCATTCATCTGCTGTAGAGTGGGAAGCAGCTCCACAGTCATCAAGATAGATTTTGGACTGTGCCTTTGTGTCCTACTTTCTCTCTCACATGCCGGGCCCCTTCCTTCTATAAAATATGCATCACACACGCATATATGCACACAGACACACAAAGCTGTCCAGCGCTGTTAGCTCTGAAGACACCGAGGAGGGGTCAAGGTGAGGTGCCTACGTCTCTGTTGTTTGGTCTGTATCAGTCTATCCACAGCAGGTATGACAGCGCTCGAGGAGAGGGGGAGGAGGGCTTCTCTGCTCGTACTGTAACACTAAGGTGACATTTGGGAGAGGGCAAGAACAAATGGAAGGGGGGAGGAGGGGGAAGAGACGAGTGTCGAGGTGTCGAGGAAGAAAAGAAGAAAACCAAGGTCTGATACTTAAGAGGTGTGGGGAGTGGTCAGGACATGTACCGCAAGAAGAAAAAAAACAAAGAAAAGGAGAGCTCTTAGAGGACTACCACTCAAGTAAAAGTGGTGGTTTGAATGATCAATCAAAAGTACTAACCACTGAAATACTAATGAACTGTTTGGATATGTAACCTGAATGCAGTGGTGGAAAAAGTACTCAATTTAGGTTACTTAGGTAAAAGTACAGATACTGGAGCAAAGTACCTGTTTAAAAATGTACTTAAAGACAAAAAACAAAACAAAAACAAAGCTGTTTTTATTCTGCAGTTGGTTTTATTAACATGGCACTGATCCAATACAGGGAGACATGAGTTATGTAATGTAAGAGTTTTTATTTGTATATTCTTGTTTGCTCATGTGTTAAAAATAAACACTCAGACTTTTCAGCAGGTCTCAAAGTCCAATAAAAATAGTTTTACTTTTCAGTCCTGTTCAAAAATGTAATGGAGTAGAAAGTGCAGATACCTGCTCTCAAATGTGAAGTATCACCTTTCAAATGTCCTTAAGTAAAGTACAGATACCTAAAGCAATACTTAAATACTTTGACTGTGTTATGTTCCACCACTGTCTGAATGTAATGAAAAAAACTTGCACAGATTGTTGACATCTGTTAAAGACTTATTCGTCACAGATTTTGTTAGATCATAAAAAAAGGCAAGTTTGAATGTGTAGAACCAGAAAAGGCATGTCTGAAATTAGAGATTACTTCATGTGTTGAGTCATTTGGGGAAAATATAAAAAATGAATCAGTTTCTAAATCAGACACTACATTAGTCAATCCACATGAATTATACAGACATCACCATCCGAGTGGCTGACTCTGAGGCAGAAGCGTGGCAAAGAAAGAAATACTACACAGTTTAACAATCATCTTTCATGTATTTACATGCATATTTTTCAATAAGGATCATAATCAGTTACAATGCTCAAAAATATATGGCAAGTAGATTTTATATAAAACCAGGATGAGATTGTAAAGGACGTATCTGACAAATAATGGTCTGTTTTAAGTTCTTGTGCTTCTGTTTAAAAAAAAAAACAAAAAAAAAAAAAAACTGCATGCATTATATTATCTTTTATAATGGTCTTATTTGGTCTATGGACTACAGGTTGAGAACCAATAAGAAAATCACAAAATCAAAGAAATGTATTCAAACTTATTGTTTGGACAAAACATTTGTTTCAGCTTCAGGTTGCAATGTTTGGATGAGTTCTATTCTGCTGCCTGAGCATCTCTTATTTAGAAGATATCTTTAGGGGAAATAAACACAATCTGGCACTTGTAAAAATGGGTATGTTTTGAATGCATAAGGTAAGTGAGGAATAAGTCTGGACCACTGCAAACTATTTCAAATGAACAAGCTTTGTTTTTAACTAAAATCGGGTACACAGGTACAGCACATTTAAGAATGATTCAGCCTTAGGAGCTATACTTAATTCATACCATCACTAACCCTGGCCCTTAACTGAGTAGTCACTAAGCCTGAATCATTCTTAATAAACCAAGTTTGCCATGAATGAAGTCTTTGTTCATGCTTTATTAAGGTAATTACGCTAGTTAAGGTGTAGTTAATATAAAGGGGGCATCAGTAGCTCAGTTGTCCACGTATCCAAAGTTTAGCGAGTTGACATAAACATCATTATTTGAGCGGTCAGATCCACTGACCCACAGGTTGGCTGGTGTGATTCCAGCTCCCACAGACGAATGCTGTTGTTGTGTCCTTGGGAAAGACACCAACCTCGCCCCCAGTGTCTGTGTACACTGGTGTATGAATGTGTGTGTGGGTAAGTGGTTCCTTGTTGTAAAGTGCTTTGAGTGCCTTGAAGGTGGAAAAGTGCTGTATAAAAATGTGACCATTTATCATGTAAAGTGGCAAAGGTGGTACGATAATTAAAAAGATATCACCAGAACTGTTCAATCTAGAAAAAAAATCACATCACATTAGAGCATCTATAAACACACCAGCTACATCACATACTGTCTAATCTCCATGGAAACAGCAGAGAGGTTTGCTTTTAGACAACACAAGTATATGCTAAGGTAAAATCCAGGGCATTTCACAAGTTTAGAATGTATTTTGTAGGAGTTAGTGGTGCGTGAGATTCAGTGGGACAGGCACAAGTGATCCGTGGAGACACATGTGTACAGTGCTCATGATCAAACCCAGAACAGGCCAGCATACTCCCCAAGCAGGAGCAGCCAAAGCTCACGTCTGCCTTCTGTTCTCCTCCACAGGCAGGCACAGGACGCACTAAATTGATTTCTTTCACTGTATCCCCAAAGAGATGAGACTTAGCACAAGAAAAGTAGCAAAGAGTTGAATTAAGATGGAATTAGTGGTTCTCAAATGGAGGTGCAGGTATTACTGTGGTATGCAAGAGTGTTGGAGGTCGGATTAGGTTTCGGTTTGGTTTTTGAAAAAGTCCTGGTTAAGACCTGTTTTAGATTACGTGTAGCCCTCATGACTTCGGTAGACTTGGTTTAGCCTGATTTTGTCCTCTTAGTGTATTGCATATTTCAAAGTAGATGACACGTTGTCACTTTCCAAAACGATACTCTGAAGTTTGGAATATTATAAGTTGTGGGTTTTGCAGGTTGAGTGAGGCACTTTTACTTAATGCACCAAATGAAACGTTTCTATCAAGCGATGCATACTTGATTTTGTCTGCAGAAGAAGAATGAGCACTTCCCATCACGCACCAGCACACAGGCCTTTACTGTACCTTTCTTTAGGCTCCATTTAACTTGAGCAGCAGAAGCAGCAGTGGCGGCGGCGTATCTCCATCAGGCTACATTACACTCATTACGTGCCCATATCTGATTCTCATTAGGAGGAAGGTCAGAGAGCTGGGCCGTAATGGATCCAGCCCAGCACAGTCGCTCACTTCTGACTGATCTGTCAGGAAAATCTGAGGAGCGCTCTGTTTCAAGTCACAAAACTTTCATCACCTTCACAGACACTTTGACATTTATTGATCGTTCTTTCTCCCCCAACATCTAAGACTACATCAGCTTTTAGCTAATTCAGTAAATCCAAGAACATGAATCGTTTGGACAAACTTTTACAGACTTCCACAAAACTTCTTATGGTTCAGGCGGTGCTGCTACACACTTTAAAACATGTAGGCAGACAATAATTAACTAATAATAATATTTAATCAATTTAAATTTTTGCTAGCACTGATGGGATTGGAAGCTGATTGACAAGAGCAATTACTTTGACCTTTAAAATGCTGAAAAATACATTATATACATTTATTTCATTGCTTAATGATGCAACTTTTCTGATGGAGGGCCTGACATCAGCTTGTCTCATGGAGATGTTATTGCTTTGCCTGGGATGTTCCACAGAATGGCATTAAACAAATACATCTTATATCTATTTAATTACAGGTGTTCTTATTTTTCAAAACTACAGTAAAACCATGCATCATTACTGTGAACGAGCCCAGTTCTCCACAGATCTGACCTGTAACTTGTGGAGAGCTGCATGATTTTCAAGGTAGTGTTATTTCTTAGCAATAACACATCTTTAACTGAATAACTGCTAGACAGATACATACTGACTACTTTGCCAACGTTTACATCAAATTTCAAATCACTTTAAATGTCAGAGATCCTTAAAGCCATGTAATTCTAAAGCCCCATATATCAGCCAGTTAAAGTCAAAATATAAAATATCTCTCTTACTTGTATTTGAGTCAGACAGAAGGCAGTGACGCACTGATCTGGCTGTTGACGTCTTCATTGTGGTATTTGAGCTCAATCAAACTTGTTCATTTGCATCAGTCAGTCCTGGGGCTGTGTTTTTCTTAAATGCTTTCTCCTGCAGATTCACAGTTTTAAATGTGAAGAGCCGCTCCTCCCTGTACACATAGAAGACTAGTGTTTCAGACTGCAATATTAATGTGGCTTCATCGTTAAACTCATCAAATACTAACATCTAAAGGACTGACAGTAACCAAGGAACACATCTTCTCTGAGTCTGCAGTTGGTTTGATTAACATGGCAGTGATCCAATACAGAGAGACTTGAGTTATGTAATGTCAAGAGCAAATGCAATATTGAGTACCATTATAAAAAATTTACTTTAGAGGTGGTATGTAGCGGCCAAAATGGGAGAATAGTGTTTTTTGTTTTTTTTTCTCTTTAAATTTATTGCATATATACATACAAATTATTATAAACAAATTACTATAAACATTCATACAAGAAAACAGATAAACAATAAACAAAATAGCATTTTACACAGCTGCTTAAAATAGACTGTGACATCACATCACAAAGCATTATGGGATACCTCCTTAGACAAACAAACGCTGAAGCAAACAAATTTTCAGTTCTAATATTCTGTAATATTAACTTTTTTCCTACACAATTTCTGGTTTGAGAAAGTGTTTCAATGTAGATTTTTTCTCATTTTATTCTCTTTTCTGTTATAAGCGACGAATGACCAATTACTTTACTCCACAGCTTACAAAATAGCGTCATTTGCATATCTTAGCATTAGCATAAGAAAGCGTGATATTGTTGTACTTTCAATGCTTTTTTCATGTCCTAGAAATTATTTGTAGAAGAGTCGTAACTATAGAAAGTTTTACGACTTTTTCAAAACTATTATATATCTGCATAGTTTAATGAAATATTAAACTGAAGCCTCGACAAAGTTAATTGTTATGTCTAATGAAGTTTGGAGAACGCTTGCCTTGTGCCAGTTTGTTTATCCAAGGTTGTGAGATCATTCCAAAGGTACCAGCACCTCCTATAAAATGGCCAATGTACACCCTTAGCCTAATATTGTTTTTCCTTTTTCACAGGATTTCAAACCTCATCTAAAATGTTCAAATAGCAGCCAAGTTAAATTTAAAGTTTATATTACACTATTTTCTGATTTATGTTATAATGTTGTTTCCTTAGTAAAAACATACCTGGAGATTTGTTTCTTCTGTGTTGTTTTCTCAAATAGAAAACACCTTGTGATGTCATTTGGTAAAAGGAGCTGTTAACTTGAAAACCACCGCTTTATAACATCACAAGGTGGAAAACACAAAAAGGCAGCAGGAAGAATTTCAATATACAAAATACAACTTTTAGCTGTGTATGTTGTCACAGCCTGTACATCCACTGAAATTACCACAATAAGCAACATCTAAGTCATGCAAATGTCAAAGAGATCGTATGGCACAGATACATCGCAGTAATGATGATCTGTATGCACTCTACATTCTGACTGGAGACAATGGATAACATGTTCTATTTTTCACCATGAGGGCTACAGCAAATGGGACAATTTTTAAAGCAGCATAAACCTTAAAGACAACTCGACAAACAGAAACAAAAGGGACAAAAGTGAACCAGGGGAAACTAAATTGATCTTACATTAAGTATAACATAAAATAAATACTAAAATATTACTGTTTATAACTGAGGAAAGACGAAACCACCTTGTTTTTTTGCTTAAAGGCCCTATATTAAGTAAAATTCACTCTTGTGAGCTTTAAGCAATGTTATAATGCTGTTACCTAATCAAAAATATACCCATAATTGTGTTTTGCTTCATTCACAGTTTGAGTAATCCTTTATTATTAGTCTGTCTACATATGCCTTGTTCCAACTTGTGATGTCATGAAGCTATAGTTTTCAAATCAATAGCTACCTTTTACCTTTATTTCAGCAGAGACTGGCAATACCAGGGCTGAAATCATCCAAATAATTCCAGTGAGGGTGTATGGAGTTTAAAAACAAAGTGGAGCACTTCCTGTATTATCACATGACATCACAAAATGGAGTGTTTTCTGTCTGAGAGAAGAACTCAGCCTAAGTTTGCAGGATTTGTGTGTTAAACATATGTGAATGAAACAAAACACAACTCCAGGTCTGTTTCTGATGAGGAAACATTTTAACATAGATTAGAAAATAGCCTAATATGGGCCCTTTAATTTTGATCATTTTGATGAATACATTGAATTATGCATGAGGCTGGACACATGCACCTTCAAGACCTTGTAATATTTTAAATTCCTGCGTAGTTTAGTCCCAATCCTGTCTCATCTAGCTACGCTTCCATTGTAGGGAGTATTATACATTTGATGAGGAAAGCCAATGTAACACGACTAAGCAAAGCAGTGTAATTTCTCAAACAATTTCAATGATATTTTTGATCAGTTTTGATTCTTACAAGGTTATGTGTAGAGGGTGGTGAGACTGAGCAATAAGTCCATTCAAAAATGATCACAAAAATGAATAAAACAAAATCTATGCAGCGATGAGTATGTATGGCATCGTGAAGCAGGTGCTGCGTATAACTGATCTTTCTTTCAATCTTTTCCCAAAGGCCGAACTCACAAAAGCAGATGGAGCAGAACATACATGGCCTCTGTCTGTCCTGTATTCAGTCAGCTGTGGAGGTGACACACATTCAACCCAATGTAAAAGTACGTTTCCGTGGATACACAACATTAGCTTCAGCTCTCTGTCTCTACCTCAAGGCTCCCCTTAAAACCCGTCCTCATGAAACCATCCAAGCTTTTCTATGATTTTTTTTTTTTTTTTTTCCCAGCTCTTGAAAAAAGTTGAGCCGTTCTAATGGTGGTCCTATCTATTATTTGTGAGTGCTGCACTGGAACATGGGAAAATGTCTTAGCCCATATTTAGACCAAACTGGACACTGGGAATGACTCACTATTAATAAACCTGTCACATGTCAATGCTTTTTAAGGTGTAAATGATGAATTAACAAAATAAAATAAGATGCCTTGTGAGAACAATATGTATATTTACTTGGGTTGAAATTTGAACTATCCTTCACTGATGCAGAACAGTAACTGAAAATCAATCCTTCAGATATAGTGGCAGGATTAGGATAAGACGAGTTCATGAATGAAAATTAGTGACAGTCCTCTCTAATAGGATTGTTACAACTGCAGCTATAAACGTAAAACTAACCACTTTTTCACTGCCACCTTTTATCACTACTACTACTACTACTACTACTACTATAACCATCACTACAACTACTACTACTACTAATAAGAATACTAATACAAATACTAATACTAACACTACATCTGGATGGACTGTACTGTCTATCAAAGGGACTAATTATTGGAATAGTGTTCCAGCGAGAAAAAGAGAAAGTCCATCACTGTCCACATTCAAACTGCACCTTAAACTGAGGAAGAAGGAAAAGTCTTTTAATGTAGCACTTTACTGTTCTGTGTTGTGTCTCTTTGTAACTGTTTATGTATAGTTTTCAGAGTCACCTGCCTAAGGACAACAGATGGAAATTGGCATTTTTGCTATAATCTGGCATATCTACACTGTAATTACAGATGTTCATTAACATGCATTGTCCCTATCAAATAAATAAATGATTAAAAATAAATACCATTACTACTATCGCTACTACTAACACTACTATTACCACTACTACCACTGTCACTACCACAGCTATCATTACTCCTACCACTACTACGCATTCCTTATTGCAGCAGTTACTTAACTATTCCACTCCATGCTTCTTGAATACATTACTGACTTTCATTTCGCTTTCAAATCCTGGAGGCTGGTCCTAATCTGAACCATAGGAACTACTTGCCTAACCTTAACCCTAACTTTAACTTGTATTTCACCCATATCTGAAGTGCAAAACGATGTTGTTGATCTAACAATAAAGGATTTACATCATGGGGACCTAATTTAATCCCCACAATGTGATAAACATCCACTCACTAAACACAACACCTGCTAGCATTTCAAATACCCCCTTAAAGGTCCTATATTAACACAACATGGATTCTTGTGAGCTTTGAGCCATGTTATAATGTATTTCACACACACGCACACACACACACACAAATCATCCAAATGATTCTAGGGTGTAGGGTGAAGGTGTATACAGTTTAAAAACACAGTGGATAACTTCCTGTATTACCACATGACATCACAAGGTGGAGTGTTTTCAGTTTGAGAGAAGAACTCAGCCAAAATATGCAGGATTTGTATGTTAAACGTGTGAATGAAACAAAACACAATTCCAGGTATGTTTGTGACGAGGAAACAACATTATAACATAGATCAGAAAATAGTGTAATATGGGCCCTTTAAATTTCAGCATGTCTCTGAAAATGCACTCAAAATAGTCCAGTTTGAGACCAGACCACCACGCCAGCTTTCTCCCCAGCAAGACAAAACTCAGTAGCTTCAAACACCAACACGCATGCACTAAACGAATCTGTGCTCCATAGCTAATTCTGCCCATTACGGACACTTCGGAGGTTGAAAACTAATAGCATCAAACTTTCATACAGCTCTCATCATTAGTGGCATACAGGCCCAGGGAGAAAACTGTGTGAAAAACAAGCTCAGAAAAGAAAGAAATTTACAAGGAATATAAATGCACCAAGCACTGTATGAGACTTGGATCCTGCAGCAATTAGCAACTCAGACAGCAATCACAACAAATCACCCCAGCTAACACTAGCTCAATATACATGCACGCTTTGTTTCTTTATCAGCATTAGTGATCCATTTGTGTGCTGCTAAAAAGTGACAATAATGTTGCATCAGGCTAATGCTAAACATCATGCAACGCAGTAAGAAATAAACTTGGATTATGGGCAATTAGAAAAAATACAGGGAGGGAATAACAGATAATATTACACCGTTTCTATCCTTGCATAAATACAGGCTACTAATGAAGACTTTTTACAGTCATTACAATGTGAAAAAATAAAACACGACGAAATACTGAAAAGCACACAAAGCAAAGAAAGCAAAGCAGACTGGATGAAGACCCAACAAAGACTAGACAAACACCCCAAAAAACTCTCCCAAAAAGCTCAAAAGAAAGTCCACTGGTTCCTTTGTCCTTCCGCTCTTATACCGCAAAATATGCCCATATACGTCTTTCCTTTTTTCAGAGGAACACTCAGCTAGATCCTGATCATATGTAGTGGCACAGGAGGGTTTTTCTCTCCACTTAGAACTTTAAAGGGCTGTCATATCCATCTGTAAATGTATCCAGGCCCGTCAACAAAAATTTGGGTGCTCTGGGCAAGAAGCCTCGCATGAGTCCCCCCTCTAATATAAATTAATAGGAAGAGGGTCGAATTCTGGTCCCCTTAGACCCCGGGGCCCGGGACAACAACCCCCTTGTCTCGCCCTGTTTACTGCCCAGACTGTATCCACTGGCAGACAGCCCAGTGCTTGTGGAATGCCATTGTGCAGGTGTCAAACTCTGCCTCGGCCTAATACAGCTGCTATGTCTTATGACCATAACTTCAGTATAATGTGATATGTTACACAATTATGCAATTTAACTTAGAATACAGCACAACGTATTCAGTGTTTGGTTAGTACCTACACACTACAAAAAAACAATATGTAGCTAAGTTAAAATGGCTTAAATTGGGAACATTTTCCTTTATTTGAGTAGATTCAACTTAAAGTAAAATGATTTACCAGTGGAATAAGTGCGTTTTTCTTAATTCAAGCAATATCAGATTTTGTTTCTAATTTTAACTGCAAAGAGTTTTTCTTATCTTAAGTGTAGCAAGATGTAGTTTCGTATTTTAATTTGAAAAAAAAAGTCTTGTTCCATTGACAGATAATTTTATTTGTCAAGTGAAATTTACTCAAATCATGATAAAACTTTCTTAATTCAAGTCATTTTAACTTGACTAGATTAATAAACAACACCACTGGGGTAGAATAGGGTCAGCGCAGGTGAAGGAGTGGGCTGTATCTCCACTCTGAAGTCCATCTATGACCTGACAGGTTATAATTGGAAATGGGATGTCGGTAATAGTGTCACACAGATGGCTATGATGGCTTCACAGGGTTCATTTTACACACAGAAGGTAGCTGCGCAGTGTACAACAAGACGGATTGATTAATATAACAGAAATGTTACTCAAATGTCTTAGTCTATTTTTAACCACAGGTAAATAACTATATTTCAATTGGTGAACACAATATTTTGGTGTGCAACGATGTTTTTGTTTCATCAATGTTTTTTTTTTTACTACTTTCTACATTTTACATCAAACATATGAAGAAGTGCAGTATATACGGAATTATCTAGTAAGAAAGAAAGTTAAATAGCTCTAGTAATTTTTTTGACAAAGCAAAGGGTGGCTACTTTGAGGATTTGAATATAAAAATATATATTAAAAACATATTTAGTAGTATATATCTTACTTCATATATTTTATGTCTTCTGTCTGTATATAAAATGAAGAAAGTAGGAAAATAAATATATATAAAAAAAAAAAAAAAACATAGAATGAAAGGGCATTTTTGACACTGGTGAAACATATAATAATTCATCAATTACTTATGGGCACATTGTAAGCTAATATTAGTTGTAGTAACAGTACTTGTGATTCCATGGCTGCTCTAGAGTGTGACAGTAATGTAAGAACAGAATGAAGCTGGCTGTGTACTCTCCACTGGAGCTCTGTGCTGCACCTGTTTGGGAGCAGCAGCAGAAGCCCATTAGACACAAGAGAAAACATATTGATCATCTGGTCAGCCTCGCACCATATGGACATCACAGCAACAGTGCCGCATTAACCCGCACTAAATGATGAATGACGGGAATTTTGAATCAGCTTGCCCCTCATAATGTTATTCATAATCTCCTGCTGAATACACAGATCAATACCTTATCAAGCCCAGGTAATCAGATCTGATAGAGGCTGCGAGAATATCACAAACACCATTTCTTCTGTTTTCTCTTTGCAGGTTCATTTCAGAGTTTGCTAAAGTTAATGAACAGTCTGGGCCCTTCTAACCCTCTGCACCACAGGTCTTCCACACCTACACAAGGCTCTGGAGTGATCCCTCTCAAGCTCTGATGCCCATTTTAAAAAAGCATGCAGACTTCTGGAGCTGACTGAACTGTAGTGTGGATTGTGTTTTATTATTGTGTTTTTCTGGTTTTTGGCAAAACGGGAAACTGTTGAAAAACTGATTAGAACTCAGGACTGATTCATATATTTTAATATTTTTCCTTTGGTGTCCTTCCTACTTGGCATCTTCATTTGCTGTCTCTCCTCTGTACACACCCAAACATCTGGTGTTGGTGTAACTTGTTTTCACTGTGAATTCTACGCATCTTCAGTTTGGATACCTCCAGCTAGCTCTGCTTGGATAAGCAGCAAGATGAATCCCTGTGATATTTGTGAGTTTCCAACTGTTTTTTGTTTTTGTCTTTGTGCATTTGAGGATGGGAAAGATTCTCTCTGCTTCTCTCTCAACTGAATTTCAGCAAAGTTTGATTTTTCAGCTGCTTTTGCTGTTGGACTCTTCGTCCAATCAGTGTGAAGTAGTCGTCTGAATCTTCCAGCTTTTCCCTGATAGCATATAAAGTGAGCCATCTCAGACTGCCAATGTGTGGAACTGGAATCAAGAGTGCTACACATATCTATGTGGTTCTGCCCGACAATCAGAAAGAACGCAGTCTACAATATTCAAGTGATGTTCTTAATTGGTCTAAAACCACATGGTCCCTGTCCAAACAATAGAACCTTCCTAACGTTATTATAATTACGATTACCAACTCAAAGTCATGAAGAAGCTTTGTAGTCTTGTCTGTAGCTAAAAAAAGCCGTGCAGCCCCGTGCAGCCTGGTGTGGCTTCCCTTACACAGTCGACAGCGGTGAAATGGAGCACAGAGTATCTGTAAGTGCAGTAGGCCACTGCACAATAGGGCGCACAACACAAAGAGAGCCACACTGTCCTTCTTAAAGGGATGACTTTGAGTGTGGACGGGGCTGATGTTCACCACTAATCCTCTTAGCCCCAGAGCAGGTCTCAGCTCTCAATCCAACCAACGGGACACTGACACAGGCTGTCTGTGCATGTGCCATCAGCTGTGCTTATGCTAATCACCTCTACTCCAAAAACTGCACTTATACGACCTAAAAAGTTAGGTATAAGTGAAAATTAACAACCATAACACATATTACCATTTCCTATATAACATAGTTCCATAGTTAAACCTTTATTTTTCCAAAATATATTTTAAATTCAGTCATATAACATTATAAGCCAGCTTGTGACAAATGGGGCCTCGTCCAGGATCTTTCCAGCTCAGGGTTCAAACAAAATGGAGTTCACATATAAAAGTGAATATTTTTACAAAAACAGGATGCACAAAGGTTGTGTCGCCGCTTGGTGGAGAGAAGAGAGATCCCAGACTCAGGCAGTCAGCTTTTAAACAGGTGGGCCCCTCCCACGACTAGGTGCAGCTCGTTGGCCTGTACCACTTTCTGGACCCTGGACAAGAAGAGAAGAGCCAGAAGAGCAGCAGCAGAGATCCAGAGGCTGGGGTCATCAGACCTACAGTAGCTCTACAAACTTTTACTATGGCACCATTATTGCTCTCCATTCAAGGATATTATTTTATTTCTCTATATGTGGTTGCTATGAACATTTGATAGAAGTTTAGGAGCTCAGAGTAGAGCTGCTGCTCCTCCACACAGAGTGAAAGAAAGAAAGAAGAGTTGAAGAGGGCCATTGCGGTTTCCCCTACAAACTTTCATTTTTGTTACTATGTAGCTACAGGATGAGGAACTCGGAATGGAGCTGCTGCTCTGTGTCTAGATTTAAGAGTAAAGTCATGTTAGACTGTGTTCCCTTGTTGGAGGATGGATTTACAGTATCATAAACAAACTGTTACTGTCAGTCGATCACCGAGCATTTAGGTAACTCTTGTTCATTACATTGTCAGACTTCCTGAACAGCCCATTCTAAAACAAAATCACATCTTTAGTACTTGTGGCGAGGCTGACACTAATCCACACTCTGCTAACGCACAGCTTCACTCACACAGACTCAGGATATCAGCAGCCATTTACATGTAGAGAGAAACATTTTGGTTTTTTAGTGATATTTTTCAGTGCAGTCAAAAAATGGAGCAGTGCCCAGGAGAAGTAGCTCATATTTTCAGAAACACTTTCAATTAAGTCGCTCTTGGTTTTCCCTTATTAATTAAGGCCTAAGCATTTGGAAAATGAGAAGCACAGAGGGGGAGAGAAAGAGCAAGAACAATGGTTTAAGAGTAGGTGGCTGGTGCCTTCAGCTCTTTTGTGGAAATTTCTAGTGCTTACATAATGTCAGGCTACAGTGGCAGGAGGAGGGAAACAATGGATTCTCTGATCATTCGTGATGAAGCTGTTATGTACATTCACTACTTGTTTGTGAGGTAAGATGCCGATACAGATAATTCATCATCAGCAAGGCACATATAGGTTTCTTCTTAGAAAGTTCACCTCTGTACCAATAACATTCTTGAAAAACAAACTTTATCACAATATGCATGATTATATTTAATTATTGTTCAAGCTTCATACAGTTCATCTTATAACAGTGTTTGGTGTTTTATTTCTCAATATCGGATATGCAGCTTTAAACTAACAGAAGTAGTATCACCATGTCGTTTACTGAAAATATACATTATTGTAAGACGGTCCAATCACAGCTGCTAATTTGTCTTACATGCGTGTCTCTGATGGGGAAGACAACTCCTCTTGAAAATTGTCATAACATTTAGAACAAAATATATAACTTTTTTTCTTGAGATAAGTAATAGTTTGGTGCTTTTGATTGTTGATTCTGTAAAAATCTGTTCTGTTTCTCAGTCCTTTATGTTGTATTTTCTCCTTTTTTTTATGTGTAAGCAATGTTTGTTTTTGATGGGCCCTCTGAAATCAGGGAAACGGGACACAGCTCCAGATCCACTCGTCTTTGTCTTTTGTCAAAGCGTGTGATTCTGGCTGCACAGGTTATGAAATACCATTGTTCAAGTGTCCAGAAGTGTACAAAGAACCTTTAAAGTTGCTCTATGTAACTTTTCTGGTGAAACACTTGTTTGTCTCATTGGATATGTTATTGCTTTTCTGGAATGTCCCACAGTACAGCATTAAACTTGTATGTATTACATTACAGATGTTATTGCTATAAAAATCCTTGAAAAATAAGCATGCTTACTATGAGCAGGGTTTCCGCTCCATAGATCTGAGCTGTAGAGTCATCTGCCAGCCCTGTTTCCATGGCAACAGATAAGTTTGATACTGTGGAGTGCTTCCAGGGAAATGCAACCGAAACAGTAAAAAAAAACTGCTAGAGTGCTACAATGGCAATAATTACACTACATTTTTACCTGGTTTAACACGATGATTTTAGCTTCAGTTTGAACTTGCTTTAGTCCTTGCATTGCTATTTTCAATGAATTATCAACTGTAGACATTAGCACGAACAACACATTGCATATTCTTGATAAATAAAGATAAAGGGGTGCCAAAGCTTTCATCAACCCAAGCACAGGATTATGTCGAAGTGCTTTCTATGCAAAGAGCAGAGGCAGAACAAATCAGTATTATTAAAGTCCACCATTACCATCAACCACCATCTCCAGTGAAGAAACAGCATGCTTTTCTTCTATTCTCTGAAAGACATTATTCTAATGAGATACGATGTGTTTAACAGCTCTCTGCAGATACCATGTAATAAGGATGTGTAGGGAACAGCTTCACTCAACCACTTGGTCTGTAGTGTTTATTGAATTCTTGCATATGGCAGCGAGAAGAAGAAATAACTATAAAACAGTGTTTAAGTAATGTGGTGGCTTCCAGATAGGCACAAGTCAATACATACTTGCGGTAAGTGCTCCACTGTGTTTTTAAACCTGTATTACCACATGACATCACAAGGTGGAAGGGAGTATTTTCTGCTTGAGAGAAGAACTCAGCCTAAATATACAAGATTTGTGTGTTAAACATGTGTGAATGAAACAAAACACAACTCCAGGTACGTTTTTGACGAGGACACAACACAACATTGATCAGAAAATAGCGTAATATAGCCCCTTTTCAGATTCTCACACATGGTAAGTGGTACCTATAGATGCAGGATTACTACATTTAGCTTTCTTGACCAGAGCACCTTGCAGAGAAACATGGAGGTGTTACTTAGACTTAGAGCGCTCCCTTCATACTACACATCTACACGAGATAAAAGCAGTGAATGTCCATGCCGTAACCCTTAGTCAGGTTATCTCCTTCGGCTAATCTCTGAACATGTTTGGAGCGTGTTGGATTGGAACAGTGTCTTGAAGGATCCTGATTCCAGTAAATGATTTATACAGCAGGGTCTGGGCAATGACAGCGCATTAGGATAAGGGGACGATAAGTGAGATTGAATTCAGGGCATGTATGATGGAAAAACAGCCTTCACTAAGCAATTACTCAGTAGACATCTTCCTAGAACTGTCAACGCCATATTGCTCTTGACATGTGGATATAAATTAGCTATAGGTATACATTCTGAATCTAGGCCAAGTACTTTCAAATGCAATCATGAGACGCCATAAATATGAATCATTATTGTAATAGCAGTCAGGCGTGTGCAGTTTGAAGTATTTTAGAATGAGAAACCATTTTGAAGACCTGCACTATACTGGGATGCTAAATTAATGAGAAAAAGGGGTATCCTAGCTTCAGTCAAATGTCTGTCAGCTGTCTCTTCTAACACATCTGTACATGCACGTTTAACACTGCAGCTAATGACTTTTTATAGAAAAGGCATACGAGTCTGAAGTGCCGCAGAATATCTATCTTCTGTCTGAAGCAACAAATTGTGCACTGGTATTCTATTCAGTTATATCCAGTCCAGTAGGGTTGGGTGAGTGTTCTTTGGGTGACAGTAGCTCAGTCGATTTGTCCACTGATCCAAAGGTTGGCAGTTCGAATCCCGCTCTCATCATTGGTCAGATCCAAGGGTCCACAGGTTGGTGGTGTGATTCCAGTGTCTGCGTACACTGGTGTATGAATGTGTGTGTAAATGGGTGAGTGGTCCCTTGTTGTAAAGTGCTTTGAGTGCCTTGAAGGTGGATCAGCACCATATAAAATTGTGACCATTAATTATTGAATTTATTTTGTTTTATCTGAAACAAAAAAAATTGCTGTCCATTTTAATTTCGTGAACATAAATATACAACATTTGTATCACTTTTTTTGTTCCATCAAAGTGTGAACTCTGCTCCAAACCGCATGTTAAAACTGACTGGGTTGTGCAGAATTGTCAGAAGAAGTGACTGAATCTCAGTATTTATTGAAATTCAATTCATTGTGCAGCCCTAATGTGGTCATTCTCCACCACTTGAAAGGCATTTGGATGGCAAAATAAAAACAACTTCAACTTAAATTTTCAATTGGTTAAATACATCCATGTCCCTTCAGTTCCACCCTTGGACAACCCCCTGCAACTCAATTGTTGTCAACACACCAGCCTGCTTTGGCACTGAACCAGGATTTCTTGTGAAAAAAACAAGACAAAAAAATCCTTTTTGAAACCCTCCTTCTTTGTGGGCACCAGTTTGTGAAGAGCGTTTGAATATGACTCATGTATGGCTGTCACATTACCTCTCTTTGTCTCCTGCAGAACACAAGCCTGCACTGTCAAAAAGTAAACTCACCAAGAAGTGCACGACATTTCTGGATCTCAACTTTTGACCATAAGCAAAAATCTTTACAAACCTTTACCGGCATCACTATGGTTGCTCTCTTTCTAAGCTCCATACTAGACATTGATCACCACAGAAAAAATTGATTGACTTGAAAACTAGCCCTCCTCCAATCTTTTCGCGACTAGACAGAAAAGCTGTGAGGAGATTATGTAGGAGGACAGCGGCTTGACGAGATTTGTCACTTCCCTTTCTCAATGTTTGCTGCAGAGAGGTCTATACCACTGCAACACACTTAAAGCTCCAAGAAGATAAATATGGCCAGCTCCCATGTTGATATACTTATACAGATTCTCCCCACTTGTCATGCTGTTTGGCCTTCACACTCACAAACAGCCCCTACAGCTAACTGCAATACTTATGAGCTATGTTTAGATTACCACGCCAGAGTTTTTTTTGTTTTCTATCAAAATTTTGGACTGCCCTGAAATGAACTATTAGAATAAGCAAAGAACTTAACATTTAAGGGCCCATATCACACTATTTTCTGATCTATGTTGTAATGTTGTTTCCTCATCACAAATATACCTCGAGTTGCGTTTTGTTTCATTCACGTGTTTATCACACAAACCCACACAAAGTGACTTCTTCTCTCAAACAGAAAACACTCTGTTCCACCTTGTGATGTCATGTGGTAATACAGGAAGGGCTCCACTGTGTTTTTAAACTCCATACACTTTCACCAGAAACATTTGGATTATTTCAGACCTGGAATTGCCAATCTCTACTGAACTAAAGGTAAAGGGTAGCTGTTAACTAGAAAACTACCACCTCAAGACATCACAAGATGGAACAGACCCATTTTGGGCTTTGGAGACATAGACACACTAATAATAAAGGGTTACTAAAACATGTGTGAATGAAACAAAACACAACTCCGGGTATGTTTTTAAGAGATTATCAGCATTATAAAATGGCTTAAAGTTTAAAGAATCCATTCTGTGTAATATAGGACCTGTAAAACGTTTGTAAGGAGTAGCTCATTTAATATTATGATGGATTACAGTTTGTTTTCCAAGATGACTTTACTAATGTTTCAAACCATTGATCATAGTGCTTTTGAAACCCAGCAAACATGCCAACACACAATGGCCCTCATATACGAAACTGCTGTACGGAGAAATCGGTGCGTATATTTGGTGCACGGCAAAAACGAAGCGCTCCACGGGATTTATCAAACTGCCGTGAGCGCACGGTGCGCACAAATCGTATGGCAGGTCTGAGATGGCGTACCTCATACACCCAGTGACGTGCGGTCAGAGGAGGCAGGGGAGGCAGTGCCTCCCTTGTCAATCATGAAAAGAAGAAAGGATTTATTATAAATTCAAATAAAAAATAATAATTATCAGCTTGTATGTATTTATTATTAACCCCTTCTCCAGTCCAAAAAATGTTTTTTTTCTTGTTTCAATAACTGAATATGGCAGAATTTTCGTTTGTCCCATTCAAATGCAAGGAGAAGGTGCGCTGTGAGGCACCAGCCTCCAGTGCCTCCAGCCGCTCGATCCCTAGCAAAGTGGCTAAGTTGGCTAACCCACTGTATATTGCCGATAAATGGCCCTCAAACTCTCTGATTATATGCTCTGTCTTTCCGGAATCTTTATAATGTATGAAATGTATTTCTGTAACGTGTTCAGGCTCGCAGATCAATCATAAAACCTCAGTAAAAAGCTCACCAGGGGAGGCAAACAGTACTCGTGCCTCAACATAGAGGGCGCTGGTGAGCACAGAGATTCTTGGCCTGCCGCCGCTATGCGCCGAAACAACTACATCATCTTCTTCGTTCTTTTTTATATTGCACTAGGACACCTGTGTCTTTGATGACAAAGTCCACCAATGTGCAGAGGGATTGTAAACAGTGGAACAGTTTTCTTTGAGACGTGCTTTATTTTGATTTAGCCTAAATGAAATTAAAAGTCCTGCTCACGATATGCGCGAGTTGACCCAGGACCCGCGGATCGCTAAAAGCGCAACTTGAGGAAGAGAAGAGAAATAGAGTGCGTGCCTTCATGGATTTGTTTTCACCTGCTGCAGTGCACAGGAGAGATGAGGGTGCGCTCACGATGACACAGGCAGACTCCCAGCATGATCCATGCTTATTTATTCACAAACTTTCTTAAAAAGCGTGTTTTTCATGAGTGATTTGGAGATTTCAGGCAAGATACAAAAAATCCAAGTATGACGCGTCCACGTTACGCATAAATGCACAGCTACAGAGCGCGCGCGGGAGCTGCTTTGCTAAAAAGCATATAAATTAGTCTATTTATTGCAAAAAATACCTTGTTCCCAGTTTTGAAATACTGAACAGCAATCATATTTTATTTTTCCTTTTTTTTAATTGAAGTTTTTGTTCTTTTGAATTAAGAATATAGAAAAGCCCTGGTGTAAGTAAGTCTGCTGCACTGCTGCATATAATATATAGTTGTTGTCTATCAAATGATGAATTATTATTATTTATTTATTTTTTTTTTTTTTTTTGGGGGGGGGGTATTTGCATTTGTAAATCTGACGCTAAAAGCGTTAGTGCCTCCCCAGCTGTCAACCTCACCGCATGTCACTGCATACACCCATTTCAAACAAACGGCAAAATGCTCAGGAAAACTACTTTTACCTGCATGAAACGCATTGCCCCTTAATATATTTGTTTTTTTAGTTGAACCAAAATTCCATTTAAGTTCGGCAAAGAGTTTTAACTACACTGACAGTCAATAAAAACTTTGAGGGGCCAAGTTTGTATTTTCTGGGTAAATATGAGACAGAGGTATAATCCATTTGGCTTTTTTGTTTCCATAATGTATGAGCATGATTACATTTGATGAGTTTTTGCTTGGTCATGCGTCACTGCACATCTGGGGATTATTTGACAAAAGCTCGACCACATGCCAGTTGAGCAATAAGCACAATGAATCTGTTCAATTTGAGGAGTGACATGGAAAGCCTATATATGGGAACCAAAAAGGCCACCAATATCATTCCAGTGCACCTCTGGGATCAACTTGGTAGGCAGGTAGCCAATTGGGTCCCCCAGCCTCAGAACAGGCAACAGCTGATCCAGGCACTGCAGGAGGAGTGGCTCCAGATCCCTCAGGACAACATTCGACGCCTTGTGAGGAGCAGGGGTCAGCGCATCACCGCCTGTGTAAACGCCAACGGAGGTCACACCCGTTACTGATCTGGTGCAAAACTGTATTTGGCAGTCGCCATATATTCTGGTTTATTTTGGTGAAAAAAAAATGCTTTTGGACACCTATTTCTTTATTAATTTTTTTACTGATATGATATTGTTGTTGTCTGTTCATATGAAAGTAGCTTTGTGTTAGGGAAATAACAAGTATTTGTCAATTTTGTCCCTCAAAGTTTTTATTGACTGTCAGTGTATATTGTTGAGCCTACGCTTTAAAAACACATCCCAAGTTATCACCATAACCTCCTCGCTTTAAACATAAAACTGGCAACTGGCGAAACAATGGCTCATTTCAAACCAAACCTGAGTCCATAATGTGGACTGAGGAGTGTCTAGAGAGAGTGAGGTGTTCTGGAGTGAATAATTTAATGATGATTTTGATAAACGATTATGATTTTAAAGTGCTGAGAGAAATGGGTGTGAATGAAGATACAGAATTGTTATGATGCTCCGGTCATGATAAAGACATTCTCTTTGTATGTTTTGATTTTATGAACTATAACATCAACCTGCCCAGGGACTACAGGTGGAAATTAGCTCTAATGCTACAACCTGGCACGATGCATCTCTCCTGTTAAGGTTAATGTAGATTGTGCACTGTCCCTGTCTCATTAAATAAGTAAACTAAACTAAACTAAACTAAATACCACGCGCCCTCTGCCGTATGTACAAAT